>CM033476.1:311611068-311949032 GCA_019447015.1 Hymenochirus boettgeri
GAGCAGAGTGTGTTAATGAATAGTTAATGAAGAGGTTAAAGTTATCCAGATTCATCTGCTGCCTGGGTCCCCTCTCATTAGTAACCCTCCTTCAATGGACTCAAATCTGCACTTGTATTATTTCTTTATTATATATTACACTACGCTGCCCCTTTAAGAATATAAAGGTGTAAATTGAGAAAAGAAATCCATCAAAATCATAAAAAAATGAATGAAATGGACGTCACTCCCAGTGATACATGTAAGAGAGATATCCACTACTGAATAAATCTGCATGGGGGTGTAATAAAGTTATAAAGTTATAATGATTACGGTTGTGTGTGTGAGATAAGGCATTTGGGTTGTAAGCTCTTTGGGACAGGGCTTGACATGACTGTGGAAGGCCGTTTAATGTTACATACAATAGAAAATACAGTTGGTAAAGCACAGAGATTACAGAGAGTTGCAGTTCTGCAATATCTTGGAAGTCTCGGGTTGAATATCAATTATCTAAATCACAGAAATGTTATTTGAGAAAAAGGGGATAGAAGAAGATAGGATCAATGGCTGGAATGGGGGAATATAGGGGAAGGGTACGTAGACCTATCATGGCTGCTTAGGAGGCTTCCTGTCAGTGGATAAAATGTAACTAGAAAAGTTAAAGGGTATCTATAATGGAAGAAATCTTTTTTTTTTAAATTGCCCATTACTTAAACTACAATTCTTCCCAACATTCACTGTACCATTATGTGTTGACCTGTCCCCTATTTCTTTAGATATGCAATCTGAACCAGATTTCATTTCAGCTGTCAATCAAGTGCCTTATTATCATAAACTCTTCTGCTGAGTGTAGTGTTTCTGTAGCTGAAAGGGTGACAGTTAGTGTATGTGAATTGCCTGGTGGGAAATCCCCTCTTCCAGTGCTTCCTTATAATGATTACTGAGCATGCTCGCCCTCACAGACTGTCTGATTAGTCAGATTGCCTGTGCAAAACAAGTACCAGTTATGCAGCAAGACACACACACCTCAGAGTAAGTGCTTATTATATAATTATTTATATATAATGATGAGGCCAAGTTATAATTAGTTGTCCCTTAATTATAAATTTTAAATTTGGGACACATTTTGAAAGGGAACACGAGAAGAGCTTTATTAAAGCTTAAAAACATTTCAATGGCAATTAAAAACTGTGTAAATCAAACATGCGTGCCAGGGAAAGAAAGGGTAAGTAAGAGCACCCTCAAACCCAGGTGCATTTCATTATGGAAGTGGTAGGTGAGCTTTAGTTACATTTAAAGGGTATGTCCACCATTATTTTAACTTTTATGTTTCCAGTTTAACTGAAGGACAGGAGGTAAATGCGATATGTCTTACCTCCTGTCCTTCAGTAAAACTTACAGGAGACCAGAAGAAACGCACGCGCACACAATGCAAAGGACTGTGGATCCGTCGGGGAATGTCAGTGTAGTCGGAGGCTGTCAGCAGCGCTGGATCGTTACGCAGTAAGTTTCTTCTGGTCTCCTGTAAGTTTTACTGAAGGACAGGAGGTAAGACATAGCGCATTTACCTCCTGTCCTTCAGTTAAACTGGAAACATAAAAGTTAAAATAACGGTGGACATACCCTTTAAAGCAAACGGGAGGAAAATGTCTGAAAATTCCCATATACAGTAACTTTCCCACATTCCTTAGCTAGGAATTCTCCCATGTGTTTTGTAACTTTTAGGAATTTCTCTGTCCACTTACCTGTTAAAACCTCACCTTGCAATGTGTCGTTTCAGAACTGCCTAATGCTCCATAGTGATCCACTGACAATTAAAACTGTATTTGGGATGGTGGATTATTAATCCCTATAATATATTTGGATATGGACAGGTTATAGCATCTTTTCATCAAGACCCCATCTGTCCAGGAAAGGTCCACCTCCCCCTTGCACTGAATATTTGTGCATGTGAAGCAGAATGGATGGACCTTCATTTAAAGGGTATCTATGCTAAAAAATCAAATATTCAAAAATTATACTGCCAGATGCCACTACTTTTTTTGGAGCTATAGATTATGAGAAATCATCATTTGAAATCGCAGCATTTACAGGGAAAGACCTGTCACTCCAAAAGCAGAAATTATACTATGTTCCCCATCCCTGACCTCTTACTAGGATCTTTATCTGTCTGCTAGCACACTTTCTGTAACAATTAAGAGAATCAGCAGAGAAAAGAAAGAAGGGGGAGGAAAGGGAGATGTGTAAGCAGAGCAGTGTTCATGTCTGGTTTTGCAGAACTTATAAGTGTCGCAGACACTATAAGGAGGCAGTGAGTAAGGTGGGGGGGTAGTTAGGAGCACTCACTAAACATTAATAATTTAATAACAAAGCAAGCACAATTAAATATTTGATAATAAAACCCACTGGCAACCTGTATTTATACCAATACCACTATGTAAAATATAATATATATATGGCTCAAAAAGTTCCCAAATAAACAATTTATTACATATATAACACCAATAATCAATATATAGGCTGGCTAGCCTTAATACTATTAAAACCATAAATCATAAATCATCACTATAAAAAATGGTAATATATATAAAAAATATATCTAGTATATAAAAAGTCCCGATAAGATGCAGCCCAGTACAGTTCCCGGTCTAGGGTAAAACCAATATAGTTCCTGATAGCAGGGTAAAGCTCAGGTAAAAATATGATCCGTAATAAAGAAAGTTCTCCGGACTTGATCACACTAGCTATTATATCATGTGAGGCAAAGATCAGTAGTCGGCTTCCATATATGTATCGGAAAAACTTAGTCAGGAATAATTGCGTATGATTGAATATTATATCTCACCATACTCCAGACCCCAGCTTGAGATTCCGGTGCGTAGTTCCCTCGATCCCCCAGACCCCAATTACGGAGCGGTGTATGGCCGTGGCACTTGGGATTCCTCCTCATGGTAAGTTCTGCAATCCCGGTATGTAGTTGGGCCATCTATCAAAACCACGTGGCACACACTTGTCCCGGAAAGATGACGTCAATGCTACGCATTTCGCTCAAAACCAAGCTTCATCATGAAGCTCGGTTTTGAGCGAAATGCGTAGCATTGACTTTTTGAGCCATATATTATATTTTACATAGTGGTATTGGTAAATACAGGTTGGCAGTGGGTTTTATTATCTGTTGTCTAGTTAGCGTGTTTACACTCCTAGCCATTTTTTCCTGAGGGAGGATCTCAGGGGCTCCTGTATCTTAGGGTTTTGGTTGTACACATTATTTTTATTTTCAGATAATGTAAAATCCATCTTAGTAGAAATGTATTTCCCTTATTACAGTACATGAAGCAATTGCTGTGACTACAAAGGCTAACGATCTATTTGAATTTGTATGTATGCATGTTTGTATATTTTATTTGCACCGCATAAGTCTCACGTCTGCACTTATAACCTTTCCTTTGTATCTGTATGTTACCCTTCTAACTAGATTGTAAGCTCTACGGGGCAGGGACCTCCTTTCCTCTTGTGGCAAAGCTCTAGCACTTCTATTTATATAAGTTATATATTTATGTACTGAACTATCTATGTATTTACCCCCTTGTATGACTTTATTGTATTTTGTTACTGTACAGCTCTGCGTCCCCAAGTGGTGCTTTATAAACTAACTATACATGCATACATACATGCATACATACATGTAAAGTTGTTTGAGTGAGTATAGTGACCCTTTAACCTTGAAAACATAATCACTGTTCATAATGGACATAGTTCATTTATATCAAGGTCAAATAATGGGAACCGCTTGGCCATGGTAGAAAGTCCCGTTGGACCTTCCAAGTTTATCTAGGGAGAAATCCGATCACCTGTTTGGGGTCATGATCACCCGTCTGTGGCTCATTGTCCTCAGATTTTTGTTTTTGTATCTTCCTGTGGATCTTCTTATAAATAGGCAGGAATACATAGCAATAATAATAAAAGGAATAAATAGGAAATAAATCATTGTAATTAAAAATATCCCCAATTTCCCCATTCTTGTCTTTGATGTTTCCCTTTTGTTTGCTGAAACAGGAAATGTGAATTAATGACAAACGCTGCTTCCTGACCATTGACTCCATCCTTAGCTTTATGTACTAAGGATGCACAACTTTAGGTATCTCTTAAGCTGGGAAAACAATACTGGATTCTTTGTCCCGACCCACTGTATGTGACCAGCAAGCAGTCGGCCGGGATGAACACACATGGGTGGTAGACTGGGTGAAGGAAGGCTGCAGTGGAGTAACTAGGGACCTCCAGCAAAATGATGAGGGCCCCTATCCGTGCTGCATCCACAGTGGTTTTCTGGGAGGAGGCTATATGTGTCATATTAAAAATAAGAAGACGGACCCCCCCTGGCTCTCGGGCCCCTATGCTGTTTCAGGGTCAGCTTCCCTGGTAGTAATGCCCCTGGTAGGCTATTATCCATAAAGTTCCATTTAGTAATTCATTTACACCACGTAACATATTTAATGGTGTTATCTAAATGGACAGTGACTACATCAGAGTAAAAACAGACGTTTAGAATGGTAATAAATGACATCATACATGGGGCTGGCGAACACCTAATATCCAATTATTTACACAGTACAATGTGCTAGGATATCGTCATGTCCCGTTAGTGGATTCTTCTGAATGGGGAAGTCGCCTGGGGCTAGGGGGTAGGTGTTTTCTATGTAGCTAAGAAGCTTGGCCACCAAAAGTAGCTGATTTACAAATTGTGTTTAGGACTTGACACACAGCCCCACCGTCCTGGGTCCCATTCTGTGTAATAGGTTTAATGGTGTATTAAAGGGAAAGTGCGTTTCTCAGCAGATGATGAAATAACAATGTTGACACTCCTTTGCTGGGGCCAGAGTTGCCAGGCGTCCCTATTTGGATGAGTTTGTCCCGAATACAGGGAATCCCGTTTGTTTGTTCCCACAACAATATAAGTTGTCAACCAAAAGAGGTTCTGTGGTAACAAAACACATTTAGTCAACAAAAAAATAACATTTTGGTGAGAAAACTTTATTTAGTCAACCAAAAGAAATTCAGTGGTAACAAAATGGCAGCCGTAGTCCCACAGGCAGGGGTATAATCCAGTTCTTTGAAAGGACATGGTAAAGTTATCGAATGGTAAAGTTCTCATTTGAAGCTAAGAATGAACCTTTTGAAGTGCCAATAGTTACTGATCCCCAAGATAATTCCATGGACCCCGTATCTGCACAATTGGCCACTTTGGGAGTTAGGGACCCACTTTCTAGGCTGATGTTTCTCATATTTTCAGATTCCTTTTTACCTGGAGATGTGCCCCAGATATGGATACAAGATTATCTATTTCTAACATTTGTAAAGACCTGCAACCAAGTTATTCTAAATGTAACATCGATGGTAGGAAACATACGGTATTTTATCACCTGTATGAGAGATATTTAATTGTATGTTTTGTGTCCTGGTTGTTGTATATTACGGGGCTGACTTATAATTGGGCATTGCAACAATGCCCAAAAAACATTCAGAATCCTGCAGTCTCTTTCCCAGGAAGGTAGGAAATTCTATTCCTACCAGACCTGTTGGTCACATGTATGACCTTTAATTAACTTTATTAACCAGGTATCAGGGCAGAAATAATAACCAGGTATCAGAACACAGTTAAATATCATTAAAACTGCTTCTGCCAGGCTTTCTGGGAGCTTCAGCACTATCTTTAATACAGAAAAACCCAGTGCCATAACCTGGCAGATGAAAACTGTATGTACTGTAGCTACGTAATGCAAAAACAATATTGGAAGCTAGGAATAATAAATCCAACTTCCCTTAAAAAGTAAATTTTTACAGCATAGTTGTCCTTTAACATTCCTCTTAAAGGAAAACTAAACTGGAAAATAGTTTTTTTTAAACTACCCAATATTGGAATCTATAATTCCTCCCAACTATGTACCATTTTTGTTGATCTATCCCCTATTTCTTTAGATAGATACTGTATCCAATCTGAAGAATTTTAAAGAAATTTCCTTTCCCAGTGCTGCCCCATCGTGATAACTGAGCATGCTTGACCTCACAGATAGTCAGAATTTTCAGATTAGTCAGGGAGAGGAGATACTAAGCCTAAGAAAAACAAGTACTCGATTAAAGGCAAAACACACCTCATAATAACTGCCACTTACCTGTATTTACAGGTATCTATAAATTAATAGGAATCAAGGTCATTTTTTCAGTTTACATCCCCTTTAAAATGATAACAGAATAGGGTTATTTGTGCTGAGCTTATTGCAATCGCATTGCAGGATTAATTGGTTAGTCCGTATTTGATTCATGCATGAAAACTCTCTAACCTCAAAACACCAAAATGTCCGCAAAACTATTTGCGTGTATGTATAAAGGTTATAGCGTGGGATTAGCCTAGAAGTAGCGCGCGGCATGTACCGAAAATGATGCTCAGCCTTTTATAAGTGATGCAATAAATTCTAAAGAGTGTTTAGCACTATTTTGTAAAGAAAGGTGTAAACCACATGCAAACCCCTCTGTGTAAGGAAATGTAATATCTAACACCACTTACCATCGTACATTGCACAGACGGTGTAGCCATTGGTCAATGGAATTTCCGGCGGGGTCCAGGCTTCATTGCGCAACAATCCACATCAGGACATTTCCAGAAAACGTCTGGCAGCGGAATATCATTTTCCATGTGTGCGAAACACAATTATTATTGTCCACATATTCAATGGAGAAATTGTTTTATGGAGGAGCCATGCGACCACATTGAATAAGGCCACGGATCGCCAAAATCCCGTTACATCGCCGGCAGCAAAAAAATCTTCTAAAGGTAAAGGCCGTTCTGCTAAAAAGAAATCCCCAGCTGGCTAAAGGTGATGGCAGCATTGCCCATCGGAATCACGGCGTAAACGGATTACAAAGAAAAAAGGTCTGAAACACGAGCAGTTCAGAAACATTGCGATTCTCAAGTTTCCCAATGTTTTGCACCATGTGCAAAATCATGCAAATCAGTCTTTACATAGGGAACATAGGGAACTGATTATTGAAATGATTATTGGTAATTTGGCGAGGAAAATAGAGCAAAAATGTCATCAACGTCGCAGGATTATTCAGCTACAAAATTATATAGTGATTCTAAACGACGGGAGCTGAAAAGTACGTTTAATGACATTGCACACTCCGGTCAAGCACACACTTATTTTACACATAGGAAACTAAAGTGTCAACACTGAACATACACACCAGTCACCCTACATACTTTATGGCATTATACCAACATTTTACCTACCCTGCCAACATACAGGGAGATTCAATAAAAAAAAATGGTGCTAATTTTGCCCCAACCAATCAAATCTTATTTAACATTTGAAAGCTAACATCTGATTGGTTGGGGCAAAATGAGCACCATTTTAAATGATAAGAACTTTAATTGCATCTGCCTGATATTTTACACAGAGAGGCCTATGGGTGGTTATATAGTCACACAACAATCCATATCCCACACTGTGAAAAAACATTTGTGCACACACCCCAGGATCTATCAGCAATTAATGCCTGAACACACGCGTGCATGCATACCCACACACATACATGTGGACCCACGTGCATTCTAAGGTGCACATGCATGCACACAAACACACACATGCAGACAGCCACACATGCATACAACTAATGGCAGTGTTCATTGTTATCTAAGTCAGCAGCTGTTTGTCCTGCAAGATTTGTAAATCTCCCTGTTGTTGTTTCAGGAACCAGCAAGACCATCCCGACACTTCTTCAATCGCCTGCAGTCACGCTACCACTGTCCGTACAATGCAGACTCCTAGTGCATTTTCTTTTGCACTTGAAACAGGAACACACGTCTTCATCATACTTAAAGGGGAAGTTCAGTGGAAATACATTTGCTTTTCAGAAAAAAGAGCAGTATTTTTCCATCCCAATGACCTTAATCTGCCCATTCAGCATTGTGTCTGTGTATAAATAAATGCAACTGAAATACTGACTTCCTGTTTGCAGGACCCCTAGTAGAGACCGTTATGGTCTTGCCCATGACCTAGCGCCTGGGTTGATTCAGTTGCTCAGTAGAGATCTGAGCATCTTTGACCCATCCAACAGCCAATCAGTAGAAATTACTGTTAGGAACATTCCAAGGATGTGGTGCATTCTGGGAAGAAGAAGGACCGTTAGAACCTGAAATGTCAGCTCACTAATATCAACAGCAGGGAACAGCAAAGGGTATGAAATCAACTGATTTTTCAAAATGGGAGAGAATATGTAGAATAACTAAGAAGGCATTACACAAACTAACAATTTAACAAATATTGATCATTTCCACTGAACTGTCCCTTTAAGCTTTCAATATTTTGTACAAAACAAAAATACAAATAGGACACTTCCAACCATATCATATCCTACCACCTGGTACCTTGGAAACACGGTATTACAGAGAGTACATAGGAATCAGTCATAAATAGCTATGTGTTATGGGCCAGAGAGTGATAAACTAGCAGCTTGTCATCCATAGGCTCCCCATGCTCCAGACACACAGGCTTCACACATACTCACATACTTTCACAGACAGCCACTCACGCTCTCACTGACCAAAAACCATGTCCTCTCCCTAGACAGGCACACGGGAGCTCACATTCTCTCTCTCACACACAGGCATCAAATGCACACTAACTCTGCAAACACGCATTAAAATACATTTTGGATTTCGCTGTGTATCTGATTTAGTTGTCCTTTAGTACTCTTGAATGTGAGATTTTGCCACTAACAATGGAAAGATCATGTGCCCCAGGCACATGATGCCAGAATTTTTTTTTCTGACATCAAAACTGCTGCTTCCGTACAGGGTGCTGCTCTGTAATGTGCTTCACCTTGCCTCATTAGGAAGGCGTCCCTGATTGCTGGCAAACATGGTGTATTGGTGTTAAGCTAGGTACACACACTAACAATCCATTGGATCTGACAGAATTGGGGTTTTAACGGCAGTGTTTACCTAGCTTTATTTCTGCACAGCAATCTAGGCTCTGTGCTGTGGCAGGAGCCAGATGGGTGATCACCAATTCATTGTAACACAAGGAGTTGCGATTTCGATTGCGTTTTGGAAGCGCATGCGATCACCATTTTTAATCCCAATCGCATGCGCTTCCATAATTGGAATTGGGGAATCGCAAGCGCAATCGTTGCAGTGTGGCCTTGCCCTTATAGCAAATAAAAATGTCCCCGCTGCTGGCTGTGCTGGGTGAAACCAAGTGACTGCACCCGTGTATCAGATCGTGACCTTTTGTCCTGCCCTTTTCTCAGTGCCCTGTTTTGCACCAATGTATCTGAGAAGGATCAGGGAGCCACTCTGAGTGTGATAACACTGCTAACACAAACTGAATTTCACTAACTTCCTGATTCCGGATGTCTCATTGGAAAACATTACAAATCGGTGTTTTCCCTGACATCTTAATAAAATAAACATAGTCCCCACTCCCCAGCACTGTGTCCCCAAGTGGCGCTTTATAAATAAACTATACATACATACATACATACATACATACATACATACATACATACATACATAGCCACAAATAAAGTATACAATATAACTTCGGTCAACATCAACAAACATTGACATACCAAATAACACACACACACAATGACACAACACTAATGTTGGCAAACTGGCTAAACTCTTTCCCCAGCAATTTTGCAGAGCATTACACTAAATAAATTTAGCACAACTCACATTGTTATGGAATTTGACACCTATTTGGTGTGTAGGGGGCGTGGCGGTGACATCAAGAGGCAGGGCAATGACATCAGGGGGCGTGGTGATGATGTTGCTGTGACGCAGCTGTGGGTGGCAGTGGGGGCAGGCGATGGTCTGGTTAGAGGCGCAGCCGCAGCTGGAGGAGGGATTAGTGGTGTGACTGGGTGGGGACTGGGCGTTCCAGGGGGCGTGGCTGTCAGGGCCGGGATTTGGGCAGGATTTCGGCCCTAATGGTGGGACTCTGTATTTTGACCCTGCAGTCAGGGCGATCCCACCCTAATCAGGATCACCTGTTGTTTTCCCATATCTTTGTCTTTTACACTTGTTACTTTCTACTGGTCAATTTTTATCTTGCACTTTCCTTTAAACATATAGGCCTCCTACCCACACCAAAACTAGGATCCAACTTGTCTGATTCTCATTAAAGGACAACTCCACCCTCATAAGAACATCTTTAGAAAGAATGGCCTCTTTAAAATATGTTGATATATCAAAGTTTGTCCTATGAATTCATATGCCTGCTATGCTTCTGGTTGCCTCATGGAAACTGAGCAATTTAGATACCTGTACTGAGCCTTTACTGAGCCTGGGCATGCTCAGAAGAGGCAGACAGGGGATTAACATTCAGTCATTGGCTGTGATGTCACCTGTCAAATCCATAACTGACAATTACTAACTGGAAGAACCAGGAAGCAGAAACAGGGAAACAGGACATTGTGCAGGATTTCAGGTTAGACTTATATATTTCACATTTCAAACTATTACAGTTTAGAGTTTTGGGGGGTGATTTACCTGTATGTAAGTTTTCATTTTAGGGCTGGACTTGACCTTTAACCCCAAAAACTTGCTTACTCACAGCCACACACAACACTAATGCCAGCAAACAGATTAACCCTGCTGCAAACAGATTAGAGACATTTAGAGGTCACTGCAAAAACAAGCAATCAGAGCAAACACTGAGCACACGTCTCTTTCCACTCATGCTGTCAACTATACACACACTACATACTGTGACGAAGTTGGTTAATGCTGATCTGTCATTGCCGAACATGCATCTCTCAATCAAGCCCGCTTCTACATTCTGGATAATATTCCTCTTATTGATTCTGACCACACGTACATATATGCGCCATATGTGACACATTATTACACGCCTAACAAGACTGTGAGATCTTGAATTAAACATGAAAGCATCCTAGAAAAGCATAAGCACTAGAGATGGCTGAAACGACATAGTTTTGTTCCATTTTCGGATTCTCGGATCTCGGGAAAATCCCGTAGATCCGAAACGGGGCGAATCTTTGAAGATTTTGTTCGAGGCTATTTTCGAAAATTATCGAGGATTTTTGAACGTTCGGATACCGGCAGTTTGTACCCAGTGTCATCCGCCTTGCAGGCTGCTGCTGAATCGTGGTGTCTGTTCTTTTCTGGTACATATTGTGGGATCGCCAGGAATTTTGTACCATTTTTTGCTTCAAGATGGTCAAAAATATTTTATTTATGAAAGGTTATTATAAGCTCCAGAGGGCACCAATCTCGGTGTAGGTCTAGGGGTGAGCGTCTGTTCCGTGAGTTTATCCTATCGTTTTATGTGTTTGTCCTTTTAATTGTTTGTTTATTGTATTTTGCAGGAGATTCATCTCGCCACAGCGCTAAAAGAAAACATAAGGAGAAATCCAGACGTGAATATACAACTTGTGATAGCACGGCTGTTCGGAGGAAGAAATTTTGTGATGAGTGGCCCAGTACGGACTCTACAATACAGGAGACAGAAGTTACACAATGGGTGAAAGAATCTATCGCCTCTATGATGGAGTCTATGGTGGCTCAGGTATCTGAGTCTGTTAAGGCCTTGCTTCCAGTTACTTCAATGGCTGACCCTATTCCTAGTGGTTCAGCTCAACACCCTGTGGATACAGAGCCCATCTCAGAAGATGATCTTGAGCAACATTTTCCTCCAGAGACCATTAACCACTTCATTAAGGCAATGAGGGTTACCCTGTTATCTGAGCCAAATTCAGCATCTGCTGCACCAACACAAAATGCACCAAGACAAAATGTTTGCATCCCAATATCCTAGCCTTCCTTTTACCTACATCCTAATATGGCAAAAATGATATACAATGAATGGGAGAATGTAGATAGAAAATACTCTTTGTCTTCCACATTATCATGATGATGAAATTTCTTCTTGTTGGGACAATCCACCTAAGCTTGATGCAGCCATGTCCAGGTTGGCTCGTAAGACTCTTTTTCTGGTAGAAGATGGGGTGGCACTGAAAGATCCTATAGAAAGGAAGCAGGATTCTTTACTTAAAAAAGCTTATACAGTTGTGGGGGGCATCTATCAGACCGACAAAGGCTATAGTGGATTTGTCTAAAGCTTCTAGTCTCTGGATTAAGGAGGATGAAGATGCTGTTCTTAAAGGAGCACATAAAAAAGACATTGTCAATGCTTTGAGAGATTTAAGACTAGCTACTGATTTTTGTGCTGAAGCAGCTTTGGATGGCCTAAAATTTGCTGCTCGTTCTGCATCCTTAGCAGTTGGCAAGTTGATATTCCATCTAAAATGAGCCTGCTTAATCTGCCTTTCCAGGAGGACCTCCTGTTTGGAAAGAGGCTATTTCTTGGAATGCCGCAGACAAGGGTACCATTCTTCCGAAACAGAGGCAGATGTTTACAAAGAAACGTTCACCATAAAGGGAATTTGCCTCTTTTAAAGAATCCAGTCAATATCGTCCTGGTAGAAATTTGGCACAACGATCATGGAGAATGAAATTCCTTTTAGTTTTTTCGTTAGCCCTTTCGTCAGCAAAGATACAATTCTTCTGTGTTCAAGTCGACACCACGGGACACTTTTCTGACATCCAACCTTCCAATTCTCCTTTCTGCTTCTTCAGCTTTGCTAAACATTTTGGCAGAATTAGAACAAAAACAAATTATTGTAAGAGTTCCAGACGAACAAAAAGGTTCAGAAGTTTATTCCAGTAAGGAAACGTTCAGGAGAGTTCCGAGTGATTCTGGATCTGAAGATGCTGAATTCCTTTCTAGAAGTTCGGTCCTTCAAAATGGAAACTTTGAAGTCAGTGATGGTTCATCTCAGGGAAGCAGACTTGTTAATAAAGCTGTTTACCTGCATATTCCCATTTAACCTCCTCATCAGAGGTTTGAATCATGAATCTTCACTATCACTATGTTTTTTGGGTTAGCAACAGCCCCAAGAACTTTTACAAAGGTGTTGGCTCCTCTTCTGGGGACTCAAGGGATTTTTCTTTTTGCCTATTTGGACGACATTCTAGTCAGAGCACAAGAATACAACACCCTGATACAACATTGGGATGATCTTCTGTAAACACTGCATGAACATGGCTCATAAATTGGGTAAAATGATCCCTAATACCAGCCGGGCAGTTAGAATTCCTGGGAGTATATCTGGATATGTGTCTATTCCAAATATCCTTTCCAATCTCAAAAAGGCTAGAGACTCAAATTTGTTTCCGCCATTCCAAAAAGACCTTTAATTCCAGTTTGTTTAGGCCAACAACTTATAGGGAAACAAGTGGTATCTTCCATCCAGTCAGGTGGGCAATGGCACATATCAGGCCCCTTCAAATGAATTTCTTGGATCAGTGGGACAAAATCAATTCTCATCCATTTCATCCAATTTATCTGGATCATTCGGTTCGTCAGAGTCTACTGTGGTGGATGGATCCAGGGAATTACAATCCAATCCTCTTGGGTTAAAAACATTGGATTGGACTTACTATGGATGCAAGCCTTCTAATTTGGGGGGTTAATTGTGGGCACCGTTGGACACCGGAGTTTTGGCCAGCATCCCTCCAGAACAATTCATCCAATTAGCCCTTCTACAGTTTCAATATCTTTCTTTCAAAAGCTGTACTAATAGTGTCTGAAAATGCCACAACCATTTCGTATGTGAATGAGATGGAAGGAACAAGGAGATTTTCTAAGCAGATGCCGTGTTCTCCCTGGGGGAATGGTCTTTGAATACTCAGGTCTTCAATCTGATACTGGAGCAGTGGTTTACACAACATTTGCGTCTAATATACATATGTATTGAATAACGCAACTAGCATATTGCATCTTTCTAACATCGCGCCTTTACTTTCATTGCGCTTTATATTGCATTGCCCCGCTAATCTTCAAATAGCAAAAAAGTATAGATTATCGGTTGCATGTACAGGAAAAATGGAGCTAGGTAACATTCTGTTTGTAGGGCTACACAAAGGAATAAAAAAAAACACTTAAAGGGCAATTATACTCACCTCTTCCCCATTCCATAGCTGCATAGAACCCAGGGTGAGGACCTTAATAGTTAAGTCCACACCTCTGGGGCCATTACCTAACAGCTGTAATACTTACTTAAAGTTTCCTTCGGAGATTCAGTCCACCCCTCTGCCCTTGTTAGTGACAGTCTGCAATGCAGCCAATGGGAAGGCAGGCTTCTTTGCAGAGCGTGATGTGGTAGAGCACCAGAACACAGAGATAAACAATGTAAGTATGCACATTTGCTAGGTAAAGTACCCAGGGGTGAGAACTTAGTGGTTTATTTCCTTGCACTGGGTACTATGCAGCTACAGAAGATAAAGGGCAAGGGGGAGGTGAGTATAATTGTACCAGGTCCTCATTGACATTTTATTATGTATACATTGATGGGCAATGTAACATTACTTTATTGGTTTAAATATCACTGTATTTATTTTATTGTTCAGGTTCCTTTCCCTACATCTCATGATGACTTTCTTCTCACCACTGCTCCTCCTGGCTTTCTGTCTCTGAACCTTCTTCTCCTTCTTTAATGATTGTTTTATCCACTTCTCTCTGTCTTATTCTCTCCTTTCTCATCTCCTGCCTTTACTCCAATTGATAGCGCTCTACTCTTCCTGCATCTTCTCTCCCCATCCTCCTCCTTCTCCCTCCTCTCCCTTCCTGTTGTCCTTTTCTCCTCCCGCATTGACCTGCTTTATTCCTCACCCTTGTCCCTGCATTCTCTCTGTTTTATTTCCTTGTGCCCAGCAGTGTTCTTGTGTGTACAGCTGGGACAGATGTTTCAAACTCCCACCAGACTTTAGGCCTCACAATAAAGGGTCATAGAGCCGACCATGTTGGAAAATCGCTCTATTCCTAGTTCATAGGCTGCATCTATAATAATAGTGTTTCTGGTTTCGTTCAGATGATTTGGTTCTAATGTTTATTTCATTTATCAGATTTGGGGGGACAATCTTCTTTTTCAGATAACATCACCCAAAGAAGGGGACTCTACTCTACAAACATTGTGATTTAAGTAAATTCCCTTAGTCTCGGGACTTTATATGTTATCCTGTACCCCAGGGGTTGGACCCACACAGTCCCCTGCTTCCCTGGGATCAGTACCTTGGATCTTGCACTGTAGGCATGACATGAGATCTACTGCAGAGAGCAGCTGCTCTCTCCTGAACTCTCATGCTGAAGACCTGGCGAACATCTGTTTATGAACTGAATAGCCCATGAGTCCAATGAAGACCATACAAGTCTAGATGGAACTATAAAAAGTCATATTGTTTGGTATGACTTCATTTCATCTTCCTAATAAACTAGTGGTATGCCCATAAGTCTGATTGCACCATTATAAGATGATAACTACAGTCTCTTTCAACTCATATTGCATATTTCCCCTTCAAGTCTTGGACTGCCATTGTCTGTAGATAACCATGTTTGTTACTCTATGATTGGCTAGATGAGGCCAATGCTACCACATGTACCTACTGTTTACTGAATGGGAAATAAGTATACATAGAAAAGTACAACTTCCAGCATTCACCAAACTTGGAGGGAAGCCAGGGAATTCTGGGAGATTTCAACACTGGAAATCTTTAGTTTAGTTACAATATTAATTGAGTAAGACTGGTTGTCTGTTTTGTCCTGGTGCAGGCAATAGACCAATACAGTTACAGGGAGATTCAATAAAAGTCGTTAAAAATGGTGCTAATTTTGCCCCAATCAATCAGATGTTAGCTTTCAAATGTTATATAAGATCTGATTGGTTGGGGCAAAATTAGCCCCATTTTCAATGATAAAAACTTTTATTGAATCTCCCTGTTAGTATAGTATAGTATTTGAGTTTGTATAAAGACATCCATCCATCCAGTCCAACCTAATACCATAATATAATATATAAGGGGTAATATGCCCCTTACGGTGTAATATATGGATATTACGTCACAGAGGAGTTCCCTGACCATATAATGACATGAGCGTAGGTTGTGTAATATCCTTATATAATAATGTGAAGAGACACATAATTTCTTTTTCATTTTTATCTTATGGCTATGTACAGTTATATATTCAGTATATCAATAATACTGTCCTTTTAATAGTAAATAAGTAGTAGTTTTTACCCACAATGCAGTCTGCTTTCGCAGAGCAGAGAACTTGCCCCTATGATTCATAGGAAAGGCATCTGATCTCTCTTAGCATCGCGCAGGTAAAATCAGTGATTAACACTCAGTGACATAGCTAAGTGATTATTATAAAATATTCCACTGCTGCTCCCATTATAATTTGAGCCTCTTATGTATTATACAACTACAAGACATAAACATTAACGCATGCTAGACACAATGATACTGTGTGGTCTGCCACCATCATTCAGCTCCACACATGGACACAGCACTTTTATCATATAGGATAATACTGCCAGATAGACTATGTCTTATATATAATGGATAATGCACCCCTTACAGTGTAATATAAGGATATTATGCCACAGAGGTGTTCCCTGACCATATAGAAGCACGAGCCATAGGCCTAGTAATATCCTCATATTATAATATAAAGGGGCGCATTATTTCTTATAATACATAAGTGTCTGATTCCTTCACCCCATTTGCATTTTAAATTCTAGCCTTGTCCCTATTCCCACCTTAATTTAAACAATGAGTCATTGTTCAGGCATAAACACTAGAATGGGAGGGGCAGTGGGATCTAAGAAATATAAGAAATGAGTCACTTAAGCTAGGTACACACCTAGCGATTTTTCCTCCTGACCGACCGTTCGATACTTTCGAACGGTCAGCCAGGAGGAAGGACTGTCGGTCGCGGCAAAAGCCGCCGCGTCCGATAGTCACCACGACCGATCGTGCGGTCCATAGAGGACCGCACGATCGGACAAGGTTTTCCACCCTGTCCGATCGTCCTTTCGTCCGATTTGGACGAACGTTCGATCGGACATGGGCACATTCGGATGCGATAATTTCGGTCCGATCGACCGATACACTGAACTATCGGTCGATCGGACCGACATATCTCATCGTGTGTACCCAGCTTTAGTGACATAGCCAAGTGATTTTTATAAGGATTTATACCACTGCAGCTCCCATTATAATATACGACACTTATGTATTATAAGTATTATAAGGACAATAATTAATAATTATTACTAAGAACTTAACTTTAAGTTCAGTTGATCTAACTGAATACAACAAATATATGGATGTCCACCCCTCTTACAAAAATTGAGTATGCAACAGAACACCCCCCAAAAGCTAGGTTCTGTTTTACTTACATTTACCAAAGATGCTCCCAGGCTGTGTAAGGATCCTTACAAACCCACAATCCAGTTCCCAGCTACTTCCTGGTAACAGCCGTCAGTCACGGCCGCGACAGTGATGTCCCAGCCAATGGCTGCTAGCCATTACCAAATGAGACTCTTGCACGTAAAGGGCGTGTGCAGCAGCAGCAGTGGAGGCGTGGACCAAGCGGCGCTCGATCATGAGTTTGTAAGGATCCTTACACAGCTTGGGAGCATCTTTGGTAAATGTAAGTAAAACAGAACCTAGCTTTTGGGGGGTGTTCTGTTACATACTCACTTTTTGTAAGAGGGGTTGACATCCCCTTTAAATATATCTGTTGTATTCAGTTTGATTAACTGGACTTAAAGTTAAGTTCTTAGTTCCACTGATCTAACCAAATACAACAGATATACCATGACCTGGATGAATGAAAATCTTCACAAGTATATTGCAAATCCCCTTTAAATACTTGGTAATAAATGGAAAATTATATCAGTTGGGGTTTGGGGAGCAGGTAACTGTTTTAAGGGTCAACTTGCCTTTTACAATTAGATGTTAAATGAGATTCTTATTCTATACTATACATACTCACCATAGTAATGTGCAGACATGTGCAGTAATACACATACCACATGTCTGTAGGGAAACCGCTCTAGTCTACAGCATGTGCCTACGTTGATTAGCAATATGTCCTGTTACCAATTCCGGGGAAATGTAGTCCATGTTAGGTGTATGGTAGCACACCAACCAGCTAATTAATGGTAATTGGGAATGCCTGTTGGTGTAACTCAGAGTGTGATTGTGTTAACAGTTAAAAGACACGTAGTCCATTACCTATTAGGAGATGTGAATAAAGTCAGAGTAAAATGGATGAAGGGCCTTGACACAGACATTCCACCCTGGGCCTGGCATATGTTTCTTCCAGGACACCCCCCTGGACCAAACTGCACCAGAATCTGGGAGACTCCCGGAACTCCCGGGAGGGGTGGGATACCTGTTGTGAAGAGGTTCGGCTAGCCTTGTTTATCTGCATATTTCATCTTTTTCTATTAATGTGGAGTTGCCATACTGCAAGCCATTAATTCTCATTATGACTATTAAGTTTCATTGGCCTTTGTAGTTGTGTCTTTAGCAATAAGAATAAGGGGTATTGTCCATCTTGGCCAATTAAAAGTCTCCCCTGACTGTAGTCATAGAGTAAAATCACAAAACTATTTTTTAATTGACATTTCTTCATTTGAAGACCCTAAGCTCTTAATAAGTCTCTATTCCCACCTGCCTGTAGAGCAGGGCTATCTCAGGTTCAAGCATCAGCTGTAACTTAAGTGGTGGCTCGTAGCCAACTCATACATATCTGAGCCATCTTGATATCCCCTAAGGTGCTCCGCTCATCTAAAAACATGTCCAGGTCTTCTCTCTCTTGTGCTTAAAAGGTTGGTAATGAAGCATTTCGCTGATAAGCTTGGTTATCAAGGCCAACTGCAAAGCGTCATCCCACCTTGGTGTTATTGTCTAAGACTGTTCAGGCTCTGCATCCTTCATGAGGACGGTCCTTTTAGAATTGGATGAGGTGAAATCTTTGCTAAGTCCCTCAAAAGCTTTATATCTTCCTTAATTTAATATCAGGACAGCACCACTCACAGTAGACATCTAGAGTTCTCCACAGAGGGTTTATGGACAGAGAAACACAATGTACTTAGTGAAACCACATGGCCTTTATCATTCCTTCTGCTCTGTGCCTTAGAGAAAGGAGTTCAGGTCGACAGGGTCATGTCCACCTGATTCTTCATGTTACTCAGAACGTTGAAGCAGAAAAAGGCTGCTTGTATGTACATATGATAAGAGCCATATGTATCTCATTTTAATGTCATCCAAGTACTTTTTTTTTCCTGTTCCGGAAGCCTGCTATTCACTTTAAATGAGACACATAGATGATTGTAATGAATGACCCTGACATGACCTTGATGTCATTTAAATGAACAAACTTCAGTTTATTTCAGTGCTTTGAATGGCTGAGTTTAGGTGGTTGGATTTTAGAAAGGAGCTTTTCAAAATGTTGCAATTTAGATACCGGGTAATTCACCCGATTAAGGGCTAGGCCACGCCCCTGCGTTTTAACACGCAATCCCATTGTGCATTTAAAACTGCGCTACAATCTGCTTTATGTGCTGCATGTGATCAGCATTTTTTGTATGTACTCCAATTGCACAACATTGCACAATCACAGCACACGCATGACGAGGCACGTTAATGTAAGCAAAAGGCATTAAAGCATCAATTACAATATTGCTGAAGTAATTATTTAGTCCTATACACTAAGGGTCGCCCCCTTAGTCTTTTGTAACAAGTAATTACTACAGCAATATAACCAAATAAGCCAAATTAGTGTAAATTCAACACTACCTGATGTGTTAACAGATTATTGGAGCATTTCTGACACCAGCCAAATAGCACTGTAAATTCAAATAGCCTGGTAATATTAGTTGTCGTTCCTGACTCCTGATTGGACAGAAGGTAGAACATTGTTTACTATGTCATGTTTTTTACTATGTGACATAAAGTGGTAAACAAACCGCATGTTTACCGACAACCGTGAGTCAGTGTTTTGGAAGCAGTGAGTCAGCAACTGACAGACAAAGCACCAAGACTATCAAGTCTTTTTTTTTTTTACATTGTTGCTCAGATCATATTTATAAAATATTCAGTGAATTCCATTGTCTTTAATGCTATAAACTGTCCTTGTGTTCTGCAATGTGTAGGAAACTATCACAATCTATTGCATGTGCTCATCAGTTCTGCTAAATCAATTAGCAATGTCGGGGAACCTGGTCTCTCCCCTCTCTATAGAACAGCTACTGACCAGCAGCCCCGTCTGCCGTGCATTAGATAAATGGTTGTTGGAAACCTTCATTTTAAAGCCCCTCAGGCCAGTGAGTTCTGTTGATTACTTGGTAGGGGAAACATTTACCAACAAGCAATACAAATCAGTAGCTTCTTAGTTATGCTCCAGGTTCGAGGACGTGGGTTTTCTATAAATGATAGAATCTTTATCTTGCAATACAACATCATGGCACAATAAAAATTAGACCCTCAAAGTAGAGATGACAGGAAAGGGCAGCAACATAAAGAAGCATTGGCAACAATTAAGGGGACATGCTTGTGAAGGTTCTCATTCATCCAGGTCATGGTATATCTGTTGTATTCAATTAGATCAACTGGACTTGAAGTTTAGTTCTTGAAGACGTTTCGCTAGTCATCCGACTGGCTTTCTCAATTCAGAATGACTTGTACAAGAATCTGTGGCAATTATGTACCCTGGAAAATCCCAATTAGCATATCACAGCCAAGTGTTAGGGGTGTGATTAGATAGTGGCTAAGAGGTGTTATAGGAACGCCCAGAGTAAGGTGTTAAAACAGCAAGACCCAATACCAAAACACAAGAAAATCGACATCATATATGCAGTGCAGTGCAGTGAAGAATGCTCTGATTTGTATGTGGAGGAGACCAAACAGCAACTGCATCAACGTATGGCCCAGCACAGAAGAGCCAATTCCTCGGGTCAGGACTCAGCCGTGTACCTGCATCTTAAGGATAAAGGACATACCTTTGAAGATTGTAATGTTAACATATTGGCGAAGGAACGTGACTGGTTCAAGAGAGGTGTTAAGGAGGCCATTTATGTGAAAATAAAGAAACCAAGCCTAAATAGAGGTGGGGGGTTCGACACCAACTGTCTGCCATGTACAATGCTGTTTTAACACCTTACTCTGGGCGTTCCTATAACACCTCTTAGCCACTATCCAATCACACCCTTAACACTTGGCTGTGATATGCTAATTGGGATTTTCCAGGGTACATAATTGCCACAGATTCTTGTACAAGTCATTCTGAATTGAGAAAGCCAGTCAGATGACTAGCGAAACGTCTTCAAGAACTACATTTCAAGTCCAGTTGATCTAATTGAATACCACAGATAAATAAAGGGGACACATTTCAACTTTAGCTTCACTTTGTTGGCCAGATTTTACTGGCGCCCAAGCGAGAGGAGTGGGAGAGAGTTTGGGGCATTCTGGGGCAAGGCTCTCAGGGCCATTCCTAGGACTGGATTCTAGCCCTGACTGCGGGACTCAAGATTATCGGGGAAATATGGACAACTGGCAACTCCAGCCCCACTCAAACCTGCAAAATTACAGTTTAACCACTATCTAGATGTAATACATGAACATTTATATGGCATCTGGAAAAAAAGTTTTAAAATCATCATTATTTATTCCTGGGGTGTGATGGTTTGTGCACATTCGATTCATTTTAGGGACTTTCTAGATAATAATAATAGTAACGTAATATTGGGGATTATTTAATTGAAGGTGCAAAATTTTGCCAGTGCTGATACTCTGCAGCAACCAATCGGATATTAGCAAATGTTATCTAACTGCAGCGGACCAGTAAAAAGGTAACATCTAATTGGTTGTTGTAAACCAATCAGCATGGGGAATTTTTTACACCCCCTTTAGATTTTTCATTCTCTGCCTAGTGTACTAGTATACTGCCATCAAGACTGGGTTTTGAGGGTATGTATATGTTTCTATCAATGACCCTTTCGCTATAAAATAAGCCTAACCTTGTCCATGGTATCGCACAGGCAAATTGACTGACAGGTTTACATCTAGCTGGTGTTTATTGGCAAAGCCTCCACTTACAAGGGATCCGTAATTGCATTCTATCTACCGTCGTAATGTAAATTCTTTAGAGACCCGTGCATTGTAACATTACATCAAACAACAAATCAAAAGGACGCCTGGTCTTTATTAACAGGATTGCATTACATGTGATTGTTTCAGTGTGTAAACTAGGAATTGGGAGTTTTGCGTTACAGGCTTTTCCCAAACAAGGAGATTTAATATTGTCTCTTTCCTGACCGACTAAGAAAATTGAGCCCGTATCCTGAGTGAATGTCCGTCCTGTAAGCGAACACAGGTGAGCGTCTGAAACCCATTTAAACATTTCCCCGCCGCTTTCAATTATCATTTAGCCATTAGATCATTAGCTCTTTGGTTCCAAAGGTACTTTCAGGGTTATTCAATAAAAGTTCTTATCGTTTAAAATGGTGCTAATTTTGCCCCAACCAATCAGATCTTATTTAACATTTGAAAGCTAACATCTGATTGGTTGGGGCAAAATTAGCACCATTTTAAACGATAAGAACTTTTATTGAATCTCCCTGTTTGTCTGCTATGGTGTCACTGTAACTTCTTTATAGGGATAAATAGCTGCCATTATAACGTCCCAAATGACCAGCGTCTGCGGAAGAAAGCTGAGATTCAGGGGAGGAAGTTTGTGTAGCCTCAGCCAGATCTGCAGATGTGGCCTTC
This sequence comes from Hymenochirus boettgeri, assembly GCA_019447015.1. NCBI lineage: Eukaryota > Metazoa > Chordata > Amphibia > Anura > Pipidae > Hymenochirus > Hymenochirus boettgeri. The sequence continues at coordinate 311,633,756 of CM033476.1, forward strand.
TCTTTCCAAGCCATTAATCACCGCTCGGGTCCCTCGGACATGTCTGAACTGAGCAAGAGATTCCATTGCACCCCAGAGGTCCATTTACAACCTCTACTTCAAAGTTAGGTCCTGTCGCAAATCACCGCTTAATGACTCTCAAAGTAGGAGATAAATTGGACTCACCTTGGGGGGATTTCTTTGGTTGTGGTTCAGATGCACTTACAGAGCCATTATCCTCTAATAAATTAGCCATGGATTTATGCTGATCTGTACTATAGATCTCCATGCAGCTGAGACTGGCCCTATTTGTCACCCACTCAAGGTGGTGCCCAAAGGGCCATTCACACATATACTGCAGATGGAGGAACACGGGGACTGGAAACACTGTGGAGAAATGCTGCTTGGTGCACCGTCCCTATTAGCAGATAATTAGCTCCAATTAGGATCTGCTTATTCATCAATATCTTGCTGCGTTCTCCTAATTTCTTCTTTTTAAAGTGGTTCTGTTAAACTAATAGATGGAAACCAGTAAGTGCTTATCGAGCCTCTGTGGAGCAATGGTAAAAAGATTTCAGGGTATCCTCACAAAGGGATTAGTGTATCTGTCAGAGGTCTGTCTATCATTAATGGAGAACTAAACCCACATTTTTTTACACTCCAGAATCTGAACATATCCCCTCTAAAAACACCAATAAACTGTAAAATAGCAATACAGTGAATAGCATTAAAGTACATATTACCACTTGGATGAAATAGCTGTGTGTATGTACAGTGACTGGCCACTCCTTGCCTAATCTGTCCTGTAAAATGATTGGCTAGAGGCTACTAGTGGGTGTGACCAACTGTTACAAGTTCCTGCAGTATCTTAGGACTGAGCATGTGTAAAGAACATAATGGTCAGTGACCTCATGTTAGTAAATTATTTTTGTCAACAACAATATTAAAATGAGAAGTGAGACCCTGGTTACTGCTTTTATAACAAAGAGATCTGCCTTCTAATTCAATGTTGTTCTGAGGCTTTAGTTGTCCTTCAACTATTAGGAATAGAAGAAGAGCGAAATCATAATCACAGCGTCAATTTAGAACCCAGTTAGTTGTTCAGATGCAACAATTAGGGCTGTGTAAGGGTAATCTATAGGTCACAAATTCAAGCACCAAGGCCAGTATTTTGGCGACTGTATTTTAATACACAGTGTTTATCAGCAGGTCTAATTGTCCAAAACCACTAATTTTTCCAACAAGAAATGCGAGAGATCCAATTTAAATATCCAAAACCTTAATTAAAGAGAGAAGACTACAATAGGTTAAAAAAGAGGAGATAAGCAAATGGTTGGCTGGAAAGAGAACTCTGGGAATTATAGTTCAGCAAGGTCTGCGAATCTGCTGTGTCTGATCCTAGACAATGACATTCTGACACCCTTCTGTCCTTCTTGAAAGTCCTTGATACCAGCCATCCATCATGTCCAATTAATAAAGGTCCTAAATGCATCAAAGTAGATTGTCTTTCTACGAACTGTCAACTTACACAGATCGGTCACCATTATAATCCCTTTCTCACTGCATTAACTTACTAAACATTGATCTAATGTATTGCCATTTGTCCCCAGACGAGAAAGTGCCCTAATTTAAAGGGGAACATAACCCTTTTTTTGTTCAAAGCCTTTTTATTTTTATATTACATTACATTACGTGGATTTGTTACATTCAAAAACAGTTCCTGGTAAAATGTAGTCCCAATTTCTGGGGGTTTTATAAAAGAAAAATACAACAATTACAAACATGCCTGGTTGACAGGTTTTACAGACACCTTCTAAATGTGGTATTTGTTCTGACTTTTAGATTTGGAAATATAAGGAGAATGAAAGTCTATTAATAAATTAGCTTTATTTCATTCGCTGTAAAATGAGGACGTTTTCTGCTACAGCTTCCATTTTTTGAATGGTAACACATTTCTTAAAACCATTCCAGTCACTGATGTTTTTTTCCCATGATCCTTTGCTGCTGGTGATGCCAGTCCCAAAGATTTGGCTCACATGAAGATGTTACCAGATGCAGAGGAGCATGGGAAAATAAAAGAAACAGCACCTATAAAAACACAATTATTTTTGGTCAACTCTATTTCTAACATAAAAATATAGCAGTTTGTTTCCTCATGGGGAATCACCTACTGTAAACTCTTTTTATTATTAAAGGACAACTCCACCCTCATAAAAACATCTTTTAGAAAGAATGGCCTCTTTAAAATATGTTGATATATTATAAGTTTTCCTATGAATTTTCGTATGAATTCATTACTGTATGCCTGCTATGCTTCTGGATACTTTATGGAAATTAAGCAATTTAGAAACCTGTACTGAGCCTGGGCATGCTCAGAAGAGGCAGACAGGGGATTAATATTCAGACATTGGCTGTGATGTCACCTGTCAAATCCATAACTGACAGTTACTAACTTGAAGAACCAGGAAGCAGAAACAGGGGAAACAGGACATTGTGCAGGATTTCAGGTTAGACTTATATATTTCACACTTCAAACTATTACTGTTTAGGGTTTTGGGGGGTGATTTACCTGTATGTAAGTTTTCATTTTGGGGCTGGACTTTAAACTTCTCAATTAATGTTGAGCTGCCATTGCTTTCGATGTGTATATAAATATTTGTTAGGGGGGGGGGGGTTGTTTTGGAAATTAAAAACACATCTGGTTCAAGATCAAAGCCATATAAAAGTAATAATACATCATGGTCCTGCTGTATACTGACAGCTCAGTTTATTAGCAGTCTTATGTTAATATAAATTCCTGTTTACTTTGGTTGTGAGGACAGCCTCATCCAGCTAGACTGAAGACTCATATCTATGTGAACTTGTTACAGGGCCCAGAACAGGAAAAGACAAAAGGAAAAATGTTTAGTGCTGTATATTACCAATAAATAGTTTTTAAAAAATGTGACTCTGACCAAATAATTTTACTCTGATTCCTATATTCCCTGTACAGAAAACTGAATTGTCTATAATAAGGTTTTTTCTCCTTGTAAGAAGATACTTATTACTGTAATAGCACAGGAGTATGCAGTGTAAAATTAAAAACAGTTATCTGCCTGTAAACCCAACTTCTTATTTTTTATCAGTTTATTACATGCATTTGTAACCAGACATTTAATGATAAGTTTTATACCTTTCTAGCAAGGGTATCCACCTCCTCCCTCAGCTCAATGAGCTTTTTATTAGCTTGAGCACGTGCAGAGGAGACATCAGGTAAAACAGCAGTCAATCAATGTCTGTAATGTCAGCAGTCCCAGCATTGATTGACTCATTGGAAGGAGGAGCTTACTCAGCCAGAATGGGGACAATAATTATCCTTAAATATCAGGTTACAAATACATGTAATAAACTGGTAATAATAACAGTTGGGGTTGAGGTCAGATAACTGACAATTCACCAGTTTTTTTTTCCTTTTAATGTAATTTGTGTGATTATAACTAACCCACGTGAAATTCCTACAAAGTTCAAGCATCAGCCCACAACTTGACCCCAAAATTTATTTGCTGCACAAAAGGGTCATTAAAGGGCCGGAGGAAAATGATGGTAAATAACAATGTTTACAGCATTTACATTCAAACGTAGGGTAAATTTCTGTCATTATCTACTGCCATTGGATTGGACTGTTATCCACCTCTACTGGTATTTTACCAGCACAATTTAGCAGTGGTATTTATTAAATATATAGTGCATAGGAAGAAGACTCCACTCAGCTGTTTTTGACATTTAGTTTCCCTTTAAATTTTTTATAATGTAGTTGTAGGCAGGGACCATTGTTGCACAGATTTTTTTTGCTTGTTTTTTTATTAAAATATGAAATCCATATACAAAGCCGCCATCTGGTGGCAAAACTAGAAACTGCAATACCGAGCCACCCCATCTATGGAGAACGGAAAGGTGGAATACTTTAATCATTAAAGTTTGTATGATATCAGTAGTGTTTATGGTTACACTATGCTTTTCCCTTCAGCAGCTCTCGCCCTTTGCTGACTATGCTATTTGCAGCGCATTAGACTTTCTTCCCCCATATACAGCAATGAATTCAGTTCTGCCTATTGGGCTCCTGGGAGATCTGCCTCTTTTATTGTCTTTTCACTCCTCTCGTTAGAACAAACAATATTCCCTTTGCCATAGAGAGAATTCGGATCATTATAGCTGTCTATCTATTATTTACAATAGGCCACCAATGTTGCAAACATCAGCTAAATGATTCTTTACCGAACAGCTTATCTGGGGATAGAAGAGTTAACAAAGCAATGGGCTGCAGGTGTCTGTCTGTCACTCAATGAGAAATGTGTTTCTGTCCTTCTGTATGTCATTGAGACTATAAATCCAGAACCTTGCATGGGGACTCAACATTTCTATGAACGTAATGGGGGGTCCTGTAAGTTTATCACTGTTCAAGGGATTCAACTAATAAAAACAGAGCTCGGTATGTGATGTACTGTGTTATATAGAATGGTGAGTGAAAGTGTATATACAGGACTATCAGTTTATATATATATGTATAAGGGTTGAGCTCGGCGTTGTGATGTTCTGTGTTATATAAATGGTGAGTGAAGTGTATATACAGGACTATCAGTTTATATATATATAATGTATAAGGGTTGAGCTCGGTATGTGATGTTCTGTGTTATATAGAATGGTGAGTGAAAGTGTATATACAGGACTATCAGTTTATATATATATAATGTATAGGGTTGAGCTCGGTATGTGATGTTCTGTGTTATATAGAATGGTGGAGTGAAAGTGTATATACAGGACTATCAGTTTATATATATATAATTTATAAGGGTTGAGCTCGGTATGTGATGTTCTGTTATATAGAATGGTGAGTGAAAGTGTATATACAGGACTATCAGTTTATATATATATATATTATATATGGGTTGAGCTCGGTATGTGATGTTCTGTGTTATATAGAATGGTGAGGTAAAGGTATATACAGGACTATCAGTTTTATTATTATTATGTATAGTTGAGCTCGGTATGTGATGTTCTGCGTTATATAGAATGGTGAGTGACGTGTATAACAGGACTATCAGTTTATATATATAATATATTAAGGGTTGAGCTCGGTATGTGATTTTCTGTTTTATATAGAATGGTGAGGTGAAAGTGTATATACAGGACTATCAGTTTATATATATATAATGTATAAGGGTTGGCTCTTGTTGGATGTTCTGCGTTATATGAATGGTGAGTGAAGTGTATATCACGGACTATCAGTTTTATATTATTATAATGTATAAGGGTTGAGCTCGTATGTGATTTTCTGTGTTATATAGAATGGTGAGTGAAAGTGTATATACAGGACTATCAGTTTATATATATATAATGTATAAGGGTTGAGCTCGTATGTGATGTCTGTGTTAATAGAATGGTGAGTGACAGTGTATATACAGGACTATCATTTTATATATATATATTTATAAGGGTTGAGCTCGGTATGTGATGTGTACTGTGTTATTAGAATGGTGAGTGAAAGTGTATATACAGGACTATCAGTTATATATATTTAATGTATAAGGGTTGAGCTCGGTATGTGATGTTCTGTGTTATTAGAATGGTGAGTGAAAGTGTATATACAGGACTATCAGTTTATATTATATAATGTATAAGTTGAGCTCGGTATGTGATGTTCTGTGTTATATAGAATGGTGAGTGAAAGTGTATAACAGGACTATCAGTTTATATATATATAATGTATAAGGGTTGAGCTCGGTATGTGATGTTCTGTGTTATATAAATGGTGAGTGAAAGTGTATATACAGGACTATCAGTTATATATATATTAATGTATAAGGTTAGCTCGGTATGTGATGTTCTGTGTTTTATAGAATGGTGAGTGAAAGTGTATAACAGGACTATCAGTTTATATATATATAATGTATAAGGGTTGAGCTCGGTAGTGATGTCTGTTTGTATAGAATGGTGAGTGAAATGTATATACAGGACTATCAGTTTATATATATATAATGTATAAGGGTTGACTCGGTATGTGATTACTGTGTTATTAGAATGGTGAGTGAAGTGTATATACAGGACTATCAGTTTATAATATATATGTATAAGGGTTGAGCTCGGTATGTGATGTTCTGGTTATATAGAAGGGTGAGTGAAATGTATATACAGGACTATCAGTTTATATATATATTAATGTAAATGGGTTGAGCTCGGTATGTGATTCTGTGTTTATAGAATGGTGAGTGAAAGTGTATATACAGGACTATCAGTTTATATATATATAATGTATAAGGGTTGAGCTCGGTTATGTGATGTACTGCGTTATATAGAATGGTGAGTGAACGTGTATTAGGACTATCATTTGTTATATATTATATAATGTTAAGGGTTGACTCGGTATGTGATGTACTGGTTATATAGAATGGTGAGTGAAAGTGTATATACAGGACTATCAGTTATATATATTAATAATATAAGGGTTGAGCTCGGTATGTGATGTACTGGTTATATAGAATGGTGAGTGAAAGTGTATATACAGGACTATCAGTTTTATATATATAATGTATAAGGGTTGAGCTCGGTAGTATGTTTACTGGTGTTTATAGAATGGTGAGTGAAAGTGTATATACAGGACTATCAGTTATAATATATATATGTATAAGGGTTGAGCTCGGTATGTGATGTACTTGGTTATATAGAATGGTGAGGAAATTGTAATACAGTGAGTTTATATGTTATTATAATAAGTGTGATTATGTAGTAGATAATGTGGTAAGGTTCTCAAGGGTGGTGTTGTATAGGGGGGGATTGCTATGGTGTGTAGATATTGGATGAGTAACTGCTATATAAATGGTGAGTGAAGTGTATATACGGAATCAGTTTATATTATAATATAATGTATAAGGGTTGAGCTCGGTATGTGATGTTCTGTGTTATATAGAATGGTGAGTGAAAGTGTATATACAGGACTATCAGTTTTATATATATAATGTATAAGGGTTGAGCTCGGTATGTGATTGTACTTGGTTATATAGAATGGTGAGTGAAAGTGTATAATACAGGACTATCAGTTTATATATATATAATGTATAAGGGTTGAGCTCGGTATGTGATGTCTGTGTTATATAGAATGGTGAGTGGAAAGTGTAATACAGGACTATCAGTTTATATATATATAATGTAATAGGGTTGAGCTCGGTATGTGATGTTCTGTGTTATATAGAATGGTGAGTGAAAGTGTATATACAGGACTATCAGTTTATTATATATATAATGTATAGGGTTGAGCTCGGTATGTGATGTACTGTGTTATATAGAATGGGTGAGTAAAAGTGTATATACAGGACTATCAGTTTATATATATATAATGTATAAGGGTTGAGCCGGTATGTGATGTTCTGCGTTGATATAAAATGGTGAGTGAAAGTATATATACAGGACTCAGTTTAATATATATAGTATAAGGGTTGAGCTCGGTATGTGATGTTCTGGTTATATAGAATGGGAGTGAAAGTGTATATACGGGACTATCAGTTTTATATATATATAATGTATAAGGGTTGAGCTCGGTATGTGATGTTCTGCGTTATATAGAATGGTGAGTGCGTGTATATACAGGACTATCAGTTTATATATATATATAATTAAAGGGTTGAGCCTCGGTATGTGATGTACTGTGTTATACAGAATGGTGAGTGAAAGTGTATATACAGGACTATCAGTTTATATATATATAATGTATAAGGGTTGAGCTCGGTATGTGATGTTCTGTGTTATACAGAATGGTGAGTGAAAGTGTATATACAGGACTATCAGTTTATATATATATAATGTATAAGGGTTGAGCTCGGTATGTGATGTTTCTGTGTATATAGAATGGTGAGTGAAGTGTATATACAGGACTATCAGTTTATATATATAATGTATAAGGGTTGAGCTCGGTATGTGATGTACTGTGTTATACAGAATGGTGAGTGAAAGTGTATATACAGGACTATCAGTTTTTATATATATAATGTATAAGGGTTGAGCTCGGTATGTGATGTCGTGTGTTATAGAATGGTGAGTGAAAGTGTATATACAGGACTATCAGTTTATATATATATATGTATAAGGGTTGAGTCGGTATGTGATGTTCGTGTTATATAGAATGGTGAGTGAAAGTGTATATACAGGACTATCAGTTTATATATATAATGTATAAGGGTTGAGCTCGGTATGTGATGTCTGCTGTTATAACAGAATGGTGAGTGAAAGTGTATATACAGGACTATCAGTTTATATATATATAATGTATAAGGGTTGAGCTCGGTATGTGATGTTCTGGTTATAAGAATGGTGAGTGAAGTGTATATACAGGACTATCAGTTTATATATATATAATGTATAAGGGTTGAGCTCGGTATGTGATGTTCTGTGTATATAGAATGGTGAGTGAAAGTGTATATACAGGACTATCAGTTTATATATATTAATGTATAAGGGTTGAGCTCGGTATGTGATGTTCTGATAATAGAATGGTGAGTGAAAGTGTATATACAGGACTATCAGTTTATATATATATATATATAAGTATAGGGTTGAGCTCGGTATGTGATGTTCTGTTATATAGAATGGTGAGTGAAAGTGTATATACAGGACTATCAGTTTATATTATATATATGTATAAGGGTTGAGCTCGGTATGTGATGTTCTGTTTATATAGAATGGTGAGTGAAAGTGTATATACAGGACTATCAGTTTATATATATATATATGTATAAGGGTTGAGCTCGGTATGTGATGTTCTGTGTTATATAGAATGGTGATGGAAAGTGTATATACAGGACTATCAGTTTATATTATATATATGTTAAGGGTTGAGCTCGGTATGTGATGTTCTGTGTTATATAGAATGGTGAGTGAAAGTGTATATAGGACTATCATTATATATATATATAAGTATAAGGGTTGAGCTCGGTATGTGATGTTCTGCGTTATACAGAATGGTGAGTGACAGTGTATATACAGGACTATCAGTTTATATATATATAATGTATAAGGTTGAGCTCGGTATGTGATGTTCTGTGTTATATGAGAATGAAGAGTGGTGAGTGAAAGTGTATATACAGGACTATCAGTTTATATATATATATAATGTATAAGGGTTGAGCTCGGTATGTGATGTTACTGTGTTTATATAGAATGGTGAGTGAAAGTGTATATACAGGACTATCAGTTTATATTATATAATGTATAAGGTTGAGCTCGGTATGTGATTTCTGTGTTATATAGAATGGGAGTGAAAGTGTAATATACAGGACTATCAGTTTTATATATATATAATGTATAAGGGTTGAGCTCGGTATGTGATGTTCTGTTATATAGAATGGTGAGTGAAAGTGTATATACAGGACTATCAGTTTATATATATATATATATATAAGGGTTGAGCTCGGTATGTGATGTTCTGTGTTATATAGAATGGTGAGTGAAAGTGTATATACAGACTATCATTTTATTATTATTATTATAGGTTGAGCTCGGTATGTGATGTTCTGGTTATATAGAATGGTGAGTGAAGTGTATAACAGGACTATCAGTTTTATATATATAATATATTAAGGGTTGAGCTCGGTATGTGATGTTTCTGTTTATATAGAATGGTGAGTGAAAGTGTATATACAGGACTATCAGTTTATATATATATAATGTATAAGGGTTGAGCTCGTATGTGATGTTCTGCGTTATATAGAATGGTGAGTGAAGTGTATATACACGGACTATCAGTTTATATATTATATAATGTATAAGGGTTGAGCTCGTATGTGATGTTTCTGTGTTATATAGAATGGTGAGTGAAAGTGTATATACAGGACTATCAGTTTATATATATATAATGTATAAGGGTTGAGCTCGGTATGTGATGTACTGCGTTATATAGAATGGTGAGTGACAGTGTATATACAGACTATCAGTTTTATATATATATATGTATAAGGGTTGAGCTCGGTATGTGAGTGTACTGTGTTATTAGAATGGTGAGTGAAAGTGTATATACAGGACTATCAGTTATATATATTTAATGTATAAGGGTTGAGCTCGGTATGTGATGTTCTGTGTTATATAGAATGGTGAGTGAAAGTGTATATACAGGACTATCAGTTTATATATATATAATGTATAAGGGTTGAGCTCGGTATGTGATGTTCTGTGTTATATAGAATGGTGAGTGAAAGTGTATATACAGGACTATCAGTTTATATATATATAATGTATAAGGGTTGAGCTCGGTATGTGATGTTCTGTGTTATATAGAATGGTGAGGAAAGTGTATATACAGGACTATCAGTTATATATTATATAATGTATAAGGGTTAGCTCGGTATGTGATGTTCTGTGTTTTATAGAATGGTGAGTGAAAGTGTATATACAGGACTATCAGTTTATATATATATATAATGTATAAGGGTTGAGCTCGGTATGTGATGTACTGTGTTGTATAGAATGGTGAGTGAAAGTGTATATACAGGACTATCAGTTTATTATATATAATGTATAAGGGTTGAGCTCGGTATGTGATGTTCTGTGTTATTAGAATGGTGAGTGAAGTGTATATACGACTATCAGTTTATAATATATATGTATAAGGGTTGAGCTCGGTATGTGATGTTCTGGTTATATAGAGGGTGAGTGAAATGTATTATACAGGACTATCAGTTTATATATAATTAATGTATAAGGGTTGAGCTCGGTATGGTGATTCTGTGTTTATAGAATGGTGAGTGAAAGTGTATTACAGGACTATCAGTTTATATATATATAATGTATAAGGGTTGAGCTCGGTTATGTGATGTCTGGTTATATAGAATGGTGAGTGAACGTGTATTAGGACTATCATTTTATATATTATATAATGTTAAGGGTTGAGCTCGGTATGTGATGTACTGGTTATATAGAATGGTGAGTGAAGTGTATATACAGGACTATCAGTTATATATATAATAATATAAGGGTTGAGCTCGGTATGTGATGTACTGGTGTTATAGAATGGTGAGTGAAAGTGTATATACGGACTATCAGTTTTATAATATATAATGTATAAGGGTTGAGCTCGTAGTGATGTTACTGGTGTTATATAGAATGGTGAGTGAAAGTGTATATACAGGACTATCAGTTATAATATATATATGTATAAGGGTTGAGCTCGGTATGTGATGTACTGCGTTATATAGAATGGTGAGTGAACAGTTGTAATACAGTTGGAGCTTTTAACTAGTGTTATTATAATAAGTGTGGGATTATGGTATAGATAATGTGGTAAGGTTCTCAAGGGTGGTTTTATAGGGGGGATTGTATGGTGTCGTGAGATATTGGATGAGTAACTGCTATATAGAATGGTGAGTGAAGTGTATATACGGGAATCAGTTTTTTATAATATAATGTATAAGGGTTGAGCTCGGTATGTGATGTTCTGTGTTATATAGAATGGTGAGTGAAAGTGTATATACAGGACTATCAGTTTTATATATATAATGTATAAGGGTTGAGCTCGGTATGTGATTCTGTCTTGCGTTATATAGAATGGTGAGTGAAAGTGTTAATACAGGACTATCAGTTTATATATATATAATGTATAAGGGTTGAGCTCGGTATGTGATGTACTGTGTTATATAGAATGGTGAGTGAAAGTGTAATACAGGACTATCAGTTTATATATATATAATGTATAAGGGTTGAGCTCGGTATGTGATGTTCTGTGTTATATAGAATGGTGAGTGAAAGTGTATATACAGGACTATCAGTTTATATATATATATAATGTATAAGGGTTGAGCTCGGTATGTGATGTACTGCGTTATATAGAATGGTGAGTAAAAGTGTATATACAGGACTATCAGTTTTATATATAATATAATGTATAAGGTTGAGCTCGGTATGTGATGTTCTGCGTTATATAGAATGGTGAGTGAAAGTATATATACAGGACTTCAGTTTAATATATATAGTATAAGGGTTGAGCTCGGTATGTGATGTTCTGGTTATATAGAATGGGAGTGAAAGTGTATATACAGGACTATCAGTTTATATATATATAATGTATAAGGGTTGAGCTCGGTATGTGATGTTCTGCGTTATATAGAATGGTGAGTGACAGTGTATATACAGGACTATCAGTTTATATATATATATAATGTATAAGGGTTGAGCTCGGTATGTGATGTACTGTGTTATACAGAATGGTGAGTGAAAGTGTATATACAGGACTATCAGTTTATATATATATAATGTATAAGGGTTGAGCTCGGTATGTGATGTTCTGTGTTATACAGAATGGTGAGTGAAAGTGTATATACAGGCTATCAGTTTATATATATATAATGTATAAGGGTTGAGCTCGGTATGTGATGTTTCTGTGTATATAGAATGGTGAGTGACAGTGTATATACAGGACTATCAGTTTATATATATAATGTATAAGGGTTGAGCTCGGTATGTGATGTACTGTGTTATATAGAATGGTGAGTGAAAGTGTATATACAGGACTATCAGTTTTATATATATAATGTATAAGGGTTGAGCTCGGTATGTGATGTACGTGTGTTATACGAATGGTGAGTGAAAGTGTATATACAGGACTATCAGTTTATATATATATAATGTATAAGGGTTGAGCTCGGTATGTGATGTTCGTGTTATATAGAATGGTGAGTGAAAGTGTATATACAGGACTATCAGTTTATATATATAATGTATAAGGGTTGAGCTCGGTATGTGATGTACTGTGTTATAACAGAATGGTGAGTGAAAGTGTATATACAGGACTATCAGTTTATATATAATAATGTATAAGGGTTGAGCTCGGTATGTGATGTTCTGGTTATACAGAATGGTGAGTGAAGTGTATATACAGGACTATCAGTTTATATATATATAATGTATAAGGGTTGAGCTCGGTATGTGATGTTCTGTGTATATAGAATGGTGAGTGAAAGTGTATATACAGGACTATCAGTTTATATATATTAATGTATAAGGGTTGAGCTCGGTATGTGATGTTCTGATAATAGAATGGTGAGTGAAAGTGTATATACAGGACTATCAGTTTTATATATATATATATATAATGTTAGGGTTGAGCTCGGTATGTGATGTTCTGTTATATAGAATGGTGAGTGAAAGTGTATATACAGGACTATCAGTTTATATATATATATATGTATAAGGGTTGAGCTCGGTATGTGATGTTCTGTTTATATAGAATGGTGAGTGAAGTGTATATACAGGACTATCAGTTTATATATATATAATGTATAAGGGTTGAGCTCGGTATGTGATGTTCTGTGTTATATAGAATGGTGAGTGAAAGTGTATATACAGGACTATCAGTTTATATATATATATATGTATAAGGGTTGAGCTCGGTATGTGATGTTCTGTGTTATATAGAATGGTGAGTGAAAGTGTATATATGGGACTATCAGGTTATATATATATATAATGTATAAGGGTTGAGCTCGGTATGTGATGTTCTGCGTTATATAGAATGGTGAGTGACAGTGTATATACAGGACTATCAGTTTATATATATATAATGTATAAGGGTTGAGCTCGGTATGTGATGTTCTGTGTTATATAGAATGGTGAGTGAAAGTGTATATACAGGACTATCAGTTTATATATATATAATGTATAAGGGTTGAGCTCGGTATGTGATGTTCGCGTTATATAGAATGGTGAGTGACAGTGTATATACAGCTATCAGTTTATTAATCTATAATGTATAAGGGTTGAGCTCGGTATGTGATGTACTGTGTTATATAGAATGGTGGGCCCTATTTATAAAAGATCGATATCGTTATCGTAAAATACCGATCGTTATCATAAAATAACGACCGTTATTTACCGATAACGACCGTTATTTACCGATAACGACCGTTAATTACCGTTACCGGTCGTTATCGGTAAATAACGGTCGTTATCGGTAAATAACGGTCGTTATCGGTAAAAGCCCGGTCGTTACTTTACGATAACGATCGGTATTTTACGATAACGATACCGATATTTTATAAATAGGGCCCGGTGAGTGAAAGTGTATATACAGGACTATCAGTTTATATATATATAATGTATAAGGGTTGAGCTCGGTATGTGATGTTCTGTGTTATATAGAATGGTGAGTGAAAGTGTATATACAGGACTATCAGTTTATATATATACAATGTATAAGGGTTGAGCTCGGTATGTGATGTTCTGCGTTATATAGAATGGTGAACTAACTACCAGGAGAGCAGGGGGAGCAACCGCAGGGGGTCCCATGAGCCAAGGGGGCTCCATCTTCTTATTTTTCCAATGACAGATATAGCCTCCTCCCAGAAAACCACTGTGGATAAAGCAGAGATAGGGGCTCCATCATAGTTTTGCTGGGGGGCCCCAGTGATCGCTAGTTACGGCACTGCAGCCAGCCCTCCAGTAGTAATGTCATTTTTAGGGATGATGGCCTAATAAGCGTCTGTTTTTACCTACCTGTTTGTGGTTGCTGCCATCTTAGTAGGGCGCAAGGTCCCATCACTATTAAATATTGGTTTTAATTGTATCAAGCAAAGGATTTAGGGGGGCAGCACCCAAGCCACCTAAGGGAAGCGGCGAGTCCAGTCCGTTTCGGGCGATAAAGGCCCTACACACGAGCCGATTATCGGCCGAAATGAACGTTCGTACACATCGCACTTCGCGACCCGCGATCGCACGTGTGTACGAATATTTACACTTCCTACACCATGGACTATTCAATTCCCTGTCTTTCTTTCTCCCATGAAGTAGCTAAGTATGTTAAAGAGAATAGAATCACCATATAAGATAGGAAGCTTCCTTTTAATTACCAGGGAGATTCAATAAAAGTTCTTATCGTTTAAAATGGTGCTAATTTTGCCCCAACCAATCAGATGTTAGCTTTCAAATGTTAAATAAGATCTGATTGGTTGGGGCAAAATTAGCACCATTTTAAACGGTAAGAACTTTTATTGAATCTCCCTGTACATCCGTTATCTTATAATAATGAGGACTAAACCTGATAAAGAAGACAATTGTAGACTGACTCTTCCTACACTGTGGACTATTCAATTCCCTGTTTTTCTTTCTCCCATGAAGTAGTTCCTGTCTTGGTTGCTTACTAGCTCTTTGAAAGGCATCAGAAATGTTTTTCAGAGGATATCCTCAATCTTGGATTCAGCCTCTAAGTTCTAAAGATTTTCAGGGTTATTCAATAAAAGTTCTCATTGTTTAAAATGGTGCTAGTTTTGCCCCAACCAATCAGATCTTATTTAACATTTAAAAGCTAACATCTGATTGGTTGGGGCAAAATTAGCACCATTTTAAGCAATAAGAACTTTTATTGAATTTCCCTGTATGTATATAATTCCTCTTCCGTTCTACAATTCCTCCAAACTCAGAGGTATCTAGGAAAGCAAATGACATGTCTCCAAAGTAAACTTAACATTGATTCTATTTTCTTTTAAGGATTCTAATATCTTTGATCTTTGGCCAACAATACTTTACATGCAATTCCAGGACCACTTTAGTACAATGTTGCTTCTGTAGTTTTCACCTACATAAGACTCACTATTTATGGGTTAAAAGAATTGTAGCATCATCCTCATCATCATGTACAATACTGACCTCTAGTGTTTGTTGCATTGTTGCACACGTAAAATCACCCAGCAGGAAGACTAATTTCAAAGGAAATGTAAAATATATACTGTTATTTCAATAGGCATTTGTAACACAAATTATATGTTTGAATACTAGAAGTTGTAGTTAGTTTTTGAAGGGACAATATCTACAGAATACTTAAAATAAGAAGGAACTAGGTCTTCCTATTAAAGGGGAAGTTCAGCACAAATACATATGCTGTCAAGATATGATTTTAATGACCATAATGCACCAATCCAGTAATTTCTCTGTTTATAAATGTTCCCAAAGTACTAATAGTGTCTGTTATGGTCTCAGTCTCCGGGTTGATTCAGTTGCTCAGTAGAGATCTGAGCATGTTTGAACCACCCAACAGCCAATCAGTAGAAATTACTGTTAGGAACATTCCAAGGAAGTGGTGCATCCTGGGAAGAAGAATCATTACAGAACCTAAAATGGTAGCTCACTACAGACCAGAGAAAAGAAAAGCAAAGGGCAAAATCAATTAATTTTTTAAAACTGATATAATAGAATATATAACTAGAATACCTAGGTATGAGTTATATAGAATAATCATTTATAAATGTATTTAATAATAAATTATAATGACATTTTCCCAGTTGTATCTATATTCTTTGATAGGAATATTTTCAAGCAGATATTGTAAGAAATATGTTATTATTTATTTTTTTACCAATAAATAGTGCATTTCAGTGTTACAATATCCAACATGGATGTAATGTCTGGATCATTATTAATGGATTTTGAAATGTTGTACCTTAAGAGAACCATTCCTTTCCTACAGCTCCTCCATTGGCTGAATTATCATTGGGGCGTGACATAAAGCCCCTAGCTCCTGTGGTGCACTGATCCAGCTCCCCGCTTGCCGGAACTCGCAAACAAGCTGCGTCTGTGATTTGTTCTGAATCTTATTTTAGTAAAGTAACATAGCAGTTGGGGGTGGGCAGGGATAGCCTACACTACAGCAAAAAAAAATTTACACCAGGTGGAAGGGCAGCAATGGATGGATCCGGATGGTAGGAAGGGCTCCCTTACGCATGTCACACTACCTCCCGAAGGCTACGGAACAGGCAGAAACCTTTTGGCAGGAAGACAGCACCTACTCCTGGACTTTGGACAAGCATTGCAGGAGAACCATAAGGAGCAGAGATGCAAGGTTAAGATTTTTTTTTAACTACACAGTGGGGTCTGTAATGGGTTAAATTTTAGTTTGAGGGGTGGACATGATCTTTAAATAAGAAGTTCAAATGACCCACTCAACTTATAGCTGATCAGCTACTATTTAAATTAAAACTGTAAGGATCTTACCTGCCGCGCTCCCTCGCCGTTCCGGGAATGGTGACGTCGCCGGCGCCGGACGTCGGCGTCGTGACGTCACCACGTCCGGACGCCGGGCGGCGCGAAGATTCAAATAGGCACTCGCAGTGGGTCCCCCCTGTGGGAGAAGAATGACCCTGTGGTGAACGATATCTCCTTATTTTTGGAAACTTTCCGGAAGATTTTCGACGCTCCAGGCAGAACTATTGCAGCTTCCTCCCGGCTGATGCAATTGCGACAAGGCTCCCGTTCGGTAGGGCAATATGCCATCGAGTTCCGGACTTTGGCTGCCGAGACTGCCTGGAACAATGAGGCCCTGTTAGCAGCCTTTTGGCAGGGCCTGTCGGATCGTATCAAGGACGACCTGGTGTCCCGGGAACTTCCCACAATGTTAGAGGAAATGATTTCTGTGTGTATACGGGTGGATACTCGTATCAGGGAAAGGCAAGCCGAAAAGTCCAATAACCGTTTTGTTCCCCCCAAGTTTGTTCCTCGTCCCCAAGGGACCGGACCTTTGACAGCTGCTCCGCCCTTGGAGGAACCCATGCAGATTGGAGGTACACACATTTCGGCCGAAGAAAAACTTAGGAGGAGGACTCATGGGCTTTGCCTGTATTGTGCCGCCCAGGGGCACTTCGTTAAAGGTTGCCCTTCCAAGCCGGGAAACTGAAACCCCTAGACCTGAATAAGGAGTCTCTTCTAGGTAAATTCAAATCTCCTTTCCACAAGACCACCGCTATGGAAGATTACATCAAAGAAAATCTGTCTCGGGGCTTCATCAGACCGTCCACTTCCCCTGCCGGTGCTGGGTTTTTTTTTGTGGAAAAGAAAGACGGAGGACTACGTCCATGCATTGACTATCGGGGTCTCAATAAAATCACTATCAAGAACCGCTATCCTCTACCCCTCATCTCAGAACTTTTTGACCAATTAAAAGGGGCTAAAATATTCTCCAAGCTTGATCTCCGTGGAGCCTATAATCTGGTTCGCATTCGAGAAGGAGACGAATGGAAAACGGCCTTCAATACTAGAACTGGACATTATGAATATCTGGTGATGCCCTTCGGTCTCTGTAATGCTCCAGCAGTCTTTCAAGAATTTGTTAATGACATTTTTCGAGACCTCTTAGGTATTTCAGTAGTAGTTTACTTGGATGACATCTTAATATTCTCTCAAGATCTTTCTTCTCATCGTCGCCATGTATGTCAAGTTTTATCCCGACTACGAGCCAACCAACTGTACGCTAAACTGGAAAAATGTCTCTTTGAATGCTCCTAAGTACCTTTTCTGGGTTATCTGGTCTCCGCCCAAGGCTTCAAGATGGATCCAACCAAAGTCTCAGCTATTGTCAATTGGACGCTTCCCATTGGCACTAAGGCTATCCAACGATTCCTTGGTTTTGCCAATTATTACAGACAATTTATTAAAGGGTTTTCCTCCATCATTGCTCCTATCTTGGCCCTTATCCGGAAAGGAGGCAAACCCAGAATCTGGTCTCCAGCCGCCTTAGTAGCCTTCAAGAAATTAAAAGATGCTTTTTCTTCTGCCCCAGTACTTCTGCACCCCGACCCCAGTCTACAGTTCATCATCGAAGTTGACGCCTCTAATCTTGGAGCAGGTGCCGTCCTTTCCCAAAGGCAAATAGAGAATGGGAAACTCCACCCATGTGCATTCTTCTCTAAGAAATTTCTTCCCAATGAGCTAAATTATGATATTGGGAATCGTGAACTTTTTGCTATCAAACTCGCACTAGAAGAATGGCGACACTTACTGGAAGGGGCAGTACAGCCTATCACCATCCTCACCGATCACAAAAATCTGGAATATATCCAAAACCTTAAGAGATTGAATCCTCGCCAAGCCCGTTGGGCGCTGTTTTTCTCTCGTTTCAATTTCATCATTTCCTTTCATCCCGGTTCCAAGAATAAAAAAGCAGACGCTCTCTCCAGGTCTTTTCTTGCAGACGATTCTACTGATAAAGATAAAGGCCCCATCATTCCCTCTTCCAAGATTCTAGCCACTATTACCCCTCAACTTTGCCGTCGGATTCTATCTGCTCAGGAGTCTGCTTCTACTGCCTTACCCCCTAATAAGACCTTTGTTCCCCTCTCCCTTCGTAAAGAAATATTACAACTGACTCATGAGTCCAAACAGGCTGGTCACCCTGGGGTTCATAAGACTTTCAATCTCCTTAATCGGTCAGTATGGTGGCCCTCCATGAGGACAGATGTCAAAAACTTTGTCGCCGCCTGTTCTGTCTGTGCTACTTCCAAAACTTCCCATACTCTTCCTTGTGGACTACTCCAACCTCTACCTATTCCTTCCCTACCGTGGACCCACCTTTCTATGGACTTTATTGGTGAACTTCCTGTTTCTAAGAAAAATACAGTCATCTGGGTTACTGTAGACCGTTTTAGCAAAATGGCTCATTTTGTTCCTCTTCCTAAATTGCCCTCCTCTGCTGAACTTGCTCAATTGTTCATTTCTCATATTTTCCGTCTGCATGGATTACCTATGGAAATAGTGTCCGATCGAGGAACCCAATTCATCTCCAAATTCTGGCGGGCACTTTGCAAATTACTTGGAATTAAACTCCAATTTTCATCGGCTTATCATCCTCAGTCTAATGGAGCCGCAGAACGCACCAACCAATGTCTGGAACAATTCCTTCGATGCTACATTTCTTACTCTCAAGACAATTGGACTGAGCTTCTGCCATGGGCAGAATTTGCCCATTACAATGCCGTCCACTCTTCTACCGGAAAATCTCCTTTTTTTTGTGTTTTTGGCTTAAACCCCAAAGGGTTTCCACAGGATTTTTTTTTGTTCGTCAGGACCAGTTCCGGCAACTAACAGTCTAGTTGCAGAAATGTCAGCCATCTGGCAGGCTACAAAAAACTGTCTTGAGAAGTCTGCTCTGGTACAAAAGACTGCAGCCGATAGGCGTAGACGTAAACCTCCATTATATTCGGTGGGAGATAAAGTTTGGTTATCATCAACTCAGCCATTGTTTCCAGCCATTGTTCCAGTTACCATCTCTTCAGCCATTGTTTCCAGCCATTGTTCCAGCTACCATCTCTTCAGCCATTGTTTCCAGCCATTGTTCCAGTTACCATCTCTTCCGCCATTGTTTCCAGCCATTGTTCCAGTTACCATCTCTTCAGCCATTGTTTCCAGCCATTGTTCCAGTTACCATCTCTTCAGCCATTGTTTCCTGCCATCGTCCCAGCTACCATCTCTACCGCCATTGTTTCCAGCTATTGTTCCAAGGTTTACATCCTTCCAGCCGTTGTTCTAGTTACCATCTCTTCAGTCATTGTTTCCAGCCTACTGACAGCCCTCCTCCTAGGTACAATGAACTTCGTCTCTCCGGGACTCTATTCATTAAAAAAACTAATTAAAGAATTAACTATTTCTAACTAAATATATACCTGTATGAAATAAGTAAAATCTTTCATTATAGCAAGACCTGAAGACTGCATCCAGGAAGCCCTTGTGTGCTAATTGAGCATGCCCAAGCCACTGAGTGAGAAGGAGGGGCTACGGTTGACCAAAGAGTGTGACTTCACATAGGTGTATATCTAAGAATTTTAATTACTGGTTTTTGAGCTACAACCAACAATGTTTTAAAAACCTGAACTTTTCCTTCAATACACAATATGTTTATTATTTTATATATTAAAGCACTTTTTTTTTGTTTTTTTTACATTATAATAAAGTTTATTCTTAAAGAAATCCCAATTACTGAACATGTTTCATTTAAACTAAAGGAAGCACACCTTTCATAATGTCCCTTGGAAGAATTCCAGGCCTTGTCAACACCCTTTAACAAATCTCTGGAACCGCAACTGATACGAGTTTCAAAACCTTTGCAAGTTTGTAAAAAAATAAATAAATAAACAAATAGAAATAGAAATATAGCTTTGAGAGGGTTTGGATTTAATGGCTTTTGCCAGGTTAGGTAAATGTTCGCCACTTTCAGAAATAACAGAGATTTGACTGAGGAAGATGCTGATAAAATATTTGCTTTAAAGCACCTTAAAACAAAAAAATATTATCTGCATTACTAACCAGATATTTAAGGATAATTATTGTCCCCTTTCTGGCAATGTAAGCTGGCTCCTCCCTCCACGCAGTCAATCAAGGCTGTGACAGCTGACATCAAAACCAATGATTGACTGATGTTTTCCCTGCTGCCCTCTCTGCACATGCTCAAGCTAATAAAAAGCTTATTGAGCAGAGGGAGGAGGCAGATACTTTTTCCAGAATGGAAGAGAAATTATCATTAAATACCTTGTTACAAATTTATGTAATAAAATGGGAAAAATAGCAGTCGGGGTAGCAGGCACATAACTGACAGGTCACCAGCCTTTTGTTTTAAGGGTGGACATGCCCTTTAATAATACATTTCAAAATAAACACTGGAACTGGATTCACCAAACTGCAGAAAACTTTACAAAGCTGTAAAGTTGAATCTATTCTGGAAGTAAAGATAACAATGTATGGTACTCCAACTGTATGTGTAGGAATATTCTACATTCCGATACCTTTAAGGTTAACATACTTAATCTCGTCTTTGACTCTTTGTCTGACTCTTATTGGAATTCGGATTGTTTAAGCTGGTAACAACATCCCTGATCTATTGTGAACACGCAGCCATGTGATGAGGGGCAGATCAAATCAGTTACACACATGTAGTTGTCTTGTTAGCAGTCATTTAGATGCCTGTCACACCTTGGTTGCCAAGTCTTTTCCCAGATTGGGAAGCCTTGGATGGCAAAGAGGCAAAGACCATCTACCCTGGGTCATGGGCAGAGTTGCAGAGGTTGCTGGCACGGTCTGTTCCACCTCCCCACTTAAAACGTCACTTACTTGACAATGAACATACTAAAGAATAAGTAAAGCCAAGAGTCTTGTATCAAAGGAATGAGTATAACTCCACCCGAGAGGCATGAGTATAACGCCACCCCAGAGGAAGGAGTATAACTCCACCCCAGAGGAAGGAGTATAACGCCACCTCAGGGGAATGAGTTTAACTCCACCCCAGAGGGATGAGTATAACTCCGCCCCTGTAAGTGAATGGCCTTGGGTTATAAACAGAATTCACAATGTTATCCTGATGAAGCAGAGGGTCCTGAAACGTTTGGGTTAATCCGTAAGATAAGCTGTGAGTGCTGCCTATATTGTGCAAAGCTGATATTTACCATTGACATCAAAAATGGTTTAACACTCCCACTGTATGCTCTGGTCACCTGCTCATCGCATTGCAAACTGGAGTTTCTTCCACATGAGATTCAGGATGTCTGACAACAATAAATCCAACTCTGTTTACAGTTCCGACTGGTGGGATGTACAAAATGCACAGCCTCACCTACAATATATTTGCAGGGGGGAAAAAGCTAGACTGCAGCAAATCAAAGTCTCATCAATTCCGTATAAAGCTTGCCCGCGCAATTTGTACCAAAACCAAGCATCAATTACTGCAATATTCTTGCAGCAAATCACTTTTGTATGTATATGTATGTATGCTGTGGAAGACAGTTCCACAGTTCTCACCAAAAAGAAACCTTTCCTAACCTGAATAAAAAACTTATTTTCTTCTAATATTAAAGGATGTTCACAAGTCCTCTGAAAAAAACTATTGGTGAACAATGCACCAATGAGTTTATTTTATGCCCCATTAATATATTTATATAAAGTGATCATATCCCCATGCAGTTGTCGCTTCTCAAATGTAAACAGCCCTAACTTAATTTCTCTGCAATCAAGTCCCTTATTTATCAATTACCCCTATTAATTTAATTGCACTTTTCTGAACTCTATCCATTGTCAAGACGTCCCTTTTATATACAGGATTCCAAAACTGCACTGCACATTCCAAATGAGATCTTACCAGTGCTTTGTAAAGAGGGATATTAACATTTCTTATGAACAAATTAGATATTAGAGTTCAGGATCCTTACCTCCTGAGGAAATATACCCCCAGAGTTGTAAGAAATGTTTTAATAGCATAAAATTTGCTTTCCCAAATCTAAATGTGCATATTTCTTAATATTAATAAAACTGATATTACTTCCATTAGGCCCTGTCCATTCTCTGTGAACACAAACATCACATTCCCCAACCCCCTTCTCAATCCCCATTCCAGTTATATCTGAGCTCTTCCTGCTTTAACCCTAATATATAAGCTCCCAGGTGATCACATGGCCACATGTGTATTGGCTACTTCACCCACTTAAAAGGAAATTCCAGTAAGAAGCATGCAGAAACCACAAAATCCAACACAGTACTGCCTCGTGGCTACAGCATAGTATAGTATTCGATGCTGAATAATAACATATGTCCATCCAGTTCAACCAACTCGGTAATACCCACATTTCCTGGCTACCTGTTGATTCCGAGGAAGGCAAAAAAAACCACCAGAATTATGAAGGGGAAAAATTCCTTCCTGACTCCAAGTGGCAAACGGAAATTTCCCTGGATCAACTCTACTTTATGTATCAATACCAGTAACTTGCAACATTCCTTGTTTGCAGAAACTCATCTAGCTTTCTTTTGAAACTATCCAATGAACCTTCCATCACCACGTCCACTGGAAGACAGTTCCATAGCTTTACCGTTCTCACAGTGATTAACCCTTTCCCAACTCTACTTTATATATCAATACCAGTAACTTGTAACATTCCTTGTTTGCAGAAACTCATCCAGCTTTTTTATTAAACTGACCAATGAACCTGCCATAACAACGTCCACTGGAAGACAGTTCCATAGCTTTACCGTTCTCACAGTGACAAACCCTTTCCCAACTCTACTTTATGTATCAATACCAGTAACTTGTAACATTCCTTGTTTGCAGAAACTCATCCAGCTTTTTATTAAACTGACCAATGAACCTGCCATAACAACGTCCACTGGAAGACAGTTCCATAGCTTTACCGTTCTCACAGTGAAAAACCCTTTCCGAACTTGAAGCCTAAATCTTTTTTCTTCAAGTCTTAAGGGATGTCCTCGTGTCCTCTGACATGTTCTATTGGTGAACAATGCCCCAGATAGTTTATTGTATGGCCCGTTAATGTATTTATACACAGTAATCATATTCCCACGCAAGCACCTTTTCTACAGCGTACATAATTGTAACTTATTCAGTCTCCCTTCATATTCAAGCTCCCCCAATCCCCTTATTAATTTAGTTGCCCTTCTCTGAACCCTTTCAATTTCCAAGATGTACTTTTTGTACACAGGATTCCAAAATTGCACTGCATATTCCAAATGAGGATTCCAGGCTTATCTTACCCCAAGATGAATATTTTTCATTTGAGTTCCCCTTTAATTCAGTGGCACAACTTTTTTCCCTCGGTATGTTTTTCTGAGGGCTAACCGCAGTGGTGAAACTTTAAATCGGAGAATCCTAATCCCTGCCACATTCGCCTCTGGGAAAAGTACAGCTTTTATAAAAAAAAAATGTCTTGCCCTTTTACAAAATAGAAAAATAAATTTTTGATAACAAAAAAAATCTTATAATTTGTATTTATTTAAAAACTTAAAGGCACAAGTGCTATAATAATTTACAGTTTTATAGGGGAAACTTCCCAAAGTGTTCATGTGAAGTGTGTCATGTGATAGTGTGAAGGTTGCTGATTCATCATTTCCTGGATAACTGTGCAGAATTCTATTTTGAAACAAACAAGATGCACCAAAACACTATAATACACTTCAAAAAATTAAGGAATACCTTACCCTTTAGGGGGATAGGTGACATACCTCCTACCTTCCTTCCCTGTCACAGTGATGAGATTGGATCTCCGGTCCTACCCCCGGACACAGCATATCCACTATCTTGGAGAAGCAAAGGAGGGTTCAGTAGTAAGCCACCCTGCTGCACCCATCTTTTAATTACACAATCTTATCACCAAGGTAAGAACAGGAGGTAGGTGTAATAAATATAAATGAGTCTACATCAGCATAGGAGGTGTGTCTCCTATCTCTTTGATTGGCATGTCCAGCCCCTTTAAACTGAAATATTAATCTCAAAAAAGAAATATTGTATGTTTTGTAGAAGAACAAAAAAAGTCTCTAGTTAACATGATCGTTTCAATGGTTCGAATCCGGTTTCTGAATCTTCAGGTTTTTCCAGCGTCTCAGCAGAACCTTGTATTTCTCCGTTGATGTCTTGTCTTCGGCGACATTCTTCAGAACAACTCTCATTACTGTCGTTGTTTCAGATTCCTTGTCCTGTTCCAATATTAAATCTAAAGTGTCGCCAACTTTCACCTTTAAAAAATAGTGGCTTAGTGTTAATTATACAGTAAGTACCCACACCAAAGGATGGGATAAGGCACAATGTTCTTACCACTGGGTTTGCACTAAATCAAGCATATGATAGCTTCAATGTCCGGATTACAGGGACAGTTTTTGACACACCCTCTCTTTCTGACCAATGGGAATACCTGCTCCTTGCGGAATGCATAATGCCATTGAACAGTACACCTAGCGATATTATCAGTCAGTATAACAGTACAGACATACATGGATCAATTCCTTTGAATGTACCAACGGCTACTCACAATACTCACATTAAAGGCATATCCTCCACAGAAATATTCCCTCAAGCACCGAGATCATTATAGCTACTAACATACTACTACCGGACCCATAATCCGGTGACATCACGGCCACTGACTAACTGAATTCGGGCATGCCTCCTTTATCCTAATATATAAAAGCTATATGAGGTTACAGAGGAGGCAGGTACTGGGGAGGAGAAGGGCAGTATTGGATATTAAAAAAAAACTAAATAACTTACTGCTCGGCTTTTCTTCCAGAGTTTCTCTCCGTTCAGGCGCAGTGAGCTCTTATAAAAGGCGTCTTCAACTTTGCTTTAGGGATAAAGGGAAAACCATTTGCAGTATTGGAAGATGAATTATTTATATGATACGTTACATAGTAACCTGACCTACCTTAAAGGGCATGTCCAGTCAAAAAATAAGTTTAGCTAGAAATGTAGATCACCCCCCCCCAAACCATTATTAATATTTGTCAAAAATGCCCCTGAAGTTCCTTACCCGACCCAGTCCCTCTCATTTTAGTAGGTGTATACTGGTAACTGTATTATCTATTTTATTATGGGGGGCAAATTACTAATTGTTCTGTAGGGAACTATTCTGTAGCAACCAAAGTATGCTGCCCTCGGTTTATACTCGAGTCAATCACTCGAATTGTTTTTTTAGGAAAAAACAGGTGCCTCTGTTTATACTGGGGTCGGTTTATACTTGAGTATATACGGTACTTTTTTTGATGGACATACCCTTTAAGCATCTATTCTGCCAAATGGGCAAAAAAAAAAACAGGAAAATTGGATCCCACTATTGTAAAGTATAAGGATATTAGATGTCACAAAACATTAAAAAACAAACAAACCAATAACTTTTATACAGGATATCCTCAAGTACCCCCAATAAAAAAAACTAGTCTACTTCTTTCCTTTCCAATCTTTCTCTTTAAAAAAACAGATTATTTATAGCAAAATATAACCATCTGTTTTATTCATTCTGCTCTCTAATTTTCCTCCTCTACTTCCACTTAGCTCACCTCCTCTTGCAGGTGTGAGGCTGTTCGCTGGTACAGACCAATATCTCAATAATATCGCAATGTGCTATCTGCCTGTGCTATTACAAATGATGTCTATTTTCAGGGTCCAGAAGCAAATTTGCCAGCATTAATTGATATTTTTACTTTGAGCTTAAACAAATTCTTACATTCTTGTACATTCTTACATGCGTTTTCCTGTCTTCAGATGGTCTGCATTCGAAATTGAGACAGTTTGGTGCAAACTTTGGCCCGGTTTGTGGTCAAATAGAGACAATGGGGGGTGGAAAAAAACTTTAAAAAAACATGTGAATACTGTATTTCACATAAATCAGTGAAGGAGAGACCTCTGGGTAATTTCCATGTTTAAATGGTAGCCCTTAAGGAAATGCTATACCTTGAAAAAAAGCTTTAAAGGGACACTAAACTAGTTATTCTAAGTGTAATCCATTTCTATTACTCACAGGGAGATGAGAATGCTTATTCCCACCTCCCTGTGAATAATAGGACGTCCGGTGAACTTACCGCCGCTCCACTCGCTGCTGCTTCTCAGCTGTCAGCTGTGCTGCCCAATCGCGCGCCTATCGTTTGTATTGGCACGCATGCGCAGAAGATAGGCACTCGTTCGGGACAGCGCTCCTGACAGCTAAGTCAAGTGTTGACTAGGTAAGTGTTGTAGTTTTCTCCTCTGGGCGTACTATTATTCACATGATGGTAGGAATAAGTATTCTCACCTCCTTGTGAATAATAGAAACAGATTTTATAAACAGTACAGTACATAAAATCTGTTTAGTGTCCCTTTAACAGCATTCTAGGAGCTGAATGCAGAACAAGAGAAACAGTCATAGAATGTTCCTTAAGAGCTACCACAGCACATGCCAGACTTCTCCAGGAGGACAGGGAAGGGGCAGATACCTTATTACATACAGAGAGGCTCCTAATTTTTCAGTTTCCTGGACGTTCAGAAGGCCCTGCAGGAGAACCATAAGGAGCAGAGATGTATGGTAAGGATTTTTTAACACTACACAGTGGGGCCAGCAGTGGGTTAAATTTTAGTTTGAGGGATTTCGGAAGGATGGGGGGGGTGCTTTTTTTGCCCACTGCAAGATTAAGATTATTCCCATCTTATCACCTGAAGTTGCACAATATCAGCAAACTCAGAAAATCTCATGTTTAGTAAATTTACTCATTTAAGGTCATACGGAAGGCTGTAGATTACCCATGGATGGCTACAGCACAATATATCATTAGCTGTACATCCTCTGATGGCTGGATGCAGGTTATCCAGCACCCCTCCCAGGAGCATTGCCAATATATCCACAAATTAAACAGCTATTTATAGGAACATGTTGATTATGATGAGTATGTGAACACCCAAGACTACTATAGTTAGAAACTGACAAACATAGGGCTAATCCATTATGCAGCAAAGTGATTCTCTCTCCCTTCCCCCTGCCTCTCTTTTACACTCTCCAAGCATTTACATGCTCAGAGGAGGCAGCTAGGAGGATACCGTAAATAGTATAAAAAAAGCCTGAAAACCGAACCTCAGTTTATATTCAAGTCAAACACTTTCCCGGCCCTACTCCTACCTTGTCTGACGGCCATTTGCTCCTCATCTTCTGTGCTTCCAGATGATGTCACTACTCGCCACAGAGTAGTGACGTCATCCAGAAGAGCAAAGGTTGGGGAGTGAGTGGCCGCTGGACAAGGTAGTAGAAGGCAACTAAAAAAAATATACAGTGGAGCTAACACCAGTCCCCAATACTTGCAAAAACGAGTAAAACCTCCTTTTTTTGTGAATATAAATAATAAAAAGGTTTTACCCCTATTTGCAAGTATTGGGGACTGGTAAGCTCCTCTGTATATTTTTTTAGTTTCCTCCTGCTACCTTGTCTACATTGGGGACAGTGAGGTGCCACTGCAGATGTTTGAAAACTAACAGGGAGATTCAATAAAAGTTCTTATCGTTTAAAATGGTGCTAATTTTGCCCCAACCAATCAGATATTATTTAACATTTGAAAGCTAACATCTGATTGGTTGGGGCAAAATTAGCACCATTTTAAACGATAAGAACTTTTATTGAATCTCCCTGTAAAACTCCCTGCAACTAAAGCATACTGGGAGTTGTAGTTTCAAAACATCTGGAGTGGCAAGGAATTGGGGGTTACTGTGTGGGATTACAGAATTCCTATACAGTAATAACCATACTGGATTTGGCTATTACTGTATGGGACTACTGTATGGGAATTCTGTTGTCAATATAAAGGGCAACTAAAGCCTCAAAACAATACTGAATCAGAAGGCAGTAGTGGTCATAATTTCTACCCTCGGTTTATACTCGAGTCAATCACTTTTACTGCTTTTTTCCAAGTAAAATTGGGTACCTCGGTTTATACTCGGGTTGGTTTATACAATCACATTCAGTCACTGGCTGTGATGTCAACTGTTACATCCATGACTGACAGCTGCTAACTGGAAAAACCAGGAAGCAGAACAAGAGGTGAGAATAGATGAGGCAGAATTTTAGGTTAGACTTACATCTCTTGATGTGTCTGCAAGTGTTTATGGGTCTAAGATGAGAAACCCCTTTTAATTTAAAGGAGAAATAAACTCAAAAAATCAAAGTTTAAGTTAGAAAATACTTACCTCAACATCCTTCTCAGCATGGAAGATTACACTCAGGGGCCTTTCCCTTACCTCTATGAGCTCATTTTAGGTTCTGTTTGTTCCCCAAAGCTGAAGCTGACATTTTCCCTTCCCTGCCAGTACTTTTACCTTGATTACATGTTCAGCACCTGTGTGATTTCCACTCCCACCACTTAACCCCTATGATGTAGGAATATATTAAATAATCAATATTCAAAATGGTGGTAAAACTGATTAACCCTTTCCTAGTAGCAGTGTTGTAGTGTGATGTATATAGGTCTGGGTATCTAGTGTGTCCGGATCTGAAATAATGTATGTCTCACCATGGCTTTCACTCCACCAAATCCGATATATAAACAATAAATTGCAGGTGAAACATACAAAGACACAGGTCTGTAGCTGGGAATATTGCAAGTTTATTGCAAAACATGCGTGCTACATGTTTCTGACCCACTTGTCCTTCCTCAAGTGCTTAAATAAACCTGCACTATTCCCAGTTACAGACCTGTGTCTTTGTATGTTTTACCTGCAATATATTGTTTAAGTGTTGGAGGGCCATATTTAAAAACTTGCGATACCGTGGGTTTTCGTTACTGTACGACCGTGGCAATAGTATACCATGCTGTAAATTACCGTAATGATATTCTACGGGGGCTGTTGTAGATTTACGTTCACTATCGCACAATTACAAGATTTCCGATGGTGATCCGCGACAACGATCGCTAAAGAAGGCGATACCACACCTGTATAAACATGGCCCGTAGTGTGAAGGTCTCTAGCTCTCCCTGTCAGCTGCAGCAATATTAGTGGAAAGTGTAGCTTCTTAAAGGGGAATGTTGGAGGGTAGGAAGAGTGTTTTTATAGAAACCACATGGTGCAGAACTGTGTGATCTTAGCACAGCTCTGTGCAATGCATTTCTCATCAGTGTATATTCTTAAAGGGCATGTCCACCCCCAAAACTATAATCCCCCCACTAATGGCCCCACCATGTAGTGTAATAAAATCCTTACCTCACATCCCAGCTTCATATGGTTTTCCTGTAGTCCCCCCCCCAAAATCCCCAAAACTGCCCACCAGGAGGATAGCAGAGTCCATATAGGACTCTGCCTCCTACCTGGCCTCCGGGAGAAGTTTGGCATGCGTACTGCAGCCCTTCTCCCCCTCCCTCTCCTTTTGCGATCCCTCCCCCTACCATAAAACCCCACGCCCATATAATAGAATATCTTCACCCAACCGCAAAAAAATAATTTTAGGAAAGTCCCCAGAACTCTACTTACCTTCCCTCTCTCCCCCCGGCATTCTGAGAAGCTGGCAGCCGCGTCCGTGATTGGCTGCCTCTCAGCCAATCATGGACGCGGCTGCCGGTCCCGCCCCCTGCTTGCAGTGTCTTGCAAGCAGAAGGCCGGGCCGGGCGTCGGAGGAGAGGGATGGTAAGTAAAGATCTGGGCACTTTCTTAAAACTATTTTATAGCGGTTGGGGCTGGGGGAAGATATTCTATTATATGGGAAAATTTGTTTAAAAGACATACCCTTTAAAGGGGAATGTTGGTACGGTAGTAGGAGTGTGTTTTTATAGAAACCATATGGTGCAGAACTGTAGAAGGAGGATAGTGAAGTGAACCTGATCTTAGCACAGCTCTGTGCAATGCATTTCTCATTAATGTACCATCTTAAAGGGGAATGTTCGAGGGTAGGAAGTGTGTGTTGGTGCAGAACTGTAGAGGGATGATAGTGAAGTGAACCTGATCTTAGCACAGCTCTGTGCAATGCATTTCTCATCAGTGTACCTTATTAAAGGGAATTTTGGAGGTAGGAAGAGTGTGTTTTTAATTTAGCTTTCTGTATAAAAACAACAAACTGTAGTACAGAGCTAAGCTAAGAAATGCATTACACAGAGAAATGCATTACACAGAGCTTTGCTAAGATCAGGGTCATTATATTATCCTCCACATGTAGAACTGCACCATGTTCTATAAGTGTATGTATTAAAGGGGAATGTTGGAGGGTATGCTACTTGCAGCTCATCACCATGTTGTTTCTATAAATGTACATATTAATAGGAATTATTGGAGGGAATGCCAATTAAAGGGGCGCTGTTAGAGGGAACGCAAACATGTTCTATAAAATTAATGCAGCAGGTGGGCTGCCTGGGGGAAATTTTGCATAAACAAAAACCCTCTAAGGTTCCCACCTTTGCCTTTAAGACCCGAACACATATACAGGCCTATGTATTAAAAGTTCTTATCGTTAAAAATGGTGCAAATTTTGCCCCAACCAATCAGATTTTAAGAACTTTTACTACATAGGCCTGATAATATCTACACAACAAAAGGTTGTCAGTATTTTCTTTAGAAGCATGATGCAGGCTGATACAGTTTGTATTTAATGCAGTGGTACTTAGCACTGCAACATGTAGATTTAATACGTGTTTGGGTCTTAAAGGCAAAGGTGGCCTGTAAAATGCATTACACAGAGACCATGTTCATGTCAATATGCTGCACCTGCAGCTCTGAGTTGTTTTGTTTTTATAAGTGTATCTTGTAAATTCTACTGGGGTTGCCACCTTTCCATTTAAGACTCAAACACTTAGGGTTACTCCCACTAGCGTGTTTTGGACTGTGATCCGATTGTGCTAGTGGGTGTGCAGGCGTGTAATAGCCAACGGAACCGACTCCACAACATGTGTTTCAGTGTGCTATTGGAGTGCATGCGATCAACATTAACTGTTACATGCAGCTTAGCATAAGGGGAGTGGGAAACAAACACAAGGTAGCTAGTTTGCATGTGCAGAGGGAGTTTTGGGTCCTGGACCACCAGGAAGAGGCAACACTAGAAGCCAGCCATGACATCATAGATTGCCAGTACTCAGAAATGTTCTATAAATGATTTCTACACTAAGAGGCTGAATTCAGAGGTGAGAAACAAATGGTTTTACTAACCATTTTACTCTGTGGAGCTGCCTTTGTAGTTTGGGTTTAGTTCTCCTTTAAAGTACGAGAAGAAGTTGAAAATAGCCCCTTTCTATGGACCTATGGCCTTGTATTAACCCCCTTCCCAAAGCCCAATCAATCCCACACACAACCAGGTAAATCAGTAGATCTCCCTTACTTTCGAGAGATGTCCAGACCGGCGGTGAGGATGACATCATATCGGAATGACTGTACGGCTTTCTCTAGATCTTTATAGTCTTTGCGTACATTAGGATCCTCCGTCTCATCTTCATAGTCGCTGATGTCTTCCGGATCACGCTCTTCCTCCTCGTTATCCGATAAACCTTCAGTTCCCTTTTGGTGACTTTTCTTACTTTTCAGCCGTAAAGTACTTGTCCAGCTGTTTCGAGATGCCAATAGGAACCCAGGGGAGATTTTATGGGAGAAACCAGGGAGAGACGTTCTGCAATGTCCAATGTGATATGAGAAACGTCTGTTAAGTGTCAAGCATGATTTGTAGTCCAGAGGTGGTTTCGGACATAGCCTAAAGCAGAGTTCAACATTTCTAAAGGCGCAGATGAAGAATCTGACTCCGGTCATTTTGATACCTGCTGGGATAAAAAAAAAACAATAAAATAAGGAGTAAAAGTAACAATACGAGATGGATTAAGATCAAATGGAGCCCTAGACAGGGACGATATTATGGGCCTCCTTGTTCTATATACTTGTACTATATGTAAGGTAGCTGAGCCCTAGGCAGTTGCCTAGGTTGCTTTGTAGATAATCCTGTAATACAAGGATTGTGGAAGCACTCCAATTAGGCTAATTTACAATTACATTTAGCGGAAGGGCTACTGATCTGGTCAAACATTTATACAAACATAGAAAAGATAATCAATGCACATTCCTGGGCCCCATACAATATCATATTATCTGCACACTGGCATACATTATAAACAAAGGGGCTTTAGTATACATTACTGTGATCACATGAATGAAAAGCCTTCCAAGCACGTCAAGGTAACCCCAGTCTGGAAGGTCCTAACGTCTAACATTTTTTACTTCAATTACCATTAGCAAACTTTTGCATTTCTCATACTTGCGCACTGGATCCATATAACAGGCTTTCTCACTTCTCCCCAGCCCTTTGGCTTTTTAAAATGAGGGAAGAGGCCATTGTAGATAATCCTAATCTGAAAAAAAATCATGTGTACGAGACTAACAACTTTTTAAATACCGTAATACATATTAATTCTTCTGCGGTGGTAACTAGATCCCTCAAATTCCCTAATCCCTAGGCAAGGGCCTACGTCGCCTTGTATACTGTATACTGTCTTCCAGCAGATGCGGTAATGACAAGTTCATTGAATAGTCTTAAAAGTGGGATAGATAAGTTTCTAAAACTAAAAAATATTGATAATTACTGGTATTTCAAATACTGCAATTGTGATTAATCCAGGGATACTTTCCGATAATTTGTATTTATGTGGATCACGATAGTAATAGCAACAATGGCGCCCCATCAAGCAAAGAATAATATTCAATTCCCTTCTTTTGACTCAAAGTTTGTATTAGTAGAGTGACAAGCACTTCCTCAACTATTAACTTTACAGTGTAGCTTCGCATTTGATGCTACGTTGTGTCTAGCAGGCAAAAAGATGCTCTGTTGAACAGATCCCACAAAGGAAGCAAACTGCTGCTTCCTATCTGTTTTAAGAACTTGTATATTTAGTGATGCTTATACTTATTTATATATTTAAGTATTTATTTACTGTCCCCTTTGTATGACTTTTTGTATTCTATATTGTACAGTGCTGCGTCCCCTAGTGGCGCTATATAAATAAACATATACATACCTTTGGAACTCTCACTTCACCAGGTGACATCCTTTAGCGCTTTTAAATCTTAACTGTTATCCTACATTTCCCTCCCCCCACTTTTATCTGTATGTTGTCCCTCCCACTTAGATGTCACACCAATATAGACACACCTCGCATAATATAATATATATATATATATTATATATATATATATATACGGTATATATACATACATAATTTTTTTCTTAACCTAAGTATGAAATTAATTTACTTTTTATTTATCTGTATAATTGCGTATGTATGTATCCCCATTTGTTTACAGGGGGATGTAATATAAGTTCTTATAGTTAAAAATGGTGCTAATTTTGCTCCAACCAATCAGATGTTATTTAACATTTGAAAGCTAACATCTGATTGGTTGGGGCAAAATTAGCACCATTTTTAACTTTTATTGAATAACCCTGAGATCAGTGGTAGGAACATGCCTGTATCCATTTATATATATCTAAATAAATAAACCAGCTGGTGTGTACAGATGGATAACTAGCCTTGCATTGTATATTGTGTATAACTAGCCCTGAATTGTGTATAACTAGCTCTGCATTGTGTATAGCTAGCTCTGCATTGAGTATTGTGGATAGCTAGCCCTGCATTGTGTATTGTGGATAGCTAGCCCTGCATTGTATTGTGGTATGCTGTGCATTGTGTATTGGATAGCTAGCCCTGCATTGTGTATTGTGGATGCTAGCCCTGCATTGTGTATTGTGGATAGCTAGCCCTGCTTGTGTATTGTGGATGCTAGCCCTGCATCATTGTGTATTGTGATGCTAGCCCTGCATTGGGTATGTGGTAGCTAGCCCTGCATGGGTATTGTGGATAGCTAGCCCTGCATTGTGTATTGTGGATAGCTAGCCCTGCATTGTGTATTGTGGATAGCTAGCCCTGCATCATTGTGTATTGTGGATAGCTAGCCCTGCATTGGGTATTGTGGATAGCTAGCCTGCATTGGTATTGTGGGAGCTAGCCCTGCATTGGGTTGTGGATAGTAGCCTGCATTGGGTATTGTGGATGCAGCCACTGCATCATTGTGTTTTGTGGATAGCTAGCCCTGCATCATTGGGTGTTGTGGATAGCTAGCCCTGCATTGGGTATTGTGGATAGCTAGCCCTGCATCATTGTGTTTTGTGGATAGCTAGCCCTGCATCATTGGGTGTTGTGGATAGCTAGCCCTGCATTGTGTATTGTGGATAGCTAGCCCTGCATTGTGTATTGTGGATAGCTAGCCCTGCATTGTGTATTGTGGATAGCTAGCCCTGCATTGTGTATTGTGGATAGCTAGCCCTCATTGTGTATTGTGGATAGCTAGCCCTGCATTGTGTATTGTGGATAGCTAGCCCTGCATTGTGTATTGTGGATAGCTAGCCCTGCATCATTGTGTATTGTGGATAGCTAGCCCTGCATTGGGTATTGTAGATAGCTAGCCCTGCATTGGGTATTGTGGATAGCTAGCCCTGCATTGGGTATTGTGGATAGCTAGCCCTGCATTGGGTATTGTGGATAGCTAGCCCTGCATTGGGTATTGTGGATAGCTAGCCCTGCATCATTGTGTTTTGTGGATAGCTAGCCCTGCATCATTGGGTGTTGTGGATAGCTAGCCCTGCATTGTGTATTGTGGATAGCTAGCCCTGCATCATTGGGTGCTGTGGATAGCTAGCCCTCCATTGTGTATTGTGGATAGCTAGCCCTGCATTGTGTATTGTGGATAACTAGCCCTGCATTGTGTATTGTGGATAACTAGCCCTGCATTGTGGATAACTAGCCCTGCATTGTGTATTGTCTAAAACTAGCCCTGCATTGTGTATTTTGGATAACTAGCCCTGCATTGTGTATTTTGGTTAACTAGCCCTGCATTGTGTATTGTGTATAACTAGCCCTGCATTGTGTATTTTGGATAACTATCCCTGCATTGTGTATTTTGGATAACTAGCCCTGCATTGTGTATTGTCTATAACTAGCCCTGCATTGTGTATTTTGGATAACTAGCCCTGCATTGTGTATAACTAGCCCTGCATTGTGTATCCATTATAGGTCAATGAGACACATCACCTGTTATAATTGCACAGCTCTGGACACATCCAATGGAAGGTTCAATAGGAGAATCACCTGTTCAGAGTGGAACCCACCTGAAGTCCCAGGGAAACTTCTATAACCGTAAAGCGAGGTTTCCATGCAGCATGGGGACGGTAAGAGAGACTTCAAGTCCCTTAGTGCGTCGCAGCTCAGACGTCATCAATGCGCGCCGGAAAGGAACATTAATTCCGGAAGTCAGACAGGGATGAGAATATGAGATGTTGTTGATGGATCTGTGTTCTGGGCCTGACTGAGGACATAGATTAGGACCAGCAATCTGTAATGTCACGGTCAGGGATAAGTAACCATTAGCGACAGATGTTTTTAAAAAAAACTACTATGCCCAGCATTCCCTTGGTGCAGAGTGCCTGAAGGGGAATTCTGGGTGTTGTAGTTTTCAAAACAAATGAAAGACTACTGGATACTTATCTCTAATATATAGAGGGCTGATCACATGGTCTGGGATACATAGAGACTTAAAGGGACTAAATATAAAGTATAGCTTGATTATCAAATTTTTAGTCTGATTAACCGGACGGTTTATTGCATGCATCTCAAACTATGGCCCTCCAGATGTTTGAAAATTACAACTCCCAGAATTCCTTTACTATAGCTGGAAAGCAGGGAATGCTGGGAGTTGTAGTTTTCTAACATCTGGAGGGACATATTTTTAGGATCCCTGGTTTATTGGCAGCAACCAGGGTGAGCACAGTGGTGTAAGTAGAAAAGCACAACTAAAGCCACTAATTAACATTATATCAGAAGACCGAGCATTTTGACTTACCGTATATACTCGATTATAAACCGACCAGAGTATAAACCGAGATACCTAATTTTACCTGAAAAAACTAATAAAAGTGATTGACTTGAGTATAAACTGAGGGTAGAAATTATGACCACTACTGCCTTCTGAATTTGAATTGTTCTGAGGCTTTAGTTGCCCTTCAAATGGTCAGCAGAATTCCCATAAATTAATTCCATACCATAATAGCCAAATCCAGTATGGCTATTACTGTATGAGACTTCTGCTGTCCATTTAAAGGGCAACTAAAGCCTCAAATCAATACAGAATCAGCAGGCAACAATAGATAACATTCTCCTTCTGACTCTGTGTTGTTGTGAGGCTTTAGTTGCCCTTTAAATGGACAGCAGAATTCCCATACATTAATCCCATACAGTAATAGCCATACTGGATAGGGCTATTGCTGTATGAGAATTATGCTGTTCATTAAAGACTACTAAATTCTCATTCATTGGCACTCCAGATGTTTGGAAACTACAACTACCAGCATGCTTTAGTAGCTGGGAGTTGTAGTTTCCAAACATCTTCACCCTCCCACCCAGTTAAGTGGGTACCTTCTGCTTTCTTCTGTATTCATCTGTGGGCTCTCTATCACTGTGTGTTTCTCTATCCTGCAGTCAGTCACTAACTTTAGCGAGCGGCTGCCGGATTGCTGAGGTTAGTGACTGGCTCAAGTATAAACCGAGGCCGAGTTTTCAGGTTTATATATGAGCATATACGATAATAAGATGAGTCTCTGTCTCACCTCCCATATTGCTGTGGCTGTCGAGAACACCAGCATGCTTATACATACACTCACATGCATGCTCTTACACACAGGCATGCTCTTATACACACACTCGGGCATGCTCTTAAACACACAGGCATGCTCTAAAACACCCATGCTCTAATGCACATGCATGCTCTTACATGCACACATGCAAATACAAGCACGGGCACTTTTATTTACAAAGTATGAGCACTTATGCACAAACGCACTCTTGTATGCACATACATGCTCTTGTACACACACACACACATACTTTTGTACACACTTATACAATCAGCCTTCACAGCAAAGGTTTTTTTTAATTTTATTTATTTAATGTGGAGGATCTAACAAGGGTTCAGACGTTCAGGCCAGTGTCTGGGACAGGTGGTCGAAGCTCTGCACATTGATTGGATATAAACCGGGATTTCAACAAAACTGTCTAAGATATCGGAATTGGAACAGTCCCAGCCAGTCTGTGATAAGATTCTATATTATGGATCCTTGAAGGTATTTTTTTGGATCCTTTTTTATTGTGTAGGGCAGTGCTATTAAGAGATGCTTGATGGAGTAACAAAACATTTATAATGGGATGGTGTATGTCCACACATTCTAGAGTGCAGCTAGTGATCAATTTAATAAAATACACACACATACAATTTCTTTATTACTTTTATAATGCTGCTTTTATAGCCTGTAAGCAATGTAAGCAATTTTAATTAAATTTGATGTGCACTGGGCCTTTATTGTGTGTGTGTTTATTGGAGTCACAATGTGTGGACTGATTTGGAGAGGAAGGCAATGTTAACTGATATCGGTACATGCAGGTGTATTCCAGCTATAAAGGGCCACCCAGTGGCATAACTAGAAATCACCAGTGCCCCATCACTACCAGCAAAACTGATGGTGCCTCCCTCTCTGCTTCATCTAAAGTGGTTTTCTGGGTGGAGGCTGTCATAGGGTAAGTAAGAAGATGTAGCTCCCAGGGTCCCAGTGTGAGGGCATGGGCTGCTCCTTCTGGTAGTTACGATCTTGGGGCTACGCATTAACACTGCATTAACACACCGCAAACCAGGTCTCTGTCATCACTGCAATTTCAGTAATAATGTTAGCCAGTGCTGGGCTGTCCATTCTGATGTAGCGTACCTGGGATAACCAAGCACTTGATACAACAGTCCTCCAGATTCTTTTATGAATGCATTGTATGTCCTATCTCCTTAACTATATTTCCTCGTATGCACACTTCCAGCTCTAACAGAATCTCCTTGGTGGGTTTGCTAGCTCTCCTCAAACAATGCCATCCACAAGAGCTGTCAAGTTACTACTAGAAGACCTGCCCTTGACCTCTCTCTAAACATGGCTGAGCATTCAAAAAAACTAACAATTATTCAAATGGAATTTTCATCAAGCCAAAAACCTGCAGAAGGTTAAACAATGTTGAGTGAGAGATATAACTGTCCTCTAGTTAGGGGTGTTAGAATCAATTCACACTTTACATTTTACCTTGAAGGGAAAGTTCAGTGGAAAATATCATTATTTTTTTTTTAATTCTTAGTTTGCATTATGCATACCAAATTATTCCACAAAATCTTTTCCATTGGTCTCCAAAATCAGTTGAAGTTATACCCCTCAATATTACCTGCTGTTGACATTAGTGAGCTGCCATTTCAGGTCCTTCCCAGAATGCACCCTACCTTGGAATGTTCCTAACAGTAATTTCTAATGATTGGCCGTTGGATGGGTCAAACATGCTCAGATCTCTACTGAGCAACTGAATCCACCCAGGAAGTCATTATTTCAGAAACATTTATTTATACACAGATAAAATGCAGAATAGGCAGGGTAAGGTCATTGGGTTGGAAAAATACTGCTCTTTTTTCTTAAAAGCATATGCTTTTCCACTGAAGTTCTCCGTTAAGTTCTTGGTTAAAAATCACTGGCAAATAACAAGGCAATTAACATGCGGTTTTCAATGGTAATAAAAATCCAGGCATTAGTTTGGGCAAGCAAGGTGACAGAAGATTACAGAATGTTGTGTAAACCTGCACTAATATGCCTCATTTTATTACAATGGCTTATTATTCTAGCTCACATGTACAGTAACAAACTGTTTCTGATTGGAAAGTTGTTGTTTTTTTTCTGATTCCACATTTGCGTATCCAATCACAGAGAGGCCGGTTAAATGCTCTAATTGTTTTGCACTGCCCTCCAGGAGTAAATAGAATATGTGCCCCCATGCACTTGGGACGCACCCATTGAGAATAAACTGGAAATATAGTTTTGTTTGTATTTTGCTGGTCAATAAAGTTGATCAAATCAATCCATCCCAACAGGAAACCTGGCTGTCGTGTGTTGGTGAATATTCACAGCAGTGCCCATAGGCGAAATGCTTGTGCTGGACTCTAGGGAATATGGTCAAAGAGGTGATACAAGACAAACACTGAACATAGGAATTACAGTGTAGAAATCTACACGACTTAGATTAATCAAGTGGAGACTCAAAAAGGTAAAGCTTTAATTCATAGCAATACATTTAATACAACCTGTACTGTGTTGACCACTTAATGTGGGGATGTCAATCTTGCAGCTCTCCAGATGTTCGAATACTATAACTACCATCATTCCCTGGCGGCAGAGGAACGCTGGGAGATGTTGGTTTCAAAAACCTGGAGGGCCCTAATGCAATGAGGCACATTAGCATTTAATGGTTTTCTGATGATGTGAAAATAAATAGAATATACAGACAATATGGATATGTAAGTTAAGACATAGGCTGGTTTACCTGCACCTGACCCATACAAATTTATGTTCTATCCCTAAAATTCCCACAAATGTTTTACCAGGGTATTTTTACTTATTTAGGTGTCTTCCCCTTTACAATGAGTGTGTCTGTGGATTCCAATCAACTTATTGGTCTTTCTTTCTGGGAGGAAAACAGAGCCTACAAAATAACAAGGAGAATGTTCAAACTCCATTCACATCTTAAAGGACAACTAAAGCCTCAGAACAACATTGAATCTAAAGGCAGCATACACTTGAAAGCAGTAATCTGTGTCTCACCTTGTCTCAGGACACCCCGTGGGAGGTTGTGGGAAATAAGGCAAACCGGGCCACACAAGCTCTTATTATTATAACCAGTATCAAGCACAACTTTATCCTACCAAGCAAACACTGTCCTTGGGATGCAGTTCATTGGATCTCTGGGCTCCACTGACTTGGCTCCAAACTACTGGGCTGCAGCTGGCTTCTGCTGGTCTGCTCCACCTTCCTGGCTCCTGGGCCCCTTGCTCTCAAGCTAAGGGACAGGGTAGTGGTTTACAGCTCTGAGATGCTAGGCACTGCCTAAGCATGTGTCCTAGCTCTGTTCTCCCTTGCTCAGCTTTCCCTTCTGCCAAGCCCTAGTCTGCTTCCTCCTGCAGGCTAGCCTCCTGTGACCCTTGCTCTCAAGCTAAGGGTCAGGATAGAGTTAATCATACAGGATACTGACTCAGCATGTAACCTAGCTCTGTCCTATGTGCTTCTCCCCGTGTGGACTAAAGCTGCTCTTTTTATTCCCACATTCAAGTGCAAATGACCAACCTTCAACCAGCAGACCATCATCAGACTTGAACAGCAGACCAATCAGCAATTACTTAACCCAATCCTACTGCCCAGACCTGATGGCACCAGGCAAATTAATTTTCAACAGGCAATCCCATGAGTTTTACCCATTGAGCCATCTTGTGGACAAAGGACTAACTGCATATCCTCAACAGTGTGCTTGGTACATTTTACATAAACATTTTTTACAGAAGATCTAATACTGGGAGAGGTGGTGCCTGGATAAAACAATGTTATTTATTAAAGACTGGGAACCACACTCTCCCTTACATAACATTAACTAATTCATGTTATTATAGACCCCTGGTGCTCCGTCACACACCTTATTTTAATATGGGAAATTTACCTTTCTAACATAGGGTCTTTTTATAGATGGTCACGCCTACAAGTAGTCCCTAGCCAATCCTATTACAGTCCACATTAGGCAGGGGACAATGTGACTGGGGTCAGGAGGTGTGGCTAAAAATGCAATTTTTTCTTATCCATTTATTTAACATTTTCTTTATTGTAGTCTATTGTCGTCGTAATTTACAGGTTATTGGTGTTCTTGGGGGTGGGGGGGTCTTTCAGATCATGGAGTATGTAAATGTGGTTTTGTTCCCCTTTTAAGCTATGTGTGATCGTTACAAAGACCATTATCTGCAGATTTCTGTATACATAGGGTGCTTGTTATCTCTCAATGGAAAGTGGGTAGAAATCCAGAGAACTCCCGTTACCCAGGAGAGTTACCCATTGCTCCCTGATGATCCACAAGTGATCTGACCAGATAGGGCATGTAACAGGTTGGTTCGACCATGTACACACATAAGATCAACAACTGATGCAATTGCTTGTCGGCTGTATAGGATGATAATCTGATGTGTATACTTTTACCTTTAGTGTTGTTAGTGTGGATATGTACTCATGGCTCATTGTTGCAAGGCAACTTACTACTGGTTGTAGTCTGAATGCTGGGTCATTTATGAAGGTGGAGAACAAAGAGTAGCTATCGGTGAAAGGAAAGAAGAGCCTACAGTTTCTATGAGACTGTACATAAGGCCTTAGGATATGTCTGTATCCATTGTCAAGAGAACCTTGCAACTCTACACTGGCCAAGTAAATCCATTGCAATCTATGACTTCACCTGGACTTATTCTTCTATTCTAAGATAATCCAATCTTGTCCTCTATGGTAGGATGTCAATGAAAGCAAATGCACACTAATGGCCATATTGTCCTAATGCATTCATTATCTGTATAGAAGCTTTATCCTCATGTGAATTCTCCTAGAAATAATGTATTGTAAGGGTGTGGTCCAGTAGCAAGGTGGTATAGTATGACATCATTGAACCTGACTCCAACATGGATAATATTGTTAAATACCATGTTTCATTATTCTAATGTTTCTCTGCAGCCTCCAACACTGCACATTTCCATCTGTTTTACAGTATGAAAGTACGAGGATCTCTTGGCTACAAGAGAACCTAAATTCCCAACTATTCACACAAATTGCCCTTTTCCTTGCTTTGACTCTAATGTTAAATATAGCTAATGTTTTCAAACTACACCTCTCAGCCCTTGAATGTTCCAATTGATCCAGGTCATGGTATATCTGCTTTTCCGTAAAGGTACCTATACTAACTTACCTGCGACATTCCATGATGAGATTTCCCGATCTACTTTATGACCAACATTAAAGCTGTAACATTGATTGTAAGGTGTATTCTGGGTGGGGAATGTAGCCGTTAAGCTGGATACACACATAACCGATAGCGGGCCGATACCGATGTGATTGGCCCTTTATTGGTAATGTGTGTACCACAGTTCCGAATGTTTCTGAGGCAGACAAACATTCATGACTGGCCTCGGGATCGCCCAGAACTGGCCAAAAATTTCCCTCAGCCGCCGTCATCTTCCTGTACTAAAGTATAGGTAGTCGGCCGTGGCTGAAGGACATGTGCAGTCCCAACAGTTCTCCTTATGCTTTACATAGGGAGAACACTTGGGACTGTAGGGGGATCTTTGAAAAATGACAGACAGAATCTTAAAGATTCTGTCATCTTTTTAAAACCTGTAGTGTGTGTACCCAGCTTTCGATGTTCTTTAA
Source organism: Hymenochirus boettgeri (assembly GCA_019447015.1). Classification (NCBI taxonomy): domain Eukaryota; kingdom Metazoa; phylum Chordata; class Amphibia; order Anura; family Pipidae; genus Hymenochirus; species Hymenochirus boettgeri. The sequence goes on from CM033476.1 coordinate 311,677,093, forward strand.
TATCTTACTAGTGTATGGCCAGCTTTAGATCAACTGGACTTGAAGGTTAGTTCTTAAAGATGTTTCACCAGTCATCCCACTGGCTCTCTCTATTTAGAATGACTTGTACAAGAATCTGTAGTAAATACCCTGGAATATACCCCGATCAGCATATAACAGCAAGGTGTTAGGTACCTCCTGAATGCAAGGTGATGATATATATCAAGGTGATATAACCCCCCACACACACATACACACCTATTCATGCTTGATTTCTTTATTTTGACATAAATGACCTCCTTGACACCTCTTTTAAGCTACTCCTGTTGTTTGGTCAAGATGTCAAACGTAAGGTTTTTGTTTTCCTTAAGAGACAGGTACATGACCGAGTCCTTGAGAGATCCATTTGGATGACTAGCAAAATATCTTTAAAGGGTATCTTCACTCAAATTTATACTTACCTTTTTTCAGTTTAATTGAAGAACGGGAGTTAGGGGCTAGGCCACACTACATGTGATCCGATGGCTTGTTAAAAAGCGCACACTAGTGTTGGCCAATTGGTCTGGCCACACTAGCTACGCTGTTTTGTGATTTTTAGAGCGCACGCGATCACCCTTTTTATGCATATCGCATGCATTCCTATAGCGCAACATTGCGTGGGTCGCAAAGAAAGCGGACGACGTTGCACGATGTGGTCCTATATAGTGTGGCCTAAAGGAGCTAGGTCTTACCTCTCGTTCTTCAGTTAAACAGCCAGGAGACAGCAGCGAACAAAGAGAACTTACACACAATCACACTCCTACGCTGTTCACCTAAAAAGTTCCAATGCTCCCTTGCACTATATGCACATATGTGCACATTGAAAGGGCGCGTCAGGACCTGTCAGAATAACAGCAGAGGAGCATGATCGCGGGGAAGTTATCTTTGTTGTCTCCTGGCTGTTTAATTGAAGAACGGGAGGTAACACATAGCTCCTTTACCTCCCTTTCAATTAAACTGAAAAAAGGTAAGTGTAAATTTTGAGTGGAAAACCCTTTATGAAATAAACTCCCATTTGATCAAACTGCATAGCAGAGATATTACCACTCCCAGCATTCCCTGGTTGCAGGTTGGACATCCTTGGTCTACATGAATGCATGGAGTAGATACTGGTCCCGATTTAGTGGCAATTGTTCTCCTATGGAACTATGAGGATTTTGAATATTGTGACTAAAGCTCTCAGCGAATCCCTTTTTTATCTTAAGGGCTACATGATTTTAATGGCAGAACCAGCTTTATTATAGCGTTATGGCGCTTTAAATCTGTCCGACTGTGCACTCCTTTCCCTGAGTAGATGGAGAACAGTTTTTTGATTGACCCTGCAGTAAGTAACACAGCCACAGAAAGCTTATCTATACATGGAATGTTTCATACATTGTAATGCTGACCAATTTCACTGTAATAAAAGGAGTTTCTGTTGCTAGAAAGCTCTGCACTTCCCCGACATTATGTTCTGTCCCCCGCCGAGTGTGAAGATGATTTCATTACCTTCTTGATCTGCAACCTTTCCCCTTCTCTCCTCCTGCTGTGAATCTGTGTAATCAATCTCTGCATCTGCTGCTGCACTGCCAGACTGCTCTTGTGCCTGATTAATAATTCAGTCGCTGCCTGGGTGGTGTGAAACCTTTCAAAGGCAAAGTGCAACAATCGAGATTGTCATTAGAGGTCCGTTTTGGCATTAGTGTACGAAACAGCCTTGTGTGTCCCCCTGTCCAAAATAGAGGAATGCTATAGTGAAGATTTAATTTTCTATTGGCTAAAAGAAGACTTTCAGCCTATAACACCCAGAGTTATAGTTTAAAAAAACGCTTGTTAAAATGATGGATTGTTTGTAATTCTACATGATTCCTTACCAAAGATATCTAGTAATAAACTCTATAGAAAGCCCTACAGTTACTTCAAATTTCGGTTTTACATCCCCTTCCTCAGGCACTTGAAGATAAGAAGAAGCTGATTGGAGAATTCCTCTCTGTATTTATGACCCTTGGAGTATTACTGAGCATGTCTGAGCTCACAGAGTTAGGAAGGAAGGAGGGCAGTAAAGTAAGTACATTCCAGATTCTCGAGAGTTTTTTACTAAAAAAAAATGCTTCCTATTTATAATAAGGGCGTATTCCTTTAATCAGAAAGGAGAGAGTAAACAGGTCTTATCACTATCACTAGGGGTAACATTGCAAATGTAAATAAAACATGATAAATGTATGTATGCATATAGGCTGTCAATGTTAATGCTCTGCCTGTTACATCTAATATAGAAAAGAGTGGCAGCACTTTAACACTGCAGTATTTCCATGATTGGCCTTTTATGTTTCTACTTTTCCAGGTAAGTTTTAATAAAAGTTACTCTTGTGCAAAATCAATAAAACGTTCACGACAGCAAATCCTGCAGGGGGCGATACAAGGTAGAAGGTTGGACATTTGGTCACTTGGGGGAATCACTCTGGGCGTCCGTTTGTAACCAAATATCGTAGACTTAAAGGACAACAATACTGACCAAGCCCATCCACCCATTATAATTACCCATAGTGAGGACCTAAACCACTAGTCCCTAACCCATCTTTACCTTTAATCCCTCAGAATCACTATTTGAATATCCCGATGGCCAGTCGGCTGTAGTTCTGAACCCACCGGATCTGTCCAATGGGAATCTATGTTCTTGCAGAGCACTTCTTATTGGTTAGGCCCTGGACCAAAAACAGGCAGAGCTACAACAGACCAACATTTAGGATATCCAATAAGAGATTACAAGTGATTAAATGTTAACACACTGATGAGGACTTTGTGGTTTGGATCCTCACCCTGGATAGAGTTAATGGTAGGGAGGGGGACTTGGTCAGTAAAGTTGTCTTATACCACCCAGCATATTATACAGGTATTCTGTCTCCCCCCTATGCCAGTCATTGTTTCCAACACGAGTGGCATTTCATAATAATTGTATGTCCTGAAGCTTTCCTGTAGTTGTTGAACTAAAACTGGATATGCCATCTTTTTTTACATGTAGTTGTAAGATCATTTCTAGCTTCCCCTTAAAAACAAGCGAAACGCGGTCCCAGAACCAAGTTACACGATCTTCTCTCAGTTGCACCCTTTATATTTGCCCTGGGCGTTGCCCCTTTCACACTTTCTACACATTCTTTTGCTTACAAATGAAGGTTTTGTTCCTATAGGGGGCTGTAAGTGTCGCCCTATTGATAACCCCAAGGTACACAGCCTTTCCCTCGCTCCAATTTCTGTGACCGTTCTTTGTTTCAAAAGGCAAAGACTGAAAAAACTTTTTTTTCCATTCCAAAACTCCTACTGTGCATATAAGGTCTATAAATATCTCACTGCTATAAATAGATTGAGGTCTAGACTAGGCACCAAGCTCATTTCCTCTCTCGTTTTTTTTTTTTTATTCCCCTTTCCTTTTCGGTATGACAACTCCGCCTGTACGTTAAACTTCCACTAGAGGGTGTATAGCTCCATTGTTTTAGCCCCTAAAATTCACAGGTTAAGTTACAGTACACAGATAAATTGTGTTTGATCAGTTTACGTTTTAATCAACCTGGTAGGATTTATCGACTGTCAATCAAAAAAGGAATTGATCACAGAACAAAATTCAGGAATTGATTTTTAAACCTTTATGTGAAATTCTGTGAAAAGGCTGGGTACACACAATACAATATTTTTGGCCAACCGAACGATATTACTGTATATCGGTTGGTCGGCCGAAAATATTGTATGGTTAGGGTGCCAATGGCCCGCAACCGATCTCAGGGTGCCCGCTCATCCGGATCAAATGGGTGATCAGGTATGTGGGTAAATCACGGACGGGACCCTATGTGACCGCACAATTAGTCACGGTGAATTGTCGGCCGCTGGTACTTTTGCCGTGACAGATTGAGATTGTCCCGGCCACTCGCTAGTGGTGAACGGTCCGCTGGAACAAATGTAGTCCTTAGTGACCACGTGCGTTAATATGAACGAACGGGAATTAATCGCAATTTCGTAAGAAAAAACAAACAGATAATTGTACAACTGAAATGTATTTTATAACGATTTGGCCATAAGGGCTCACCATTTCATTACATTCTCCATATGGTCTTAATAATAAGCAATGCTCCCTGCGTGCAATAAAATGAACCGTGAAGTAAAGGTGACATTAAACGGAAATACATTTCTCTTTATAAATGGGGATATGAACACTATTGTTTACAATGTTATTTATTTTTTATATTTTGTCTGGTTGTGCCCAAGTCCATTTTCGCTGTTACGTTTTAATAACCAATCACGTTATCGGATCTTTGGTCGGTCGCATGTACAAATCTGTATCCTTACCGAATTGCGCTTGGCCTCTGTTATTCTGTTATTCTTCCAGCAATTTTCCAGAGCAATTTTCCAGCCAATACTGAAGCAGATCAGCTATCTTGGTTTAATAGTTTATAGTTAAATTATTCCTATTGGTCTCGGCGACGAGGCCAATAGGAAGACACGTTCTGCAACGAGCGTGCCTTCCTATTGGCCTCGTCGCGCAAGGAGAGGAGGGGGCGGAGCCTACTGGAGCAGAGTGTAAGTTAAGCAAACCCAGGGGTGAGGACCTAGCGGTTCAGGTCCTCACCCTGGGTAGAAAGTACTGGCTAAGGAAGAGGAGCGGAGGGAAGGAGGGAGTATAATTGTCCTTTAAATTTGGGTTAAAAAAAAGTAAACAGTCAAACCCTCCATAAAAAAAACCACCGTCTCCTCCATTCAAATGATCCAGGCCCCTCAAAGACAAGGGTACAACCAAACACACATTTCCTCACTAGATGCCAGTTAAAATCTTGGATATTCTGCCTGTCCATGAAAACAAGTCCGTTACCTCCTGGACTTTAATTACTACTTTAAAGGAATAGTTCACTTTTTGTGAACTAGATGGAAACAGGCATTTTCGGCTCTCCGTATATAACCCTATTAGTATCATCAGCAAACACAGTGATCGTTCTCACATGCCCAACACTGGGTCATTTATAAAAAGGTTAAAGAGTATTGGACCTAGAACAGACCCCTGAGGAACATCACTAACAACACTGGTCCAACTAGAAAATGTTCCATTAATAACCACTCTTTGTAATCTATCCTCCAGCCCGTTCTCAAATCCAAGTACAAATAGTTAAAGGGTAGGTGACAGTATCTTTAAAGCTGGGTAAACACGATGAGATGTTTCGGTCCAATTGACCGATAGTTCAGTGTATCAGGTCGATTGGACCAAAATTATTGCATCTGAATGCGGCCATGTCCGACCGATCGTTCGCAGCTGCTTTTCCGAACGGTCGAAAGTATCGAACGGTCGGTCAGGAGGAGAAATCTCTAGGTGTGTACCTAGATTTAGTTTTATTGTCCCTTTAAATGCAGATTTAATTGATCTATTGAATAGGTTTGATTAAAAATCTGTCCATATGAATGCTGTTTCCTGTGCACTTTTAACGTCCTGGCATAAGATTGGATTACGCTTCAGGAAGTTGTGTTTGCATAGCGAAATATCTCCCCCATGCTAATTATGTGATATACAATAATATATATTCTTTTTTACCCTTGATTGCTGGCGTACAAAAGCATCACAAACCATTTGCATTCCATACTCCAATCTCCTTTAAATTAAATTTCACTCTGTCATTCCCTTTCAGCTCTGTTTTTCTTGGCTCGGTATCAGAAATCTCAGAGCCATTTTGGTGACATGAAAGATAACAACCCACAGCCTTTTTATAGGATTATCATGTTCTTATATTAGCCGTAGGCCTTTATTAATGCCTTTCGGATGGCTGGGAATGTGAGTGGGACCGAGGGAATGCAGAAACCCATCTCTTAGTGGCATGGAACTCAGCAGGTCTGAATTGACTGTACGTATGTAAGTGGGGAATCGTGGGTGTGTGGCGGTGATGAAACCTAAAGCAATCTGCTTACGAATGCAAATCTATCTGGCCCTAAAAGGAAGGGAGTCTGTTCGTATTGTAAAAAAAAAAAAATCCCCTCTTCTCCTTGTGGTTAACCAACTAGAAACCCAGGAGTGGGTTGACGCGGGCGCTGTCCTCGGAGAACCAAAGTCATTTGTGTTTTTTTACCAACCGCTCGCAGTGATGTTTCATGCCACAAAGGAAATGTGAACGAGGTGGTGTGGTTTGTCTGTCTTGTGATGTGAAAATTACATGGAACCCTGGTACAAAAAAATAAATAAACCAAAGCCACATTGGATGATGGGGTAACTTTCCTGAAATGTCCCTAGTCTATGAAGTTCCTGTAATCATCATGAGTTACTTATGGCTTCCTTTGTCATGATGAAAGGCTGTGGTTTCATGTCCTGCTACTCCCTATGGTGCTGTCTCCCCCACGTCAAAACCATAGATTTTAGCTATAGAAAGAGGAGGCAGGATGTAGACGATTGGGGGGATCAACTCTTGTAAGTCTGGATGAAGATGCTAGAAGTTGAGTTTACCCACATGGACTATTCTCAATGGAACTAAGGATAAAGTATTGTGGAGACAATCCCAGTGCCCAACCACATTTAAACTCTTATCTACGAAATTCAGTTAATAGGTTTTAGACATCTATGGTGTCCAAGTTTCACCCTCACATCAGTTAGGGATTTATCCAATGGGAAGAATTGGCAAATTATAGAAGAATCTTAACCCTCACACCTGTCAGGAATTTATCCAATGGGAAGAAGTGTTACTCACAGAGAGCTTCTTTCCATTGGTTAGGCCACTGGGTTTCAATTCAGTGGTTACTGAAGGAAGTGGTTATAATTTAGGGGTTACCGAACCATCTTGACCACTCATTTCTTTATTAGAACCAATGCATCTGAAGGTTAAGAAAAATGCACTTGGAGAATAATACCGGCTTCCCTCGCCTGGTTACCAGCTCTGCCCCCAGACAGTTTATTATAAATTCTTGATTTTATTCAACCTTTTCTCCATCTACCATGCCATCTAGTATGTGCCCATTAGAACCCTGCACCTGTCCAAGACTTTAATGAATTGACAGCTGTTGTTGCTAGACGTGTCTGTAGTAAACTATCACAAGAATCTACCACACGATTTGTAAAATAATGTTTGTGGTTACTGACATATCCAGGTTAAAACTTATAATGGTCTACGTGCAATAGTTTTTTTTATATATATTGTACTGTATTGTGACATTTGTTTTCTAAGCTCATTTCAGAGATACTTGTATTGCAGTAATAAACTTTTTACATTATTTATAAGATGTATGATGTAAGGCAGCTATGTATTCAGTGGTTATTCTTTTAGTTGACTTACTGATTCCTTCTCTCTCTGTGTTTTTCTTGATGCAACCAGCGCATTTCTGCAGTTGTTTTAAGGAGTAATTATACCATCGCAAGTATCCTATTTTCACCTAAAAGATGCCATTGACATTCTCTGGCCTCTTTTCTGTGTACGCAATGGGACCAACAGGACAACATGGTCCATGCAGAGCACATGTTCTCGATGGCCTTGCCGGTGACGGGTCGAGGGGGAGAAGAGGACCGTAACAGCAAAGTAAAGTTTAGGTTAGTAACTGTTTATATAAGAAGGATACTGTATATGTGTGGACAAGGTGAGTATATTTCTCTGTTAAAGGAGAACTAAACTTAATTTTTTTAAAATCCCCATGTGAAAGCTTTTCTCCCCAGATTCCTATACATTGAAAGATTCTTCTCTAATAAGTTGCATATAGTATTTGTAAGTAATAGATTCTGTAACAAAGAAGGCTTCCATGTTGTTGCCAGTAGAACTCATAGTCCATGTTGGCTTCAAAGAGCCACGCCCCCTGGCCCCAAGATTAACTGTCTCTAGCAAATGATAAAGGTTCTTAATGTACCAGTATTCCTTGCTGGTGGCACATTGTGTTATAGCAACACACAGCCCAAGAAGTCACAAGTTCAAATCCCCTAGTTTACTTATGAAACAATATAACATATTCTATTGCCTAAGTTTATTGCTTTTTTTTTTTAATTTCCTTCATGTTTTTAGAAAAATATAAAGTTACTACATATGTACAAATTTATATATAGCTGCTCTGTTTCTATTTACCAACCATCATGAATTGCTGACAACCTTCCTGGAGCAATACAAACCAGCAAACTGATTTTACTGACATTTTACTGAAATGTATTTGCATTTGTTGCAATGGTGGCTCACTGCTTCAGTGATGGTTTTGAAAGCAAACAGACCATCGGGATACAGGTTCAATTCCCCAGACTTTTTCTATTTGTTTCTATTAGGTTTCTAGCAAAATATAAAGATTCTACATGTACTGATATCCCACCTAGTAGTCTTTTTAGCATAGAGGTAGAAAGCTTTCATTTTAGCAAGACATAGTTTAGAAGGTTGTAGGTTTGATTCCTCATACTTACTTTTATTTTTAACTTAAATGTTAAAGGGCATGTCCACCCCCAAAACTAAAATTTAACCCCTTACTGGCCACATCAAGTAGTTTAAAACAATCCTTACCTTACATTCCTGCTCAAAATAGTTCCCCTGCTGTGCCCCTCCAAAGTCCAGGAAACTGCTGTGTAGGAGCAGTGTGTGACTCATGCTGTGCCTGAGACTTCCTCAACCTCATCAAGGTTGAGGCATGCTCAGTGCAGCCCTCACTGCCTCTCAGCCAAACACGGACGCGGCTGCCGGTCCCGCCCCCTGCTTTCAATTCCATGCAGGCAGAGGGCCTGAACACTGCAGCGGAGGAGAGAGGGCAGTTAAGTAAGAACCGGGGGACTTTCTAACAATTATATTAATGCGGTTGGGGCTGGGGGAGCATGCCCTACCACATATCAAAAGTTAAATTTCGGGGTGGACATGCCCTTTAATATTCTGTTTCTTACATCCATGCTAGCAAAAAAATAAACTGCAAATATTACTTTTCTTTTTTGTATGAAAAGCAAAGGAATTAATCATTGTTAGGGACAAGAGCATTTGTAATGTGTTTACACAAAAACTTCTTTTAAAGCTGTGTTCTGTGTCAGAGGAAGGCATGATCTCTGAGCTGTAACATAATTGGCTGTCAGTTTCCAGGAAGCAAGGCTGCAGCTTCCTGTGAAGTGTACTGCGTACACTTATCTGGGTGTTCCCAAATAAGGTGAATTATAGGAGCTGACCCCTAGTCATAAATCACCCAGCATACACAGCAAAGGGAGAGGTGAGACACAGTTTTTTGTAACTTTGTGAATGTGCTCTTTCTATTGGGGCAATGTTGTCTGGGGACCAGCCAGCATAAGTGTTTGCTTGTTGCATTTATAAGTGATCATAAAAATAGCATTTGTGTTTATTCTTGTTGTAAGAAATATCAATATATAGATTCATATGAATTTGGGAGGATAAGTAAATTAGAACATTGTAATATCCGCTGATTTACCTCTAATTAATGAACTGATATGATGTAAAATACAAACAAATTAACATCAATGTTCTGCAAGATTCTTGTGCATTGGGCATTGTATACATTATGTTTAGTTTCTCTGTGGGGGAAAAGCAAATTGTGCTTATAGATGAATGAACTTGCAGGGTTTTGGTTCACGGAAATGTCCCAAGTTTTAACGCAGAATACGGCAATTAAAAGCGAAATTTCATGCTGAAACTTGTAAAATTTCAGTGGTTAAAATGCTCATTTTCTGGTCTTTGAAATTTTGAATGTTCTACGTTGAATTCAAAAGGAAATTTCAGAGGCGGAACAGGTTGTTTTGACCCAAAACCAGGGTCTGGTCGAAACTCTGGTTCAACACCAATTGTGCTATATAATGGAAGACAATGGAGAATTCAAGGCTGGTGGGAAATATATCAACATCTCATTCTAGGGAAGCCCAACATGCAGCCCATATGTAAAAAGAAGCAGCCTGAAGGACCCTTGGATGGGCTTGGTTATGGTGTTTGGGTGTAATGGATGAAGCTTCCTCAGATTCGGACAGTGTGGTTCAATTGGTGTGGTGAAAAATGAAAAATAACAAAGCAGGTATCAATGTCTTGGACATTTAGCTTTGGTTTTTGTTGAGATTTCTGTGTCTGGGAGAGAAGACAATCAACGCAATCCTTGATCAAATCTAGGTTGAACGACTTGTGAAAATAACCAGGTGCTCCTGAAAGGTGCAGTAGAGAGATTTTGGGACTTCAACTGTAGGGTAAATTCATCCCATAAAAATTGGGAGCTTTCCATTGTATTGGAGGCCAAGCATTGAAGGACGTGATACTTGTGTGACTGTAGTTGTTCTTCCTCTTGCACATTGAAGATGTAGCTTGAGAGTGAAATGAAAAAGTTGTAACAGGTCTTGTATAGTGTTGTGTATTATCTCTAATATTTATTGTCTTCCTAAGGATGTATCATCATTAATACAATAAACTTCCTATATACTTACAGTGAACATAGACAACAAAATATCCTGAAATGGGCCCTAAGTAAATAAGATTTGCTATGTCAATTACTCTAAATACCTTTCTTTTCATTATAAAGTCACATATACCAGTCAATCTGCAGCTTAAATCTAACCAAACCATAAAATGTTACCTCCTAAAAAATGGTCTCCATTAGAAACCAATAAGAATAATTTGTTACCACGTTTATTTAATAGAGAACTTAACCCAGTATTGCTGCCTTAAGCTTCCCAAAATGTTTTGGAAGATATTTGTCTTTGTTCTTGCCAGACATCACAAGGTCTTGTTTTATTCTGCATGATGGGCAACCATCCATCCTAGGGAGCACAGATTAACTTTTTCTTCCTTCAGCAGGACCATTGTCAGAGGAGATGTAGATCACTTCCTGTGATGCCATTTCTGGCTCCTCTGTCCTAAACTGTTCCAATAAACCCTGTCCTATTAAAGGTACCCAGGGTGAGGAAGACCTAAATCACTAGGTCCTCAGCCCTGGAGATTATTTCTGATCATGGACAATCTTCCATCAAAATTGTCCAGTCTAGCTCTGCCCTAACTCTCAGTTCAGGATCTGTTAAGTGGGAAGACATTCTTCTTACAAAATGTGTCCTCCTATCAGTCAGGCCCGATCTAGACCTTGCTAGGTTTTATATGATCCAATTCAGATTCTAAACTAACTTACTAGCTGAGTGGCTGTCGGTCCTGCCCCTTCTGCTGGAAGAAGCAGCAGAACGTGATCGATAGAACAAAGGCTGGTAAGGGGGGAGGAGGAGAACTCCACTGCACATGCCAGAAACCTCTAGGAGGAACAGTTAGAGGTGGAAACCAGGGAAAGTTTCCTACTCTTCAGTTTCTTGTATTGCGCCCATGCCGGACAACCAGATGCAGCAGAATAGAAAGGGTAAGGGTCAGTTAACTCTACAACATAGAGTTTTCAGTTTTGGGAGTGGACATGCCCTTTAAGGCAGTGATTCTGAGTATTAAGTTGCTACTGTATCTTATCTACCCTGAAGTTAAGATTTTGCACTTTTATTGAGGGTGAAATAGTCATTGACAAATTGGCATAAAATCGTTTATAACATAGACTAATTTAAAGGGACACTTAACTTTAAAAAAATATATTCACATAAAAATATCCTTGCAAAGGTCTATATTTTAAAAGATGGCCGTGCGCTGGCCTGACTCCCTGAAAAAATATTTTTTATTCTTTTTGAATGTCGATTTAAACAGTTTAGTGGCTCTTTAAATTGAGGCTGGTTTGTCAAACACCATACCTATGGGGAAATGTACGCAGTGTTGCAATCCCTACTTCCTGCCCCAGTTATCATAATGCAGTAAATGCAGAGCGACCAAGATTACGTTTTGTTGCTTTTCTGCCTTCTGTTAAGACCTCGTTATCTACCAGGCCACGCAAATTAATAAAGGGTACCGAGAATTGCCACTCGTAGTGCTAGTCTAGCCCTGTCCCCTCCCACAGTCCGGTGCCAATAGGAAGACACAACTTGCAGAGTGGGGGGTTCAGGGGAGAATCTTTTAAATTGTATTTAAAGGGCAACTATGGTCTCAAAACAAAGTTTTGGTTAAAACATTAGGGTTAAATGAAAGCCTGCAGTATTTCCTTTAAAATGAGCCGACTATCACATCTCTGGCTGGAGCCTGTGAGAAATTAAATTGGGATGAATGTTCAAACTTCCTGTTTCAAGTAGGTTGAGGGACATCACCTGACCTCTGCCCCACCCTTCCTCCCCGGGGGAGAAGCATGCTCGGTTACGACTTAATGCTGGGGAAATCAGGAAGTACCTGGGGAAAAAATTGACAGTTGAGAAGGGGAGCCTATTAATGCAGGCAGAGGCTGGTCACATGGCTGAAAACAGAACGTGTTCATGCAGAAAGTAGTATTGGTGAACCTCTCCAGCAATAACTATAAGAATTTGAGACCATGGTTACTCTTTAAACATTAGTAAGTTGCTTGAGGCGCATTGACTTTTCTGGGCTTATCTCCTGAACCCCAAAATCCTCCTTAAACCCCAGCTAATCCCCAGTACGTCACTGTAAATTGGTGAGTGAGGAATTTTTTTGGGAACAGTGACTCTCAGTACATTCCTCCACTGAGCTTTTATTTATTTACACTTTGTAATAAACAATATCAATTCACATAGGTAATGAAACGCATTCTTCCAGTGGGGAAAATTAATGATGCCGACAAAACGTACACAAACCACTGAAATGTCTCTGACTATAGCACATATTGAAATATTTCCTGAGTGATGTGTTTAGACAGCCCTGCGGCACGTGGGAATAGGTTATTGCAGCTTGGAGGAGAGTGTGCTATGTGGAATTGGCAGTTTTGAAACCATGTTTATCTTTGAACAAACAATACAATGATTAGTACAATTCTATTAAAGGATTATATCATTTGAAAATTTGTGGGGTTTTTTCCCCAAAATGAATCAGTTTGCCTATATTATGATAATTTAATTATGACCAAAAGATTTAAATGCCTTTTTTCACAAATTTTCAAAAACCAGGAGGGGGAGGGGTCGTAGCTGTTTCCTTCTACAAGCTCTTTAATGAGCTTGAGCATGTGCAGAATAGGTGGCTTAGGGAACAGCCTTCAGTCATTGGCTTAGACATTAGCTGTTCCCCTCTTCTGCATGTGTGCAAGTTCTTAAAATACCTTGTAGACCTAGCAGAGGAGATGGCTAAAAAGAAGAGGATTGAGAGAAATATCTCCTGTTGGATTGGGGATCAGGGTAAATATTATGGGGGGAACTTGTCTTTTAAAAAAATTTAGGTAGCCATACACGGTCCAATGTTTTTCCAATCTGATTTTCAATGGGCCGAAACAATTGAAAATCTGATAGGAAGAACCCATTGAAAATTTACACCTTGTGCCAGCAATCTTTCATAGACTTCTGCTTGAAAACAACGGAAGGTCTGGTAGATGGGTTAGATGGATAATTTCACATCTTCCCTGAATATGTTTTTTTTTCGATACGCCTATCGAAAAAAGTGTCCTTGATAATTTGATCAATTCGATTGAATTTGAATTGACTGCAATTTCAATGTCATGTATGGGGGCCTTTAGGTTAGCCACATAAGGGCCTTTATGTGTATGAACAATCAGTCCATTTAATTGTTGCTATTAAATCTTTTTTTTTTTCCGCGATTGACCAACAATGACCACTGGTGATATCTTATGTACAATTGTTCAATCCTTAAACCAGACATCCCACCCTGCCAAATGTGGCTTCTGGGCTGGGTGGGGAGAAGGGGTCGTGGATTATGCGATTTTATCTAAGGGGTGAGACAGGGCATGGCAGAGGGGGGCAGAGAATACAGATGCCTGCGGTCATGGGAGTTTGGGGTGGTCTCGTGACTGCCGGGAGGGGTGGGATACCTGCTTAAACAATCAAAATCGAATGGATTTTTAAGACAGCTCCTCATTGGCTGACACTTACTCTCATCTTTACAGTGTGTATCCAGCCTCAGAAAGGGAGGAGATTCAGTACATTATTTTACACAGCAGGTTTTTGGTTGTAAATCAGGAAAGTTTTCTATTACGTCATAGTTCAAACATTGTTCATTTATTAGTTGTAATTCATTGCCCACTGATTGACTAAGGCCTGTACACACCAGTACATGATTTACAGTGCCCACTGATTGACTAAGGCCGTGTACACACCAGCACATGATTTACAGTGTCCACTGATTGACTAAGGCCTGTACACACCAGTACATGATTTACAGTGCCCACTGATTGACTAAGGCCTGTACACACCAGCACATGATTTACAGTGCCCACTGATTGACTAAGACTGTACACACCAGCACATGATTTACAGTGCCCACTGATTGACTAAGACCATGTACACACCAGCACATGATTTACAGTGGCCACTGATTGACTAAGACTGTACACACCAGCACATGATTAACAGTGCCCACTGATTGACTAAGACCATGTACACACCAGCCAACATTTCTTTCAGACAGACACCAATTTTCCACTGCGTTTAACCCATTTGGCCGATATTTCTAGCTCTGAACTTTTGGTCACATCTGCCCATGTGTACCCAGCTTTATTCTCTGTGTCCAGTGTAAGTTGCCATTTAGGTAAATACATTTTTTTTTACATTTTTTTCTGTACTGCTCCTTTATCTGCCATGGGCCTCTGCTTGTAGGACATTTTGCTCTTTGAATCTTTTGTTTTCTTCTTTATAATAAGTAAGGAAAATGCCAGAATGTGGTTACAGGTCCTGACTAATCTTAGAGATAAACTCCAGCCCTTCACGCTCCAGTTTAGTGTTTGTTTTGTATTGTTTGTTGTTATGGTAAAGGCCGTGCGGATGGTGCCCCGGTCTGGAATTCTTTTTTAATTTCACTTTTACAAACTGTACAGAATGAACCATTAAACCCTGGGTGGAGTTTGTCACAATAGAGTCCTAACAAAAAGCTCTCACCCTCCCAGATAAGACCTTTCATACCTGCCCTTTTATCCTCGGTGAATTGAATACGGAATACGGAGACCATGACTTCCACATTCGCAAGGCGTGTTCTTTTTATCCTTTCCCTTTTCGTGACAAGGGTTGACATTAAAGTAAATAGTACTCAGTGCAAAATATTTCACTGGACGTTCAATGGCAATGAAATAAACACATTACAGTATTTTATCTTTATGTCTTGTTTGTTAGAAATACGAGTTCCTGCGGATTTTTGTCAACCCCAAAAAATTGGTCACTTCTCAGTTAGCTGCCCCATGCAGTCAATCAAGGCAGTGGCTGCTGACATCACAACCAATGATTCACTGCTCTTTCCCCTGCTGCCTCCTCTGCACATGCTCAAGTTCCTAAAAGCTTGCTGAGCAGGGGAAGGAGGCGGTACCTCTGCCAGAAAGGGAGAGAAGGAAGACAATACTTATCATTAAATATCTGGTTAGAAATAGTCATATACAAGTAAATCCCGGGCACACTGGATTCATATATATGAGTTTATTTTCAACGTTCCGATGACACGTAGGTTGACTTCATCAGGACATCAGGTTGTCCTGATGAAGACGACCAATGTGTTGTTGAAACGTTAAAAATAAACTCACATATATGAATCAAGTGTGCCCGGGATTTACTTGTATATGACTGCAATTGTTTGGTGTAACAAATGTTACACAACCTGGTGGCACCTAAGAAGGGAAAGTATGATTAGGATGTAATAAAGTGCCAAACATAGCAGTTAGGATTAGGGGAAAATGACCTGAAAGTGATCAGTTTTTTCTTTAAGAATGGACATGCCCTATCATGGTAGTTTTGAGATTGTTGGTGTCCTAAGATGGACAGATATCGGCTGATCTTTGAGTTGTTCAGATATTGTACAATTTGTACTCAGACAAACCATTAAATTACTAAAGAGCACCTCTGGGGATTATTACTCAGCAGCCCATACACTAATTAGACATTTGATAGATTTGACTCGCAATGGTTTATTCTTTTAAATGTCTAAAGATAAACAAAAAGTGAAGCCCCCCCATACACGGGATCAACGTTTTGAGCAATCTGATAAATTGGATTGGATCACTGAAAATATTGAAAAGTGTTTTCCGTTATTCTGATCGTATGCTCGACAGCGTCGAATGGTCTATCGGAAAAACAAAGATCGGACCAAGCAGAAATATTTTTGCCAAATCCATCTTTAGTCCACAACTGCAAAAAGATCAGAAGCTCAAGGTAGAACATCTGCCCATGTATTGCTAGCTTAACAGTGTATGGCTAGCTTAACAGTGTATGGCTAGCTTAACAGTGTATGGCTAGCTTCACAGTGTATGGCTAGCTTCACAGTGTATGGCTATCTTAATAGTGTATGGCTAGCTTAACAGTGTATGGCTAGCTTCACAGTGTATGGCTAGCTTAACAGTGTATGGCTAGCTTAACAGTGTATGGCTAGCTTCACAGTGTATGACTAGCTTAATAGTGTATGGCTAGCTTAACAGTGTATGGCTAGCTTCACAGTGTATGGCTAGCTTAACAGTGTATGGCTAGCTTAACAGTGTATGGCTAATGGCTAGCTTAACAGTGTATGGCTAGATTAACAGTGTATGGCTAGCTTAACAGTGTATGGCTAGCACGTTGCCCATACACTGGCTAGACATTAGATCCGAATGAACTTTGAATTGATTGTAACAATGACCAGTTTGGTGGTTTTACCTGCTGACATTATTTTTCCATTTCCCGGTTGGATTATGGTTTGCGATCAATATAACTTTAATTATTCATTTCTATCAATTATTATGAATTCATTATTATCTATCCCAAATTGATTGGGTCAAGTGGTTTTCAGAACATCATGAGGGCACCAGGTGGTAAGTCAACTGATGTATGGACACCTTTAGATTAAATAAGCGCGGTATTTATAGGCCACAATAGCACACACAACAACGTCACATGACATGACCATTGAATTGGTGGAATGTTGAGTGCAGACCGGAGAGCTGCTGGGGGCGTGGACACTCCCCTTTCAATAGAAATGATGATCATGCATTACGGTCTGTAAAGAGTTACGGGAAGGGGATTAATTGCAGCGCTTGCTGTAGTGAAAGATCTTGCACATTAACAGATGACAATCTCTATAAAGGGAAGTGATGCTTCATTTTAGTTCCTCTAAACATAATCGTCCTGGGGATAAACTGGAAGTTTGTATGGTTAAGAAGGGAAGAGGAATAAACACAAAGGCTGTTTTCTACTTTCATATGGCAGTTCACTGTGCACCATTCGTCCTAGCGTTGTATCACCCTGCTGTATGGCTAATTGCATTCACCTTAGCGCTGTAGATGAAGTTGCTATAATGGATGTGTGGAATTATTATTATTATTACACTTTAATAATGTGCAACGGGTTCATTTCATCCAAGGCCTTGCTTATTTGTTCAGCTGAAATGATGATGACAATGGTAAAGGAGTAAGGGGGATGTACACGACATCGGGACACCATTCAGATGCTTCTTCTTCTGCTCTGTGCTCCAGGTTGCCCTGGGTAACAAGTATTAATACTTTCAAGAGAGAGGTTGACAACTGTCAGGTTGAGGTCACAAAAAATGGCAGCTGCTTATTCCTGGAATATTGATAAAAAATAAAAGCATCAGGAAAGACTATTGCATTGTGTTCCTGCCTCTGGTCATCCTTCCTTTTATCAAAGACCAATTAATGAATTAATATAACCCACAATTTTACATTTGGACACTCACCTGAGTTCAGGTGTTAAGAGGGTTAACGTGACTTTAAGACATAACTAACCACAAGCTATGTACTGAGCTATATCTGACGTTAAAGTCTCGGAATAGGTAAACCCCATTCACTATGCACTGAGAGCTGTTATTGGCTCAGTGCATTGCCTAGTGGAGGCAATAGAGAGTGATAATGCTCTCGGTACATAGCCCTAAATGTTTAATTCTAAAAATGATAGAACTTAGGTAAACCTTCTTTTCCCCCTTCCCTCTGCCTCTCAAATTGTTTCTGCTTGTTTCTCTTCAAGCTCTTTTACAAGCTCACACATGTGCAGCTAGGGAAATATCATTTAGTCATTGGCTGTGATGTCATCTGTTACATCCATGCACTAACCAGAAGAACATTAGGCAGCATCTCTCGGGCATGTCCAGCCCGAATATGAACTTTTAGAATAAGATAGGCAACCCCTGCCCACTCCCAACCACCAATATATTTCTTCCAAAAAATGTTTAGATCGATACTTACAGCCCTTACACTCCCACGGCATCTTCTTTCGGCTCCCTGTTTGGAGCAAGTTGCAAACGGGCTAGACTGGCAGCTGCGTCTGTGATTGTCTGAAAGGCTGCCAATCAAAGATGCAGCTGCTTTCAGCGGAGATGCTGTGGGAGAGAAGGGGCTGTTAGTATTGATCTAAACATTTTGTTTTAAGAAATATTTTGGAGGTTGGGGGTGGGCAAGGGGTACCTACCTTCTGCTAAAAGCTTTTCATGCTAGGTGCCACGGCTGCATAGGATAGATCCGGAGAGGGGGGGGGGGCTCGCTCCCCTGTGCATGCCTCAGTCCTTGTGGAGGTTGAGGAAGAAGCAGCACCCATTGATTCACTGACAGCTTCTACTCTTCACTTTCCTGGACTTTGAAAAGGCTTTGCAGGAGAACCATAAGGAGCAGAGATGTAAGGTAAGGATTTTTATAAACTACACTGTATGAGAATAAATTTTAGTTTTGGGGGTGGACGTTTCCTTTAATCCTACATCTCATCTTAATCTTACATAATCAGCTTCCTAACTATTGAAGTTTTTGTTTTTCTTTGTTTTTTTGGGGGGTGGGATGTACCAATATATGATTTTTCTTTTGAGGGGTGTCCCTTTAAAGAATGTCACAGCCTACATGGTTATTTTAGAATTATGAGGCTTTTCCCTGTAAGTTATTATCTCTCTAGACCATTCAGTAAAACACATCACAATCGTACAAAAATAATAAGGGAAGAAGCTTTGATCTAATGGATATTACAGATGTAAGGTTATTGTACCCAGAATCCCAAGCTTTAACGCTATTATATGATTGAGACGCCGTGATGAGATTAGGCCTTAATGGGAACAAATGGGTTAATCTTTATAAAATCTGCCGGAAAGCATTTTGGTTAATGTGTATATGTGAATAGGATTTAATCTTTATGGTTAATGTACACACTGTAGTTGACCCAGAAGACATTAATGTTAATGTACATAGAGAGCGTTCACTCACATAATCAGCTTGGAAATGAATGTGCAGAATGGTGGCTGTAGCAGGCCAGGAAGGATCAGTTGTACATAGCAAAGAGCAAGATGTACTCTGACAAAGGGTTCATTTTACATTAGTGGGTAATGTGTAGGATTTCACGTGGAAGGGGTTAAAGACCACATTCATTAGCACCTGCTCAGGCGTAATGTCAGGGGCCCTGGTTATAAAACATAGGATAAGGTGTCCATGTGAAGGAATGTGAAAACACACACGTTTTTACCCAAGAATTGGCATCAAAAAAGTTGATTGAAAGTGAACATTTAGGTAAATGATGAATTTCATACAGGGTTATTCAATAAAAGTTCTTGTCGTTTAAAATGGTGCTAATTTTGCCCCAACCAATCAGATCTTATTTAACATTTGAAAGCTAACATCTGATTGGTTGGGGCAAAATTAGCACCATTTTAAACAATAAGAACTTTTATTACATCTCCCTGCTAGTGTATAGAGTATATAGTGTATATCTGTTGTATTCAATTAGATCAACTGGACTTGAAATGTAGTTCTTGAAGACGTTTCGCTAGTCTTCCGACTGGCTTTCTCAATTCAGAATGACTTGTACAAGAATCTGTGTCAGAGATCTCAGAGGAGCCCTTAAAACTTGTGGATATCCAGACTGGGCCTTTGTCAAAAGAAGTAGAAGGAAAGAAAAGAACACGAATACCAACAGTGAAGGGGAAAAGCAAGACAGGAGGAAGAACATGGTCATCCCATATGTAGCAGGGGTCTCCGAGAAATTAAGAAGAATTTTCAAAAAACACCGTATCCCTGTCTGCTTTAAACCGAACAACACACTGAGGCAGTAATTGGTACATCCGAAAGACCCAATAGCAAAACACATGAAAAGCGACATAATATATGCAGTGCAGTGCAGTGAAGAATGCTCTGATTTGTATGTGGGGGAGACCAAACAGCAACTGCATCAACGTATGGCCCAGCACAGAAGAGCCAATTCCTCGGGTCAGGACTCAGCCGTGTACCTGCATCTTAAGGATAAAGGACATACCTTTGAAGATTGTAATGTTAACATATAGGCGAAGGAACGTGACTGGTTCAAGAGAGGTGTTAAGGAGGCCATTTATGTGAAAATAAAGAAACCAAGCCTAAATAGAGGTGGGGGGGTTCGACACCAACTGTCTGCCATGTACAATGCTGTTTTAACACCTTACTCTAGGCGTTCCTATAACACCTCTTAGCCACTATCTAATCACGCCCTTAACACATGGCTGTGATATGCTAATTGGGATTTTCCAGGGTACATAATTGCCACAGATTCTTGTACAAGTCATTCTGAATTGAGAAAGCCAGTCGGATGACTAGGGAAACGTCTTCAAGAACTACATTTCAAGTCCAGTTGATCTAATTGAATACAACAGATATACCATGACCTGGATGAATGAGAACCTTCACAAGCATATATAGTGTATAGACTGTATAGAGTATAGGGTGTATAGAGTATATAGAATATATAGAATTCAGGGTGTATAGAGTATGTAGAGTGTATGGAGCATATAGATTGTATAGGGTATAGAGTGTACGAAGTATATAGTTTATAGAGTAGTATATGGTATATAGAATGTACAGAGTATATAGAGTGTACAGAGTATATAGAGTGTACAGAGTGTATATGGTATATAGAGTGTATAGGGTATATAGAGTGTATAGGGTATATAGAGCGTACAGGGTGTATATTGTATATAGAGTGTATAGAGTATGTACAGTGTATAGAATATATAGAGTGTATAGATTATATAAAGTGTATAGGTATATAGAGTGTATGGAGTATATAGAGTGTGTATGGTATATAGAGTGTATGGAGTATATAGGGTGTATGGAGTATGTAGAGTGTATAGAATATATAGCGTGTACAGAGTATATAGAGTGTATATGGTATATAGAGTGTATAGCGTATATAGAGTGCATAGAGTATATAGAGTGTATAGGGTATATAGAGTGTATATGGTATATAGAGTGTACGGAGTATATATACAGGGAGATTCAATAAAAGTTCTTATCGTTTAAAATGGTGCTAATTTTGCCCCAACCAATCATATGTTAGCTTTCAAATGTTAAATAAGATCTGATTGTTGGGGCAAGATTAGCACCATTTTAAAACGATAAGAACTTTATTGAATAACCCTGATAGGTATAGCATATATAGAGTGTATGGAGTTTTGTAGAGTGTGTATGGTATATAGAGTGTATGGAGTATATAGTGGGTACAGAGTATATAGCGTGTATATGTTATAAAGAGTGAACAAGAGTACATAGAGTGTATAGAGTATATAGATATATAGAGTGTATAGGGTATATAGTGTGTATATGGTATATAGAGTATTAAGGTATATAGAGTGTATAGGGTATTTATGGGGTGACGGAGTATAAAGGTGTATAGGGTATATAGAGGGTATAGGGTATATGAGTATATAGGGTATATAGAGTGTATATGGTATATAGAGTGTATGGAGTTATAGAGTGTATAGGGTATATAGAGGGTATAAGGTATATAGAGCGTACAGGTGTGTATATTTATATAGAGTGTATGGAGTATGTAGAGTGTATAGAATATATAGAGGTATAGATTTATATAGAGTGTTATGATATAAAGAGTGTATAGGGTTTATAGTGTGTATATGGTATAAAGAGTTATAGGGTATATAGAGTGTATATGGTATATAGAGTGTACGGAGTATATAGAGTGTTAGGGTATATAGTTTTGGATAGTATATGAGTGTTTTGAGTATATGAGGTATTATATTATTAGATAGAGTGGTATATGGTATAGTGTGTATATGGTTATATAGGTATATAGGGTATAAGAGTGTATATGATATATAGAGTGTACGGAGTTATATAGAGTATATAGGGTATATAGAGGGTATAGGGTAGGTATATAGAGTGTATAGGGTGTATAGAGTATATAGGGTATATAGAGTGTATATGGTATATAGAGTAGTAAGGAGTATATATAGTGTATAGGGTATATAGTGTATGGAGTGTATAGAGTTGTATTAGGGTATTAGAGTGTATAGGGTATATAGAGTGTATAGGGTATATAGAGTGTATAGGGTATATAGTGTGTATATGGTATATAGAGTATATAAGGTATATAGAGTGTATAGGGTATATAGAGTGTACAGAGTATATAGAGTGTATAGGTATTATAGAGTGGATAGGTAAAGGGTATATAGAGTGTATGGAGTAATATAGAGTGTATAGGGTATATAGAGTGTATAGGGTATATAGTGTGATGGTATATAGAGTATATAGGGGTATATAGAGTGTATATGGTATATAGAGTGTACAGAGTATATAGAGTGTATAGGATATATAGAGGGTATAGGGTATATAGAGTGTATGGAGTCTATAGGGTAATAGAGTGTATAGGGTATATAGAGGGTATAGGGTTATAGAGTGTTATAGGGTATAGGTGTATATAGTGTAATAGAGTATGCGGGGTATGCAGAGTGTATATGGTATAGCGTGTATAGGGTATATAGAATGTACGGAGGATATAGAGTATATATAGGTATATAGAGTGTATATATTATAGCGTTATAGGGTATATAGAGTGTACAGGAGGATATAGAGTATATAGGGGATATAGAGGGTATAGGGTATATAGAGTGTATAGGGTGTATAGAGTATATAGGGTATATAGAGTGTATAGGTTATATAGAGTGTACGGAGTATATATAGTGTATAGGGTATATTAGTGATGGAGTATATAGAGTGTATAGATTTATGAGTATAGGGTATATAGAGTGTATAGGGTATATAGAGGTGTATAGGGTATATAGAGTATATAGAGTGTATAGGGTAGAGTGTATAGGGTAGTTAGAGTGTATAGAGTATATAGAGTGTATGGAGTATATAGAGTGTATAGGGTATATAGGAGTGTATAGGGTATATAGAGTGTATAGGGTATATAGTGTGTATATGGTATAAAGAGTATATAGGGTATATAGAGTGTATATGGTATATAGAGTGTACAGAGTATATAGAGTGTATAGGGTATATAGTGTATGGAGTATATAGAGTGTATAGAGTATATAGATTATATAGAGTGTATAGGGTATATAGGTTGTAATGATATAGAGTTATAGGTAAAAGAGTGTATAGGGTATTTATGGGGTGACGGAGTATAAAGAGTGTATGGGTATATAGAGGGTTATAGGGTATATAGAGTATATAGGGTATATAGAGTGTATATGGTATATGAGTGTATGGAGTATATAGGTGTATTAGGGTATATAGAAGGGTATAAGGTATATAGAGCGTACCGGGTGTATATGTATATAGGTGTATGGATATGTAGAGTGTATAGCATATATAGAGTGTATGGAGTTTGTAGAGTGTGTATGGTATATAGAGTGTATGGAGTATATAGTGTGTACAGAGTATATAGCGTGTATATGTTATAAAGAGTGAACAGAGTACATAGAGTGTATAGAGTATATAGATTATATAGAGTGTATAGGGTATATAGTGTGTATATGGTATATAGAGTATATAAGGTATATAGAGTGTATAGGGTATTTATGGGGTGACGGAGTATAAAGAGTGTATAGGGTATATAGAGGGTATAGGGTATATAGAGTATATAGGGTATATAGAGTGTATATGGTATATAGAGTGTATGGAGTATATAGAGTGTATAGGGTATATAGAGGGTATAAGGTATATAGAGCGTACAGGGTGTATATTTTATATAGAGTGTATGGAGTATGTAGAGTGTATAGAATATATAGAGTGTATAGATTATATAGAGTGTATAGATTATAAAGAGTGTATAGGGTATATAGTGTGTATATGGTATAAAGAGTATATAGGGTATATAGAGTGTATATGGTATATAGAGTGTACGGAGTATATAGAGTGTATAGGGTATATAGTTTATGGAGTATATAGAGTGTATAGAGTATATAGGGTATATAGAGTGTATATGGTATAGTGTGTATATGGTATATAGAGTATATAGGGTATATAGAGTGTATATGATATATAGAGTGTACGGAGTATATAGAGTATATAGGGTATATAGAGGGTATAGGGTATATAAAGTGTATAGGGTGTATAGAGTATATAGGGTATATAGAGTGTATATGGTATATAGAGTGTACGGAGTATATATAGTGTATAGGGTATATAGTGTATGGAGTATATAGAGTGTATAGATTATATAGAGTGTATAGGGTATATAGAGTGTATAGGGTATATAGAGTGTATAGGGTATATAGAGTATATAGAGTGTATAGGGTAGAGTGTATAGGGTAGAGTGTATAGAGTATATAGGGTATATAGAGTGTATGGAGTATATAGAGTGTATAGGGTATATAGAGCGTATAGGGTATATAGTGTGTATATGGTATAAAGAGTATATAGGGTATATAGTGTATATGGTATATAGAGTGTACAGAGTATATAGAGTGTATAGGGTATATAGAGTGTATAGGGTATATAGAGTGTATAGGGTATATAGGGTGTATAGGGTATATAGAGTGTATAGGGTATATAGAGTATATAGGCTATATAGAGGGTATAGGGTATATAGAGTGTATGGAGTATATAGAGTGTATAGGGTATATAGAGTGAATAGGGTATATAGAGGGTATAGGGTATATAGAGTGTACGGAGTATATAGAGTGTATAGGGTATAGAGTGTATATAGTGTAAATAGCGTATGCGGGGTATGTAGAGTGTATAGAATTGTGAATTAAAAGGGTTAATCTGTGAATGGGAAGGGTTATTCTATATATAGTTATATGTCAACCTTATCTATCTAAGTAATCATCTATCTATCTCTATCTAACTATATATTTCTGTCTATCTTATCTATCTTAAATAATCTATATATCTCTATTTTTGTCTTTTTATCTATCTATATCTATCTGTATATCTAATATCTATCTAGGGGAGCTGTGTGTACAGGGTTAATGGATTCACATCATCTACAGATCATCCTGCATTGCATGTTTGTGAGTTTGCAGTTGACAGAGCCTGTTGTGTGGTCAGAGTGTGAAGAGCAGTGACACTACAGACCTGCTCAAGGTCCTGCACCTCTTTCGGAAACAGGTCTTAGGACAGCTGCCTCTGTTACTGTGAATAGGCTCTGTGGCTTCTCTCTATGTAAGATACTGGGGTTAGACACCAGGTTTAATGTATCTCGTATCTGTCAACCACAGGAACCAGAACATTCACTCTTTGGCGGAAATATCACCGTGATGGAAAGAAAGGCCTGACCATTGCCTGCACATCTGTAGAAACAGTCTATATATATCTCTATCTATCTATATAATCATCTATCTATCTATCTATCTATCTATCTATCTATCTATCTATCTATCTATCTATCTATCTATCTATCTATCTATCTATCTCTTTATCTCTCTCTCTCTCTATCTATCTAATCATCTATCTATTTAATCATCTATCTATCTATCTATCTATCTATCTATCTATCTATCTATCTATCTATCTATCTATCTATCTATCTATCTAATCTATCTATCTATCTATCTATCTCTTTATCTCTCTCTCTCTCTATCTATCTAATCATCTATCTATCTATTTAATCATCTATCTATCTATCTATCTATCTATCTATCTATCTAATCATCTATCTATCTAATCATCTATCTACCTATATATCTATCTATATAATCATATATCATCTATCTAATCATCTATCTATCTATCTATCTATCTAATCATCTATCTATCTATCTATCTATCTATCTATCTATCTATCTATCTAATCATCTATCTATATATCTATCTATATAATCATATATCATCTATCTAATCATCTATCTATCTATCTATCTATCTTGATAATCATCTATCATCTATCTAATCTATCTATCTATCTATCTATCTAATCATCTATCTATCTATCTATCTATCTATCTATCTATCTTGATAATCATCTATCATCTATCTAATCTATCTATCTATCTATCTATCTATCTATCTATCTATCTATCTATCTATCTATCTATCCAACCTTAAGACAAATTACAGATAGCTATCTGTTTTGTTGCACATGTAATAAAAGTGGAACTTCTGCACAAGTCCTGTGAGTGCTCTGCAATTTGTCTTAAGGTTGGATATTTATGAATCACCGCAGCACCCAGGCCTATGAAGTATCTGAAGGTAGAGTGCACACTACCCCCTATGTTGTTATCTATTTATCTATCTATATATCTATCTATATAATCATCTATCATCTATCTAATCATCCATCCATCCATCCATCTGTCTGTCTGTCTATCTATCATCTATCTATCATTATCTATTTAATAATCTATCAATCAATCAATCTAATTATCTATCTACCTATCATCTATCAATCTATATGTCTATTTAATCATCCATTGATCTATGTATCGATCAATCATCTATTTATCTATCATTTATCTATCTCATTATCCATCTATCTATCTATCTATCTATCTATCTATCTATCTATCTATCTATCTATCAAATCAAATCAAAAAGAGCTTTATTGGCAGGATCAATTTACATTTTGACATTGCCAAAGCAAACAAAAATAATAAAACACATTAGTATAGAGGGGTTCACAGTAGGGGGTAATGGGTATCAATGGATAAGTAATATATGGAGAGTACTATAAGGGGTATATTGGGTTTCAGTCCTGGGATATAACAATTGGGGAAGGATAAAGGGATAACTGGGCAAGTAGGCCATGGACATGACGTTCATCTATCTATCTATATGTCTATCTCTCTAATCTATCTATCTATTTATCTATCTATCTATCATCTATCTAATCATCTATCTATCTATCTACCTATCTATCATCTATCTAATCATCTATCTATCTATCTATCATCTATCTAATCATCTATCTATCTATCTATCTACCTATCTATCATCTATCTAATCATCTATCTATCATCTATCTAATCATCTATCTAATCATCTATCTATCTATCTATCTATCATCTAACTATCTAATCATCTATCTATCTGTCTATCTATCTATTTATCTATCTATCTATCTATCTATCTATCTATCTATCTATCTATCTATCTATCTATCTATCTATCATCTATCTAATTATTTATCTATCTATCATCTTTCTATCTATCTATCTATCTATCTATCTATCTATCTATCATCTAACTATCTAATCATCTATCTATCTATCTATCTATCTATCTATCTATCTATCTATCTGTCTATCTATCTATCTATTTATCTATATATCTATCTATCTATCTATCTATCTATCATCTATCTAATTATTTATCCATCTATCTATCTATCTATCTATCTATCTATCTATCTATCTATGTATCTATCTATCTATGTATCTATCTATTTATCTATCTATCTATCATCTATCTATCTATCTATCTATCTATCTATCTATCTATCTATTGGCCAAGAGCAGGTTATTTATCTTGTGTATCCCCCCAAAAAATGACCTGTTAAAACTTTTTATAAATGTCTCTGTCTCTTGAGCTAGACTTTCTCTTTGCTGCCATTCCTTGTTAAGATTTAAATTACTGGAGCTGCCACACCATATCTGCAAATAGGTCATAAAAACCCTTTGAAAGGTTATGGTCCTGGGCTGTTTGTTTTTCAGGCTCAGCACATCGGGGCCCCAGTACAGGCTGTATCCCCTGATGTGGGCCCTCTATCCTTCTGTCTGCCTGATTAGGTTAACAATACCAGTGTGTGGGGAATAGGTGGCGCTATACCATTATTGCATTGGAGTCTTTGGAGCAGTTGAGAGAGACCTTTGAGGCTTTCTGCAGGGCACATTTTACCATAAGGGCCAAAACCACAATTCCCCCCCCAACATAGGTTTCATATTGTCAAGTGTTCTAGGGGCCCTTAACACCATGTTTTTCCCATGTCGCAACTACCATAAGCCATTTAGAAGCTCCAATTTATCTCGATAGTAATAATAACATGTTAATATTATAATTGCAAACAGCACAGCCAACTAACAGCAGAGGCGTCGTCAGCTGAGGGATGCTGGGAGTTACAGTTCACCAACAGGCAGGAAGTTGACACTTTTAACCTAATCACTGTGGCATTGCAAGAGTTAACAATTTTGTCCCCTTAAAAAAAAAAAAGAAAATAGTTAAAACCCATCATTTGATCTCACTTTTTTTCCTTTTTGACGCCTCTTCCTCCCCCCACCCACCCCCCTCCACCTTCCCGTTAGCTAATGTGACCCCTTATTACACTCTGCAAGAACTGCATCGCGTTCAGCTCCCTGGCAACCGCCTGTTACCATGGCAGCCCCTGACAACCTTATGTTCATTAATTTAAAAAAGCAACAAAAAAAAGTGGATCACAGTGTAACGAAGGAAATAGTTATAATCTTGTCATGTCGTTAAGTAGGAGAGAGCGACAGCGATAGAGACCCCGGGATTAATCAGGGTGGCAACCATCTTTTGTGTTTTGTAGACCTAATGCCAGGGTTACAGCTCTCGCCTCTGTTATTACGCTATACAAAAGTTCTTTATTTAGAATGTACAAAAGTCCCTTTCTAGCTCGCGCCAGACCCTCATTGTTTCGAGTGTTACCATTTTCCTTTTTTTTTAACAATCTCCACTCAGGCGAGCTCCCTACATTGTAAACCTGTATATATTTTTTTTGTTTGTGCCCACAGGTAACTGACCGCAAAGGATTCTGGGTAACATTTTTTTTAAAGTGCGTGTCCAAACTTTAAACAAAAAACTAGTCAATTGTCATTTATCTGCCCCCAACCACAACTGATATATTTTGCACTTTATTACCTGCATCACTAAGCCAGATATTAAAGGATCATTATTGCCCCCATTCTGGCAGAGTAAGCTGGCTCCTCCCCCCATGCAGTCAATCAAAGCTGTGACTGCTGACATCAAAACCAATGATTGACTGCTGTTTCACCTGCTGCCTCCACTGCACATGCTCAAGCTTTTAAAAATCTTATTGATCAGAGGGAAAAGGCCGATACCAAGCTAGAAAGGAAAAGAATTTATCATTAAATTTCTGGTTACAAATACATGTAATAAACTGAGAAAATAGCAGTTGGGGCTTCAGGCAGTTAACTGAGAGGTCACCAGTTTTTTGTTTTAAGGGTGGACATGTCCTTATATTTGTGAGGTGTGCGGCTGGTCACCTAATTAGGTCAGATGTTACTTAAAGGGTATCTCCACTTGCATTAACAAATTTTGTGAATTAGGTTATATTGAAGAACGGGAGGTAAAGCCAGGAGAGAAAGTTAGGAACTTACCCGATCGCTCGCTCTACCGCCGCATAGTCTGACAGGTCCTGACGGACTCTGTCTTCTCTGCACATGTCAGACTACGTGCCAGGGGAGCAAGCAATTGGGTAATTTCCTTACCATCTCTCCTAGCTCCAGATTGTTTTATTGAAGAACGGGAGGTAGAACACAGCTCCTTTACCACCCGTTCAATAAAACTGAATTCCCGTAATTTGTTAATACGAGTGGAGATACCCTTTAAAGACAGTTTGGGCACCATGTCATCCTATACAAATAGGCCTGAGATTTGTAATTGCTTTGTGTTTCAAAGGTAGATAGATAGATCTATAGACAGATCGGTCATTACCCCTGGGATCTTAATAGATGGTAAGATACACTTACATAGAGTTATCTTCTCTCGGTTCAGACAATTTACAAATTACATTAAATGTGTGCATGTACATTGCTACGTATGACCTTTATTATGTAACCTTGTACCACTATTCCATAGTAACTAAGTGCCACAGCTGATACCTTGTCCAAAATGACCAATTTTACAAGAACACACCAGTTAGGAATAAACAGTTAGGTGTACTAACAATCCCTGTCTGGTCCTATTAAAATATCCGTTTGGGGATAGATCAGGGCTGTATTATTGCACTTGTGTTCCAGGCTTTATAAGACTTTTATAAATATGTCCCCTAGACATCTCGGCTGTTATACGTCTGTATATGATTTTGTCTTTTTATTGCATATCTGACTGAGGAGCCACTCACCAACTTGGGTTCCTGTTTATGGCCAACCTGAAGGAAAACATTTACATTAAATTAATCATGATGGTGTTATTTGTGCCCTGTTTGCTTAATTTGCTATTATAACACACAAGACACAAATGAAACCATGCAGCCAATAGTATGAAATTTCTCGTTTGCCACTTTCCTATGTCATACGTTATATTTGTCAATCTGCTAGGTCAAAATGACAGCTGCTCTTTGTGATTTCACAGCACATGCACAACCCCATACTTTGATTGCCTAATAGTAGCTCATGCTATTGCATTTTTATAAATAAAAGAGGTTTAACACTGCAGGACAACTTCTAACTTCTAACTGCCAGCCCAAAGACTTAAAGGGCATCTATACCCAAATTTTAACTTAATTGCAAATCACTTTAATTATTTTTTTTTTACATAGTTTTGAAGATATTTACCTTTTTATGTGTGATATAGTAGCAGCATCACCAGATCCCCTGAATTTCCTGCTTCCTGCTCTAAAACCATGTGACAGTCCTTCTTTCCTGTGTCTCCTCCTCATGGGCTCCCATGGCCCCTCCCCTTGCAGTCCCCTTGAACCCCCTCTGGCCCCTCCCTCTCCTCCTTCAGTCACTGTAACTCAATTTCTTCCTGGTTTCTTCTGCTTTCTCCTGCATGTGTCAAAATGATGTCTCATTTTAAAGGTATAAACCTGGCCATTTACAATCAACTTGTTTGGAGACCACAGTTCCCCTTTAAGTGGAATCATTACTATAATAAAAAAAAGATAATGTACCTGTGTTTTGTGCCCCAGATGAAATTCATTGTTGCACAAAGTCCACTTGTTGTCTATGTCTATGCCTGCTCCTCCCTCACCTGTGTTAGCCACTCCCCATTTGTCCCAGCCCGACTGCTTTCTTAAAATCCGCAGCAACCGTCTTTTAAACAGCTGATCGCGTATAAATATAAATATATATATATTTGCCTTTTTAGGTAAATAGTCGGCCGGGACAAAGTGGGAGTGGCTAACACAGGTGAGGAGCACAGACACAGACAGCAAGTGGACTTTGTGCAACAATGAAGCTCACCTGGGAAATGCAACACAGGTACACGGTCATGGTTTTTATTATAGAAATGATTCCACTTTCCACAGTTAAAATTTAGATATAGATACCCTTTAATATCGCTCTCATATACACTGGCCTACATTGGTTATTTCCAAGGCATCCATGTAATCTTGGGCATATATATGATTTGGAAAAATAATATGGTTTGACTTGACAGCTAATGATTTTTCCGACCCACTACGCGTGATTAGAGATAAATACTTTCAATTCTTGGAACATGACGGACGGGCAGGAGACATGAAATTGGGAATAAGTAAAGTGTCCTTATTATTTAAGCTCATGGTGAAAGAATCGAGAGAATCTTGGCCCCCGAATGGAAATTAGGAAAATCTCTCTGCATCCAATTACAGCTAAATCCTCTTTCCGTCTCTTAGATTCCCTTTAATCTTTCCTTTCCTATCCAGGTCCCCAGAACTTAACCCTCTTTTCCCATTAAAGTTCTTCTCCTTCTCTCTTTTTTTTCTTCTATACCCACTAGAAATAATAAAAGTCCCCCCTATCAAAGAACGCTGGTACAGTAACAATGTTACTTTTATCTCTGCCGGATTCAACCGCGTCCCACATTTTAAAGGGCGTCCGTTTTTTCCTTGATCATCGTCGAAAGGTTGAAAGTTGAACATCTAACGGGTTCCTAACGCTGTGATTCTGTGATCTATAAGGATTGCTTTTCCTCTGGGAACTGCACTGAACATAATGTGGCCTTTTAGTGTTATATACAAGAGTTTAACCTGATTTAACCATGACTTGGAATATACGAGCCTTTATTTCCAATAAGCCGCTTGGTGGGCGATATTCAATGCACGTTCTGGCAGCTACTCGTGACCGCGTGTACGCTTTATATGCAAATGTGAGAACAACTTAGTATTGTTATAGTTTTTTATATTATGTATGTTATTTTACCCATATTTATATTGTTGCTCCACCCTCCTATTGACCCAAGGCCTAACCAATGGGAAGACACATTTGTCAAGAAACACTTCTTAACATTGGATAGATCCCAGACTGTGGTTGGAGAAGGGGCATAGACAATGCAGTTGTCCTTTAAGGCAACTCAAGATAGTATAGTATTTGAGGTTGAATAAAGACATATGTCCATCCAGTCCAACCCATCTAGCATTAACCTCATTACCTGCCTAAGTGTTGATCCAGAGGAAGGCAAAAAAGATGTGTTTATATGGATCTGTGATGAAAACAAATTGGACTGCCATGTCCACCAAATTGTTAGAAAATTTAAAGGAAAGGTTTGCTTGTGAAGGTTCTCATTCATCCAGGTCATGGTATATCTGTTGTATTCAATTAGATCAACTGGACTTGAAATGTAGTTCTTGAAGACGTTTCGCTAGTCATCCGACTGGTCAATTCTGAATTGAGAAAGCCAGTCGGATGACTAGCGAAAAGTCTTCAAGAACTACATTTCAAGTCCAGTTGACTAATTGAATACAACAGATATAAAGGAAAGGTTTTGGCTTTAAATACATTTTATAGCCTAGATAAAGTATCACTTGTGTTTATAAGTAATTTCTTACCAGAGATATACACCAGTGTAATGTCAAGGCCTCCAGTCACTTCCATCTTCTCCTTCTCCGCAAGTCACTGTCTCAGACATGCTCAGTATGATTCGCTTGGCTACTGCTTTAAACCTTTTAAAGGGAAACTATAGCTACGATGTAAATATATCCTTAATTAATATATATTAAATAACAGCTAATATATTTAAATGCATGTATATACAATTATATAACATGTGTTTTTTTGGGGGGGGGGGAATGCAACATACCCCAAAGAAAATACATACTCCACTTCTTGTTCTTGAAAGAACATCGCTTCTAGGATGAGGTAATAAGTAAAAACATAGTTAATATGCTCTGTAGTTGTAGTTGAGAATGAGGCCTACAAGGGTTGGCGTTTTTTCTTTATTAATACCTCCCCCACTTTCTTAGAAGAACCACATCAGACCACTAGTCCCTGATTCACACTCTGATTTCACTGTCACAGAATATCTGTACTTGTCATTTTCCCTACAATCCGCCTTCTCTTTTTTTATTGCCGGAACCTGGGTAAACAAGGTTCCTTTTGCAAACCTGGTTAACCAACCAAGGACATGGAAGGCAGAGGAATTTGCGTGAAGTTTCTTCTGACAATGATCCTAGCAGCCAACAAAAATCATCTAACCAAATGGTTTTAGCTTAAGGGGATCTAGTCCACCCCTAGTGCAGAGTCTTTAACACGTGTCATTTAATAATTCAGGAGGGACAGACTGAAATAGCTTAATGTTGGACTTCATAGTGACACTGGAACAGACACAAAGCAGACTCTCTCTTGCAGTGACGCCTTAATAACCAATGCCACCACAATCTGCTGACCCCATTCTTTGTGCACCCATCCTATGTGCATATACATTATTACATGTTGTTCTAACACATTGAGGTAGGGATAATGCCCTAAAGTGATACAGAAAAAGTGGCTGAGCATGCTCCTTTCCCAGCATGCTCCAAGACTTATGAAAGTCACCATCCATTACCAAATCTAGTGGAAGACAGTATCACATTTTATATCTTCTCACTTTCAGCCTCTCTCTGCATGTAAAGATTTAAGCTTTTTCCTTCTAGTCTCAAGGGAAATCTATTGGTGAACAGGTCTGTTATTGTATTTGTCATCAGATCCCCAAGGCAGTGTCTCTTCTTAGCTAGTTGGTCTTCATAGTCAGGCTTCTCCATTTCCTTTATTAATTTAGTTGTCTTTCTCTGAACTCTCTCCAATGCTTTTAGGATAACGTTCTACAATGCACATTCTACAGCATTAACCGTTCTATGTACATAACCTAAGCATACATTGAATTAGATTTATTGTTAAAGCATTTACTGTCCATGGGGGGGGAGAAAACACTGGACCCCAGAAAAAACAATGATGGGGCCTCCCTTCCCTGCTTCATCTACAGTGTTTGTCTGGGGGGAGGCTGTATCTGTCATAGGATAAGTAAGAAGATTGGGCCCCCACACATGTAGAGGGTTCCAGCAAACAGGACAGTGAGGTGAACTCCACTTCTCCAAATGTGCTCCTGTCCTCAGCACTAGTAAATAGAAGAAAAGCAAAGAGCAGCGAGCCATCAAACTTGAATGCAAGTAGGCAGTGGCGTAAACACCACCCCCGTGGGGGAGAAGGGGGGGGGCGGAGGAGCGGACGGTAGGGGGGCACGCCACAACCTCTGCTATCAGCTGTTTTGAAACTGTTTAAAAGACCGGACCCGAACTTCCGGAACCGAATCGGAAGTTCGGGTCCAGTCTTTTAAACAGCTGATCGTGCGTATGTTTCCTTTGCACTTACTTGCATTTACGCCCCTGCAAGTAAGTGCTTTATTGCAGCCTACACAACATGTTTCAGGTAGAATTACCCTTTGCAGACATCCCATCCTGCCATTTGAGGCTTCCTGACAGGGTGGGGGAGGGGACATGGTGTAGGGACGTGATGTCAGTGACATCACCCAGGGGGTGGAGTTAGTGTCACTCCAATATCAACAATGTATCACAGCATCTCACCACCTATCCGTGTCCACCCGTGCTGTGCGGCCGCATCCACACCTCAAAATCCTTCCAAGTCACAAGTTGAGCAGGGAGACACACTGCAGCAGGACTAAGCTTGCAAATAATTTATTTCACAGCATACCACAGGACATGTTTCAAACGCTATGCATTCTTTTTCAATTGCCCTTGAAAGGAGGTCTTTCCAGCCTGAACTTTACTCTGATTGGACTACCGAGGGGAGGGATTGGGCCCGGACTATCTGTTTGTTCTTTTAAGGCTCGGTACACACCAGCAGATATTTTCGGCCGACCGACCGATCCACAGCACTATCGATCGCTCGACCAAAAATATCTGCTGGTGTGGGGCGGCCATCCACGACCGACCTAGATATCCCTTTGTGTGTACCCTAAGATTGGGCCCCCCTAGCTCACAGCACCCCCTGCAGTCACAGGGTCTGGTCCCCTAATAGTTACACCCCTACTTACTGTGCTTTACAGGGAGTCTGTTCTCATTTTACCAACCTCTCTGCCTGCTAAAAGGCCACACGTGGGATTTACCCTAAATTTCAGGCTTTCTGGGGGTTTTGCAGTTCATGTGAATTGACAATTTAATGTGTTGTTTCCGTCTCCTCTTTCTTTACTTGTCACATTAATTGCATCGCCATGAATCGTAATGCTCACAGGGTAAATGAAGCCAATTGGCGTAGAAATCACTCTGTGCCATCCATTAATCCACCTCTTGATAGAGGAAATTAGATACGCGTAATTTGTGTTTACATTATTGCATTGATATTATCATAACATTTTCCCTTGACACGTAAGGGTTTGATATGGTGTGAAACAGCAATTAAATAGATTTCAGTTTCATTCCGAGTATTCGGTTTACTAACTAACTTCAGGCAGGGGCACTTCTAGGGTTTTTGGCACCTGAGTCAAACGTTGTAAAAACGGGCTTCCAATCTCTATCGGGTATGTGTATGGCTTCTGGTTGTGAGTGTGGCTTCCGGTTATGGCCGTAGCTAAACGCTTTGTAAATTCAAACTTTACAAGGGGGTGGGGGCACAGGTAGGTAGATAAATAGATAGATGATAGATAGATAGATAGATAGATAGATAGATAGATAGATAGATAGATAGATAGATATAGAGAGAGAGAGATGGATAGATAGAGAGATAGATAGATAGATAGATAGATAGATAGAGAGAGAGATGGATAGATGGAGATAGATAGATAGATAGATAGATAGATAGATAGATAGATAGATAAAGAGAGAGATGGATAGATGGAGATAGATAGATAGATAGATAGATAACCCCATTGATAGATGTACTGATAGGAAGCAGATGCCTGGTTAACTTTTAAAGGAACAGTTGAATAACTGGGAAAGAGGCACTGGTGGTTAATAGGGAAAG
This sequence comes from Hymenochirus boettgeri, assembly GCA_019447015.1. Taxonomy (NCBI): domain Eukaryota; kingdom Metazoa; phylum Chordata; class Amphibia; order Anura; family Pipidae; genus Hymenochirus; species Hymenochirus boettgeri. The sequence goes on from CM033476.1 coordinate 311,713,296, forward strand.
TTAAGAAGGAGACAATTGTAATAGAAATGTCCCTCACACAGGAAATTAAAATATGTGCCCCACACAGAGAATGATAATATAAGTTACCCTACACATAAAATGGTAAAATAAGTGCCTGGCTGGTTAAGTTTACTTACTTACCTCTTTAATATCCGAGTGTGAAACTGATTTAGATAGCAAATACTTGAAAGCAAAAAAATGTCATTCCTCACCAGGGTTGCCAGATTTGTTTTCGCCCCGAGCAGGAGGGGGAGGGGCTGTGATGCCAGTGTGTGTGGCAGTGGCGTCAAGGTGCCGTTGGCAGGGATAGAGGCGAGGCCACAGATGGGGGAGGGATTAGGGGTGTAACGGGACAGGGACTGGGTGTTCCGGGGGCGTGGCAGTCAGGGTCATGATTTGGATGGGATTTCGGCCCTGACTGTTGTACTCAGGATTTTGTCCCTGCAGTCGGGACAATTATGCCAAAATCGGGCAACCTCACACAAAAACACAATCCTTCGCTAAACAATTTCACAATTTTTATTAGGTGAGATGTGAAGTGAGGCTCAGTTTCCCTTGAAATCGGTGGCCATCTGATCTGCGATTAGCGTAGCGTGGCAGTTTTTGTGCAGTTTTCATAATTTTATTGTAGAAGTGTGTGTATTGCTTTAAGATTTTTTGTAAATGTGTTTCACTTCAATTATTTGTTGGAATATGGGCATCATGGCCCATTTTCGTAGTCGAAATCCGATCTGAAAAATCACTTTCCGGAAAGCATTTTCTGATCTCTGCATTGGTAAAGATCCGAACTGATCACCTAATATTAATCTTTCCCTTTAATTTAATTTTTCTAAGTCTTTCGCTATCTCTTTGATCCATTCACAAATACTATAGTGAGCTGAGTTCACTATAGCAGGAAGTAAACTTGCAATTAGTGCTGATCGCAAGTTCACTTCCTTCACTAGTCACCAGGGCTGTTTGGAGGAAGATTAGTGGAGATCTCCGGCCTACCCTTACCACTGCAACTCTGCAGGGGAACAGGCTTCCACCAGTATAGTTTCTTTTGTAACATCCAGCCTGATGAAGGGAGCTTAGGACTCACAAAAGTTTGCTTAATTTTTTTTATTTAGTTAGCCAATAAAAGGTATCACAGCTCTATTTCTCTTACTTATGGCTAACACAGTACAAACCTCACCAGTATAGAGTTATATTACTAGAGATCGCCTTTCCCTTTACCCCAGAGGCACCGCCTGAGACAAATATCTCACTCTGCCTCATTAGTGAAGAGGACCTAGGTTTAATGGTTGTTTCTTGAAACAAAAGAGCGTTTGCGCCTTTTTTCATTGAAAAAGTATTGAAAACCGCATGCGATTGTGATTTAAAACGCGCAAATCGCAATCGCAACGCACCCGAAAATGCGCATTTTCGGTGCGTTGCCTCATTTTCAATGGTATGGAAAAAACGCAAGCGCAAACGCAAAAAAAGCACAGCAGTGTGGCCTATCCCTTACAGTTGTATTCTTAATAGATTGGCTTTCTCCCTTCTTTAGATCTTTACATTATCTTACATTACAAGTTAGTAAGTTCCCAGATAATGTAAAGATTTGAAAAAAGGGAGGAAGGTATTCTATTAAGAAAACTATGGTTATTGCAAATAAAAAGAATATTACATACTATACGTTCTCATTTTTTGTATGCCTCAAGTGCACTAAAATGGCTGCAATCAATTTAAAATTAAAAAACACGGAATATCGTTAAATCCACAGAATATCTATGCTGGACAGATGAGCTAATGGTTCGATCCAGAAAGGGTGCTTATTAAAGGGCACCTCTAGCCCCCCCCAAAAACCAAGCGTTTTAGCATCATTACCCCCCCAACCCCACTTGCATTTTAATCTTACCTTTCCCAGACGCTCCCATGCTATAAGTTATGAGTACTTACGAACAGCCGATCCCTCGCCAGAAGTCCCGTCTCCTCTGCTCCTGTTGCAAGCTGGTTACAAGTGCGCTCGCAACCAGTAGAAGAGGACACTACGAGAGATTGGCCATGTAAGTTTCTATAACTCAGCGTGGAAGCGCCTGGGAAAGGTAAGGTTAAAACACAAGTGGGGTTTTGGGAAGTAATGATGCTAAAAACATTTCTGATAGTTAGCTGTAATTTACGGAAGTGGCGTTATTTTATGACCGCAGATTAGAATAACAGCAGTGCCAGTCCATGGTCACTACCAAGCGTTAATGATATACCGCTCAGTATAATTGTATCACCCTTATTTATGTTCTGACACCTTCCAGGGACCTATTTCCAGGCTAGAAATTTGGCCACTAACCAATTATCGCCACCTGAGACAGGCGATTTTAACATTTTAAACATTTTAAACATTTTAACAAGGCGATAGGCTTAACATAAGACAAAAAAAAACTTTTTTCCTCTTTACAAATATAATTAAGTGGTTTTCGCTGCAAGGTTTGGCGATATGTGGCGAATAGCAAAATGCGGCGGTATCGGTTTTCGCCACAGGTGATTGTAATAACGACAGTGAAAACTTTAATGAACTTTTATAAATATCCCCCTATGCATCGTGTTTCTTTTGGAGATGCTGACCGGCCTTTTAGCATGCTCATTGTAATATGCAGATAGAGGTGACAACCCTAGTTAAATAGTTTGATCAAAATATTTCACGAGTCAATACCCTTTGTCCATGAAGATGATCCCCCATGCATGCCTATCCCTTTAAACAAAACCACAGGCAGCCTGGTAGTTTAGGAAACAATGACGTCATTCAGACATCAGTAGCAGCGTCGATAGAGATCACACAACATGCAGAGAGGAAAGAAAAGGGTGCGGACTCTGTAATTGCTCCTATGTTACTGCTGCAATCTCTTCCCTACTTTCTCTTTGCTGCCCTGTGCACTCCCTAGACAGAGTGTAAACAGTATCCTTCCGCCGTTCCTCACTCCAAGTAGTCTATATGTAGAACTTGTGTAAGAATCAGCTGGGTGCCAGTCTGAGGGCGTATTCCTACACAACACAGTGCTTCTGACTTTAACCCTTTAGTTAACACAGCTCAGTAACAGCTCGGTAACACCTCTAGGGCAACATAGTTTTGTCTTCTCTGCGTCACAAGGATTCTGGGAATGGGGCAAGGACACAATCCAATGCAAGAAGAAGAGACAAAGGAATTGCCATTATGTTAAATGACTTACAAAACAAAATGCTTTACTTTAAATATTATAAGAGTCATACCAGCACTGTAAGTCTTCACAAACTTTAACATTGCCTCATATTATCGATATTTTATGGTGCCACAGAATAAATCAAATATTCTGGGGACCATCGGGTGTCATTGATTGGAGAATTATACTTACCACCCCCTTGTTCCTCTTCTCCCTTCCATTAGTAATACCCAAGGTGTAGACCCAAACCCTTAAGTCCTTACCCCTGGGTACTTTACTGATCGTCTATTATACTTACTTGGGGTTGCCCTGGCTGGTCCGGTCTGCTTCTGTCTTCTTCCTTCAGCCCTTGATGTAACCAATCTGAAGACGAATTTCCTGCAGAGATGGTTTTCCCATTGGTCCCGTCTCAGTGAATCGAAAAAGAGTGGACCAGGGCATTGAGAGAGACTTTAGGTAAGTAAAACAGCTGATTGAGAAAGTACCTAGGGGTGAGGACTAAGCAGTTGGATACCTGGGTTGCACTAATAGGAGGAGGGGAATAAATTTAGGTATAATTCCACTTTAAGAAGAAATCAGACATCTTTGTCCATTATATATTTGTGAAATTCTGGCCTCCTGATGTTCCAAAGAAATTCAACCAATTGCCTGCAAAATAAATAGAAAAGAATGGGGAACACTGTGGTAACATTGGGAGATAACATCCATACCTCAGACTCGCATACCTCCCAACTTTCCGAAGACACGCAGATCCTAATGATGGTGTAAATGGTTCCACCCGGAATGCCCCCAAACATCACAACCACACACCTAAATGTCCCAGCCACACCCCCAGGATGGCCACGCCTATCACGGGACTTTACAGGGATTACCAGGACTCCGGGGCAGACCCTTCAAACTTGGTCTGTCACGGAAAAACCGGTACGATTGGGGTATGACATTTCTACCAAGAGGTAATATTTTATTTGGAATGTCAAATTTATCTAATGTCTAATAAGTGTATGGCCAGCGTTATCCCAATTCATTAACATATTTTCCCATTAGGGTGTCTTAGATCTGTTGAGCGGGGACCGTCTTTATATACTTATACATAGTATTCATCAATCTGGTTTGGATGGCCTTCCATTAGGATACCAGGAGCAGTTTCCTGTTTTGCAAAGCAGGAATTAAAAATATTGCCAAGGAAGTGGGATTGCTTCTCAGATATGACTGTAAATGTATGAAACCTCCAGAGCAAAATGTGTGTGAACGTTGCCAAATGCACCTTTATACAGGTACAGCTTGTATTTCAAGTATCATTCTATTTAATTAGTTTCCAAGAAGTCAGCTTCCCTGACAGTCTCCACCCTTTTCTACCAAAGGAGATTTAAGCTCTTACAGACGATACTACTAAATAAATATGGGAGATTAAACCATGTGTATGAAGAGTTTGGAAAAGACAATGAGAGGCCTAATACACATGGACAGACCTTCTAACCAACAACCTACTGATGGTTTTATTGACTAGTAAGTTGGTCAGGACTGAAAGGAAAAGAACCAATATTTCGCTAGATGATTTAATATTTAGGAGTTCATGAACCTCTATATATTGAAAGTCTAAGCTCCACCACCACCACAGTCTGGGATCTATCCAATGGGAAGAAGAGCTTCTTGCAGAATGTATCTTTTCATTGGTTAGGCCAAAAGAGTGGTGGAGCAACAACTGACAGTTGTCCCTTTAAAACTTAACGTGAACATCAGCATACTGCTCAGTATTTACATTAGAGGCATGATGCAAGCTACGTTAGTTTCCATGTAGCCATACCACATGCATGCAAAGATCCTACTGGTAACACCTTACAGAAGGCTACATCTGCCCATTACGGGCCGCGGGCACAATCGCACATCTGCATCTAGCTTTACTGTGGTAACGGAATTTAAAAGAAATATGTTTTTCAGAATAATGTTCCATTTCAGCAGTGTGGATAAGGTGCTTTTATGGTTTGCCGTGTGTCTTTCTCCTGTACTCCAGTAAGGTGTAAAGGTGAAGATTGCGTGAATATCTGATAATTCTCTACCCTAATCCTTTAACAATGATCATTAAGGTCACATTACGTCGCAGAAATGATTTATACTCCTGGGACCTCAATGTAAATAGGAGACTGTACCTCACGCTCTCACATTACATCCTCACACCTGCTCTCAGATTGACGTTAGAAGGTAGCGCCATTTGGGAAGTTAACTCTTTGTATGCCAAAAACCCATTGAAACCTTATAAAACTGCAAACAGACGATTGATTCTTGTTTTGGGTTCAAGATCTCATTCATTTTACAGATTTTGCTCCGTCTAATTGTTTGGTTTTCCATCAAGCTCTGGCAGATTTGCAGATTTTCCAAAAAAATCCCAAAATTCTAAAACCCTCAAGCGGACCAAGTCAATAGGAGTTATAAAATCCAAACATTCCGCCTAAAATGAAGGTATAAATAGTAATGGAAACTTACTGTAAATGGCTCAAGGACCTGGGCAATGGTCTGGGGAACACGTATCAATGGGCAAAATCTTCAAGAAAAAACACCGTCCAGTACCAGAAACTTCATGCACTTCCTGTTTTGGCATTCCTCGTTAGTATTTTTAAAAAAATTTAAATTTCGCATTTACAAAATCGAAAAAATTAAAAAATTTATAAACATCTTGAACATCATTCCGTGGTTTGGAAAAGTCCAAAAAGTCATCAATCCGCAGAGACTTTTTACAGTATATAGAATAAATATACAGTATGTAGAATATACAGTACCGTATATACTCGAGTATAAACCGAGTTTTTCAGGCTGTAAAATCAGTTATACTCGAGTCACTACTTACATTAGCACTCCGGCAGCCGCACGATCATTCCCTGTACTGGCGCGCCGGCCCGACGTCACTGCCCAGCACCAACTAGTGACGTAAGCCGGCGCGCCAGTACAGGGAATGAGCGCGCGGATGCCGGAATGGAGAGGACGCCGGAATGCTTACCTTCAATGCTGGCACACAGTCCCAACAGGAAGCCCCTGGATGGAGGAGAGCCCACAGTTCCTGGATGGAGGAGAGCCCACAGGTACAAACTGAACTGGGTGGGAGGGTGAGGGTGGCATTCGAAATGTTTTGAAACTACAACTCCCAGCATGCTTTATTAGCTGGGAGTTGTAGTTTCCAAACATCTTGAATGCCAAGTTTCTACCCTCGGTTTATACTCGAGTCAACTACTTTTATTAGATTTTTTAGGTGAAATTGGGTACCTCGGTTTATACTCGGGTCGGTTTATACTCGAGTATATACGGTATATAGAATAAATATACAGTATATAGAATTAATATACAGTATATAGAATAAATATACAGTATATAGAATTAATATACAGTATATAGAATATACAGTATATAGAATTAATATACAGTATATAGAATTAATATACAGTATATAGAATATACAGTATATAGAATTAATATACAGTATATAGAATAAATATACAGTATATAGAATAAATATACAGTATATAGAATTAATATACAGTATATAGAATATACAGTATATAGAATTAATGAACACACCCCCCCGTGTGGACAGATATAATAGCAGTGCTAAAATCAACACCTAGTGCAGTCAGTGCAGTTAGAGCCCTCCGGGGCCACGGGGCTCATTTAGTGAAGCTCAGAGTGTGCGTGAGATTAAGTTTACATTGATCTGTGTTTTAAGAAAGATGCATTTTTTTCTATGAGATTTACAAAAAGGTTTTTAGTCTCTAGGATCAACCTCACTTCCTGGAATCCACATTCTGTGTCTTGTCATTATTCTTTTCATTATCCAGAGTCCAGACAACCATAGCATGGATAGTACTTACCTGCTACGGCTGGGACCCTAATATTCTCTTGATCTACCCTACGGTTTTATTTTCTTTTAGCTGTTGATTTATTAGACTTTCCATTGTTTAATGGCGGTGGTGTCCATTTGGTCTACAGAAATGATGCCCTATCACCCAAAAGAACATTCTGATTGGTCAAAACTGGATGATACAATGTAAACTCAATGGTGGCTCAGTGGTTACAACTGATTCCTTACCAAGTTCCGGGTTCAGTTCTACAATCTGCATAGGTCTACACCACAGTTATAAATAGTAATAAATATACAGGGAGATTCAATAAAAGTTCTTATTGTTAAAATGGTGCTAACTTTGCCCCAACCAATCAGATCTTATTTAACATTTAAAAGCTAACATCTGATTGGTTGGGGCAAAATTAGCACCCTTTTTAACGAAAATAATTTTTATTGAATAACCCTGATAGATTGTAAACATAAAGAGCTTTTTCCCCCCAAATAAAACTAAGACACGTTTGGATATATCCCCCAGTATTAACCTTTTTACCTTTTGTTTAGACCAACCCCATTGTCCTCTATCTGTACTGTAACGGGCCCTATTTTCAGATTTTTGTTGATTTCTTACTGGACTCCCCATACTGTCTGCTAACGAGTGAAACCAGGAATTTTAACACAACAGGAAGCAGATCGAATTAAGAATATAACATGGAAAGGTAGTGGTTTGCTTTTTTTTTATTGGTAAAAAGCAGTAGCAAGGCCAACAGGCAAAGTTTTTGAGTCCAGCTTCTTTTGGTTAAGCTTGGATTAATTCTATGCTAATATAGGGCAATTCTGCATCAGATAAGGCAGCAATACACATGGTCGACATGTTACAAACTAAAGGGATTTGACGAATAGCGTCAAGATGTAAGGGCAGAGTATTATCAACCAAGATAGTGATAAACTGCCGCAATCAGCATCCCAGTAGATTGGGACATGCATAAATTTCCATTACTTTAAACAGAGGGAGCCGATACGGTGTTGACTGTGTATGGCTTCCCGGTTCACTGAGCCCCATATTGTGTATTGGGGAATCTGTTGGAGCACATGCGATTGTAATCACACGTGAATGGCCACAGGCTAGATATACAGGTTGACCCAACTGCCTGTCCAGTGCGACAATTTCCTTGTGACCATGATTTTTATACAGAGTTTTCACCCAAAACCCAGTAAAACAAAAATTGATCTGACATGCCAGTCATTTTTGATTGACAATTTATTGGTCATTATGATAATGTTAGAAATCTCCACTTTCTTGGTTATTGGTCACCACTTAAGCTGGGTACACACAGTACAGATTTCTGAAAGATGGATCTGCAAGATCTGCATACACACAGTCCCGAGCGTTCTCCCTATGAACTTCATAAGGAGAACGCTCGGGACTGTGTGTTTCCATTGGCCGCGCTAGACTCCTCTATAGGGAGTCTAGCGCGGCCGGTGGAAATTTTCGGCCTTTCCCAAGCGAGCGTACGGCTGACCTGATCGTTCGGCGGCCGCGCGCTCGTTCGGGAAACGAGTGCACACACATAACCATAAAGCCCCGACGGTATCGGGGCTTTATCGTTACTGTGTGTACCCAGCTTAACAGCGCCGACTGCAGGATTGTAACTGGAGACGTATAGATGTTTCACTGAAGGATGCAGGCACCTATATGATATATAGGCTCTGGTCTTGATTAACTGGCCAATTGCTTCACTGTGTCTAACCTGTGACATCACCATCACTGGTCACATGTTAACAGGATAATGTATGGATCTAGATAGGAGGGTCTTTCAGGGATGTTCCCAATCTAAACAGAGTTTGAAACATTATCAGTCATAAAATTTCTAACTACCGTTTATTAGGTTGAAGATTGAGCCTGAGTTAGTGAACATATACAACAGGGATGTCCTACCTGCGGCCCCTTCAGATGTTTGAAAACTACAACTCCCAGCATTCATCCATTGCAGAAAAAAAAACAAGGAATGCTGGAAGTTGTAGTTTTCAAACATCTGGAGGGCCATGGATACCCCCGATACAAGGTCTGTGGTCCCAGAAATGTTTTTTTTTTATTTTTATAAAAAGGCAAGTCATATATCGTTTTCATCAAATTTTCAATTCCAACCTTATCTTCTCCTTTAAGTTTTCTTGAAAAACTCTCTCCCTGCCTTCCCCAAACCGTCCCTGTGTGAATTACATTAATGTTCTTTACGGTATGTTGGTAGCACAGAATATGTGAACATAGCAAAACCAGGGTCTGGAGTTCCCCTGGGGAAAGCTCCCTTATCTCTGTAAGCCCATGTGGTTCACAGTTCAGAGAATTAGGTGCCTCTCTACTCAGGGCCTTGACACCATCATGGTCTACAGAATGTCTCTAACGTCATTGGCCAAATGATATTGTGTATCTGTTCTGTTCTTTAGAATGTAACTGCATCTAGAACACCCAGATGACTGTGAGTTAAGTGCATCATGTGAATCCCTTTTGGTCAGCTTGAGGAACTACGGCCCCATGTATGAGACATCTTCACTCTGTGCCCTATGACTATGCACCTCCTTGGTATGTTCTAACTTTGCAAAACTAATGTTATTTGATTAACAACCATTTGTAAATTTCAGCTGCAAAATCTTCACAAACTGCACTCGTGGCCTCAAGTCAAATAGTTAGTGCCGAGTTATTAATAGTGTCTGGTTCAACCAAAAAATCCCATTATGAAACTTTATATTTCAGTAATTGTCAAAACTAATAAATCATTCCCAGCTGTACAAATCTGTTTATCTCTTCTATTGGACAAACAAAAGGAAAACACATAACAGTAACATGCCCCTTTTTGTGTCTTTTATCTTTCTAAGTCTACCAGGTCTCTAGCAAGCCAGGCTCTATGTCGGATCTATACAGGGTAGCCAGGCAGTCCTATTTGGATTGGATTGTCCTGACTGCAGGACAAAATCCAGTCAGGGCTGAAAACCCAACCTAGGAATGGCCCTGGTATCCCAGCCTATGAGATGCCCAGTCTCCACCCTGGAATACCCCTACCACACCTCACATTCCCCCGTCCCGCTTCCTCCCCTCCTGCTCGAGCTTTGGATAAATCTGGCCACCCTGGATCTGTACTACTCTTTACAAGAATGTCAGGATTAAGTAAATTGTATGAGGGGGTTAAGGTGCCCATACATTAGAACTTACCTGCCAATCAATCCTGCAACTTTCATTCAATATTTCCAGAACCGCCTTTCCCATTCTTCGCGACTGGCAAACAAAATGAATGGGCACCTTTAGTTTAGGAGCCTTAGAGAAGAGAAAGATTATATTTAAAGGGCCAACAACGTTTTTTTTTTGAAATTGCTCACGGGAACTCTTGACCCCTTTGAGTTTTGACACATTTTGATATCTAAGAACATTCTTTAAACTATTTAAAGTTTTTATAACTATATGCTGTGGGTTCAACTGCCGAGGATGACATCTGCTGCAGAATCAGTTTTCTTTGGGCTGGTTCTCCTCACAGAAACAATATTGGGAGGTAGAAATTACCAGGCCTATATCCCTGTCCCATTTTAACTGTTTAAAAAAAACAAAAAAAAAAACTTTATACACATTATAGTTCTCGACGATCACAAAATGAATGGGCAACTTTAGTTCAGGAGCCTTAGAGAAGAGAAAGATTATATTTAAAGGGCCAATAATGTTTTTTTTGGTTTTGGTTTTGTAATTGCTCACGGGAACTCTTTATAACTATAAGCTGCGGGTTCAACTGCCGAGGATGACATCTGTTGACTAGGCTGCTTATTTTGCAACATTGTGATCTAATGTCGATTGCAAATGAATGGGTCAGGCTGGGAAACGTCACTGGAATATTAAGCTGTCCAGGTTTGTCTGCTGGACAGCTTAATATTTAGCAAAATACTGTATGATTAACATTAGGCCAGTGAGGGAAGATATTAAAGTGAATTTAAGAGCGTGCTGGGGATCCCTCTGTCTAATTAAATCTAACATTAGTGCTACTAATCTAGAAAATAACCCCCAAAAGAACCAGTTTCCCAGGGGCAGACCCGATATGAAGGGATTCCTGGTAATCCCTGTAAAGTCCTGTGATGGGCGAGGTGTAGGTGTTCCAGGGCACTCTGGCGGCGGACCAATGATATCATCAGTAGGCTCTATCACGGTTTGGCTCATTAGGAGGTATGATTGAATTGGAAAATGGTTGGTGTTGACATATCAGCTGATACTAATACCAACATGTATGCTGTGCATCTGGATCTTATCCATAAGAAAACACAATAATTTCAAGCAACGCTACCATACTCTATTCAACTTTATGGTCTACAAATATGTAAAAATCAAAACATTCCATATCAGTCCCCAACAGTGTTAACTTGAGGTTAAATAGTTAATATTGTGGTAGGGTAGTGGTAGGGGGACTGTGGTCTCCATACAAGTGCCCTCTGTTAAAAAGAGCACAATTCTGGTTCATGCTACAGCAGTATAAGGGGTGGTGCTTCATGCTCACACACCTCGCCGCTGGCTTGAGCATGCCCACTTATACCCTCCTGCTGGGAGAGAGAGAAGATGCTGCATCATTAGCCCTATCACAAGCCCTGCCCCTGTAATTCTTAATAATTTTGTAATCTAGCCATGTCTTTTTCTCTCCAAAGAAAGAGGAAAGCATAAAAAATTATTACAATCCTATAACTAGATTTAAAAAAGTTTTTTGGGGGGCGGAGTTTATCCCACTGCTCATGTACAGACTAGGAAGTTAAACTTTGAATGCCCATATCTTTGGATCCCTGGCAGCTAGAGACATCATCCAAGGCTTATTTTAAAGTTATGAACAAGTTCCATTGTGTCCTTATATTGAGGACACTTGTACAGAGAGCACAGTTTTCCTTTAAATGTTTTACTTTTTTTATTATGCAAGAAACCTTATTACATTTCATAACTTAAATCTACATCTTTCTGTACTTTGTTATCAATCTTCTAATTGTAAAATAGCTACACTTTGTTCCTGTTATATAAAAGTAGCAGGGCACAGGTTATTTGTGGGAAGTGCCATTATGTAACTTCCACTTGAGCAATCTTTATAGGGATGATGTGTATCACAGATGTTGTGATAATTACCTAGACCTAGCCAGTTTTCTCTGCTGTGGTGGTAATATGGCAGCACCTCACTAAGGGCAATATTTACAGCAAATTAGCGATGCCGCGCCTTTAAGGATCACCTGCTGTGCTGCCATATTACCACCAGTAGAGAAAACCGCAATCTCCCCTACATACAATACCATTGCGGTATTTTACTTCTGCGAGGTATTGTATGGACGAATGTTTGTAAGAAGTATCTAGTATGATAATTTTACATTGTATATTGTATGTACGGCAGCACTGCTGTGTAACTTACCACCGAGTGCGGTAAGTTAAATAACCCAGTACTGTCTTTAGAGGGGCGCAGGAGGCCTAATCATATCCTTATATTACTTGCCTAGCTATTGCTTTAGTGACTTGTACAATTTACTTGATATTAAACAATTGTCTTTGGATATTACACAGCAGCCAATGAAAAACCTTCACCTGTCAGTGGAATGTTGCAGCTGGAAGAATAATACCCCGTCTATGTTCTGCTTGGAGGCAAAGGCTCAAAACTTTTTCAGTGACTGCTTACATCAATGCGTTCACATTTCCTCCCTGTCTCCTCCCACACACCAGTAGGTGGCACTGACGGTGAATTGCTCACATTGCTGTGAGATAGAAGCCTGTATTGACAGTCTGTTTGTTTTGAAGTGTTGGTTGGGCAGACTGATGACTGTGGGTAGAGTCAGTTTAACAGGTTTAAGCCTCGTACACACGTACGATCTTTGCTGCGGCAAGTGACCCCTGACCACAACGCAAACCAGCAACAAACAGCCGCATACACATGTGCGATTATCGGCCAAAACGTGTGTGTGCACGTACTTGTGTACGAGGCTTAAGATTTACCTCCCAGTGTTCAATTTTCCATTGTTTTATTTATCATACTCCTATGTCTTTCCCACAATGCCACTCACTACATCACATCAATCATAATTCCTTCCTGGAAGATAATTGGAAAGGCCTTAATTTCCGCAAGGCTTATTTTATCCCAGATTTTATCCCAGGTCTAATATTTTGGTCTATCAGACTGGTATATAAGTTTTATTGGCCTTACAATTGATTGGACCTGCCAATGTTCCCCAGCCTGAACCATTCATTAGAGCGTAATGTAGATCGCAAAATAAATGGCCAAGACCAAAGTTGTTTACAACCATCTTGTTCCCTCCTGTCAGGACAGGAGTACTACTGGGGACAAGGAGGAGTGACCTTTAGAGGCCTCATAGTGTTTCTCATAATTCCCTTAGCTATTTGGGATTTTGAAACTATGAAAACTAGAGCATGAAAAATCAGTAACAAAAACTATATAGTGAGAAGACAAGGAGAGAGGACTTATAAAACAATGGTCACCTAATAAAACAATGACAGTTTCTGATTGGATAATTAAGGAAGAATTGGGTTTCCTACCTCCTGTTATTTTCACTTTCTTTATAAATCTTCTTTCAAGTGACAATAGGGGCTGGGAGAATCGGGTCTGACTACACTTCATGCAGTTTGCATGTGCGTGAAGCTACGGAAGCCAGATTAATGTCTTTACTCTCAAAGCCACAATTGTTCCAGGATACTTCTACACTCATGCAGTAACTGACAGCTCTTTGGCTCCTCCCCCAGTCTGCCCTCCCTTGTATTAACACAGGTTATCAGTAAGAAAGGGAGGAGAATTAGTAAATCTGACTGGGGGAGGAGCCAGAGTAATATCCATTACTGCATTGGTGCAGTGGTCCTTTAAAGCAGATTTCCATAGAAACAAGAAAAAGTGGATGTAGGAAAATCCAATCCTACCACCTCATAAAGTTTTTTTTTTTTTTTAGGTATAGTTGTTCTTTAATGTCATTTGGTTTATTCAGAAACTGTACCTGCCTTGTCTGTCATTTTGTCCTTTTTCCCATTTGTCTATCAAACCATCCATCGTATCCCGTCACCATATGCCAGAGCAGTGGATATCACCTTGCTATCATTAATAAAAGGAACCATAATTGGTATTATGTTTCCATCTTCAGACTTCACTTTTAAAATCCATAAATCTTTTAATTAAAGGATAACTAAAATTTTACTTTTTGAAAATGGAAAGTACCTGGGGCGTGGAGGTCGGATTGATTATTCCTACCTCCCAATATTGTTTCGTAGAGCAGCTACAGCACATACAGTTTTCGTTTGCCAGGTTAGTCCTGGACTATTCCTGTATTAAAGATAGTGCAGAAGCCAGGAGGAAGACTGTCAGAATCAGTTTTCTTTGGGTTGATGCTACTCACAGAAACAATATTGGGAGGTAGGAATTACCCATCCTGTATCCTTGTCCCGAGTACTTTTCACTTTAACTGTTTAAAAAAAAAAAAAACTTAATACACACTATAGTTCTACTATAGTTCTCCTATAGTTCTCACCTCTCGTATCTGTTAGTATATATACAAAAAATTATCATGGGTACAACAGTGAAATTTCATTATTAACCCATAGCCGAGTGACTAACATAAAACACCCACCCCCTCCCATGTAAAGTACCCAGGGTAAAGACTGAACCCGCTAGGACATTATTCCTGGGTTTACCTTAAGGTTCTTACACACGTACAATCGCGACGCACAGTGTGTCCAAACGGCTGTTTCGGCAGATAATCGGCCCGTGTATGGGCACTTTATCGGCTGAAATGGCCTTTAGTCAGCAGGTTATACTTCCCTAAAGGGCAAGAAAAATCTTTTCAAAGTAAAAGGACAATTGTAAAGTTGCTGCTCCTCCCCCCTTTTATCCCAGGGCCTAACCAATGGGAAGACACTCCCTGCAAGATGCGTTTCTTCCTGGATAGATTCCAGACCAAGATGGAGCTTGGACACAATAGTTGTCCTTTAATAGTGTAGAATGGACTAATATACTGTGTTTTAAAATTAATATTAACTCTTAAAGGAATAGTTCACTGCAATAGTGATCTATCCCTTTTCTACATTGATTGAAGCCCGGGAGGTTAAGGAGCTATGCCTTACCTCCCGTACTTCAATCAATGTTTAGATAGCCAGGAACGAACTTCAGAAGATCTTACCTTTCACGCGATCCAGAGGGGCCGCTCTGAAATTGCCGACTGCTTCCTGCTTCTGTTACACTATAACGCGCATTATCGGGCTTGTGCGTTATAGCGTAACAGAAGAAGGAAGCAGTCGGGAACTGTCAGAGCGGCCCCGCTGGATCGCGTGTAAGGTAAGATTTTCAGAAGTTTGTTCCTGGCTATCTAAACATTGATTGAAGAACAGGAGGTAAGGCATAGCTCCTTAACCTCCCTGGCTTCAATCAATGTAGAAAAGGGATAGTTCACTATTGCAGTGAACTATTCCTTTAAAAAAAACAAACACACTCAAAATAAAAATGGTAAATAATATGTATTATAAGAATCCTTACATTGTAACAATATTATGTTATCAATGAGTTTCCTGACTATGGTATATAAAAGGATAATGGCCTAAATTTGAACATACCTTCCAACCCTCACGGTTCTTGGTAGTCCTGGCAAAGTCCCGGAGTGGGCAGGGTGTGGGGGTTCTTGGGATGTGGCCAGGATGTTTGGGGGGGGGGCATGGTGTTTTGTGGTGGAGCTACTTAAATCATTGGTAGGCTCCACCCTGTCCTGTTTCACAGTTCAAAAATGTTGGGAGGTATACGTTACATCGATTCGACCATTGAATGGTTTGTAACTTTGAGTGGAGCAGCGGTACAAAAAGTTGTAGACATGTCGGCAGGTAAAAAGGGAAGTTCACACACACACGCACACAAGAGCTATTGTGATTACTCTTCCAGCACACGTACAAGTCATGTGACTGACAAGTTCTCATTACCCCTGTTAATTTGTTCATGTAATAATTTCACTGTATATTATAATATTTAACTGGTTAGATGTTATATATAACCTACCCCTGTAGTGGATTTCTATGGGAGGAACTGTAAGATTATAGCCTTATAATCTTACAGTTCCAGGGGGAGAAGGAAACCAGAAGCCACAAAGGGGTAGGTCATAATAAATAATACACCCCGAACTGTAAATTAAAGGGATATTAGAAGTCACCATGGAGTTCTGTGCCCTGTATAAAAGGTACTCGGCCTGAGGCCTAGTGCTTTTACTGTATATGGTCACGGAACTCCTCGGTGACTTCTAATATCCTTATAATTTACAGTTGGGGATGCATTATCCACTATGTGTAGGACATAATTCCAATCATTACCCTACTAAACAATGATAATAATAATAAAGACAATAACAATACTCATTACAAAAACAACAATAATAATAAATAATATTAAAAATAATAATAAATATAATCATCATTAATAATAATCAACAATACAATAATAACAATAATAATGAAAAAAAAAATATAATAATAATAATTATCATTAATAATAATGAATAACACGAATTAGTAATAGTAATGATAACAATAATTATGAAAATAATAAAAATAATCATGCTAATTATCATTAATAATAATAGTGAAAAATACTAATTAGTAATAATAATAAAAATAATGCTAATTATTATTATTATTAATAATAATAATAGTGAATAATACTAATTAGTAATAATAATAAACAATAATGCTAATTATTAATACTAATAGTGAATAATACTAATTAGTAATAAAAATAATAAATAATAATGCTAATTATCATTAATAATAATAATAGTGAATAATACTAATTAGTAATAATAATAAATAATAATGCTAATTATTAATAATAGTGAATACTAATTAGTAATAATAATAATAAAAATAATCAATAATAATGCTAATCATCATTAATAATAGTGAATAATACTAATAATAATAATCAACAATAATGTTAATTATCATTAATAATAGTGAATAATACTAATTAATAATAATAATAATAAAAAAATAATAATGCTATTAATAATAGTGAATAATACTAATTAATAATAATAATAATAATAATAAATAATAATGCAAATTATCATTAATAATAATAGTGAATAAAACTAATTAGGAATAATAACAAGAATAATTATAAAACAACAGGGACTTTTTTGTTGTTGAAATGACGTTATTTCTCATTATTATTGTAATTAATATTATTTATATGGTTTTTGTTACTAATTGAAGCACGTGACTAAAGCGTTCCCAGTAGGGGTTAAACTTACTGGCTGCCGGCACACAAGGAGTTAAGCGGCCCAGCCATCCGGGCGGAGGGATTCACAGCAACACGACGCAACCTAACCCTGCAATGGCAAGCACATGGCTAAGCCCGCCTCTCCATTACCATTGGGCCGCTGTCACCCAGCTCTGCCTTCCCATTGGCTATCCTGCACTGCTTGTCATCCAGCCCCCAGAGCAGCAGGGCAGAAGCTGTTACGTTGTATCTATTTTTTTTTCCTGGTTGGAAATTGTTACATTGTAGCAAAGAGCGAAGGAAGGAGGAAATAAAGGGGCAGAGCTCGGTCGGTGGCTGCTGAGGACCCGGGTAAAAGGTGGTACAGAGACTCCCCTCCAGGAGGGTAAAGGGGGAGGGGAGACTGAGGTTGATCTCAACCTGGAAGTCGGAGAGATACAGGAGCTGCTGGTAAGTAGAACAGTCCTGCCCCCCCTCCCCCATAACATTGGTACTGTCCTTCCATAGTGAAGGGAGAGGGGTCAGTACCACTGTGAGGGGTAAGAGGGGTGTGTGGAATTAAATCCTCCCCATAGCTGGCAATGCAGGCCCCGTGGAGTATAGTGGCGGGTTGTGGGGTTGTATTTGTCACTTTGTGTGTTGGCGTCAGTGTGTGTTGTGTTGGTGTGTCAGTGTGTTGACACTGAGGGGCCCTCTGATTGGTAGTGTTGTCCAATTGGATTTTGCCATTAGTGTAGTGTCTTCCCATCTATTTAATATCCTTGTGCCCCATTGGGCAGTGTGTGCTGCAGGGCAGGGGGTATTAGGGGTATAAATGGGGATGTTCTGGGGCAACAATCAAATATGACCCAGTTATTATGAAAATACCTGGTGGGTCTGTTACACAGCCCTCCTGTCATGATTGTCATTGTCATGACTACATCTCCCAGCATCCTCTAAAAGCCAGCTGCCTGTGGGTGCTGAGACTGGCTGAAGGTCTCCTAGGTTGGGGTTATCTGACATTGTGACTGTACAAGGTTATAAAGGGGGGGGTACTTTATGGGAGATACTTTGTTTATTGGTTTGTGTGCTGATATATTGCCAAAGTTAACATCTGGATAGAGAACGATAGAATGCAAGGTATGTCATTTATTAAGGGTTTAGTGTATCTTTAATTTAGTGGTGCTTTAATATACCATGGCGGTTTATTTTAGACTGACGGGCTGCAGAGGACTTTAATCTGTGTGTGTGTCTATATATATATATATATATATATATATATATATATATATTATTGCATAGCAAAACCATAAAACACATTGGTATCTCTGTTAGAAATTATTTGAAACAATTGGACTTCCTAAATGTGACAGAGCCTCTGAGATCCCCCTTAACTGTTGGCTTAAGTCATTAAAACTGTAATCTTTGAGCGCAGTGCCTTGCCTTGCTCTTGGCCATCTTAAATAATAAAATAAATCTCTTCCAAGGAAAGGGGGACTAACTGACTACAGAATTCATATTTATTATTATTTTATATTATTTATTAAAGGGAGTGTCCACAGGTAAGTGGATACGGCAGGGATTCTCAAACGGTGTGCCTCCAGATGTTTGAAAACTACAACTCCCAGCATTTCCTGTTTTCCCTTTGTAGGTGAGGAATGCTGGGAGTTGTAGTCTTCAAACTTCGGGAGGCACACCGTTTGAGAATCCCTTATTCGTATTACCGTATTATTATTTTATTCTATATATTAAAAGGGGATAACTGAATTCTAATATTCTTTATTAAAGGGAGCGTGTGGTTAGGTAAATGGATAATGGTCTGTAGAATTTTAATTTTTTTTTATTAAAGGGAAAGTGTTGATTAAATAAGGAGAATAACACTGACTGTAAAATTCTCCCATATTTAAAATTGTGACTGACATGATATGATAAAAGCAGTTTCTTATAAAGATTGTTGTGATGATTTTTGACTTGATGCTGATGAGGATGAACTGGCACCTTTTGTCCACTTTCCAGCCTAAAACTTACTGGCGGCTGCCCTTCTATTACTGTTGGTTGGTATTGTATTCTATCTCTTTACATGGTTGTTACAGCAGCGTTGCTGTGCTGGATGGGTAGGAGCCCATTTCATATGTAATTGGCCAACTGCATCCTTGAAACTGAATTTATTGCAGTTTTGTGCACCTTGACAGACTTGATTAACACACATACAACACACCCTTCTGTTTTCTAGAGACACATGTTGCAATGTGATACAAAATGACAGACTGCACAGATACCTACAAACATGACACAAGTTTAGCTGGTGACAGGAACATATTAGATTCATATGAATTTAAGCTGCAGAACTGCAACTCCCGTAATCCTTTTCAAGCCAGATAGAGGTAAAAGCTACTTGCAGTAAATACAGGAAGCTTAAATAGGACGCAGATTTGCATACACTTTATATATGGTGCATTTAACTCCTCCATAGATATTACATGGCCTTTTATCACCTGGGGGTGTATTCCTCCTGTATTGGCAAGGAATAGGTTAACCATTGTGCTGCCATTCCTTGTCTGTATGGAAGTTTTTACCATGTCACTGGTTGTCATTGCAAGAAGTAGTCACATACATACAGAGTAATAATAATGGGGGGTTGACTGCACCCCCATAGTTCACTGTAATTGTGTTGCCCCCCTGGCCCTGTTTGTGAGTGACAGCTGACAGGCTGATGAAATGTATTTCTCTTCAAAGAGAGTGAGAAAATGATGGGCAACAATTAAGCAAACTGGTGGAGAAAGCTGCCACACTGATTGCAGAGTGATTGAAAAACAGACAAGTGCCCCCATACCGCTATATCCGTGATACCAGATAATGTAAGGCACTGACCACGTTACCAATATCCCAGTTCGCGGTGGAAAGGTCGCTGTGCTGTTTGCTAGTGATTATTTAATGAATTCTCTTTATTACTCCCAGGGCGGCCTGTAAATCTTCTCTATAGGCAGCCCCCAGGCAAGAGAAACAGCCCTGTCTAACCCACTAGGTCCTGGCTGTCAATTATCCTCGGGTTGCTAACCATCTTCCTTAGCGGAATGCAAAAAAGGCATGCTGGGAATTGTAGTTTTTAAACATCTGTAGTACCACTTGGAAAGGCAATATTTAACTCTAAAGCTCTTGCAGAACTGCAGCTCTCTGCTTTTCCTGTAATTTTGCTTCCGGTCTGTACTGTAGCCCTCCCTTCCTTCCAGGCCTTACATACACACTCATTTTTTAATATGACCATTTTTATAATGGCTCCACGGTAGAGAAGGACTTTTAAATCAACCACGATGCTGGTCAGTGGGAAACTTCTCCTTTGCCAGTACCCAATCATTCCTCCCAATCCCAGTGCTCCATGTGTATATCTAGTTATCATTCATGTGTGTTAGCAGACTAAACCCTAGTAAAGAAATATTGAAAACTTGAGCTAAAAAGTGAATGTGGCTAAATGGATCCTAGAATCCAAAACTAGAACAGCAGCATTGTGGGAAAATATAATTCTACATTAACATTTGATTTTTTTCACTGTTCATTCATGATTCTACAGAGGTCAAGAGCAGGTCACCCATTAGTTACTTGACAGTTCAGTAAAGGGGGAGAAGGAAGGGACTAGAGAATGCACTGAGCATGTGCAACTTTATCTGCGTCAGTGACCAACTCTTGGTTAAAACTGATGATTTCTCTGGAATGCTGGTGATTTCAGAGGTAAAACTTACAGCTATCTGTTTACTTTGCAATTCATTTTAATTATCCCCATAAACTGTTGATATATCAAAGTCAGCCCATATATTTCAAAGTTGATATTTCAAAGTCAGCCCATATAACAGCAGAAGAAAAATGTCTCAAGGTGTATGGCTGAATGGCATCTATATACTCCCTCCAGCAGACCAGCACTCTGGCCAGCTTTGAATAAGCAATTCTTAATACATGGCAGAGAAGTATGCTCCATAATTGTAGCCAGTTGCAGAATGTGCCTCCACCTCTGGTATTAGAAGGGTTAAGTTTTATTCAGAACCCATCTGTGAAAGCCACATTCACGTGCCAGTAACACCCATGGGTGCTCCCAGTTCATCCCCAGCAGAACAGACAAGACATTTATTTGTTGATGAGTAGCTTCACGGTGCACATAATTAATAGAGAGAGAGAAGGGAAAAAAAAAAACTATAAATTTGCAATTAGGTTGGCGATCCCTTGTCATTACTGTTAACATAATAAGTGCAAATGCTGTGGGTGACGTTCGGCAGCAATTAGGAATTTTAATTTCATTTTCTAACTAGAATGGAAGAAAAGTAACCGGCGGTTCACTGGTGTAATTAGAATATTGCGGTTCGTAAACAATACCTGATACACGTAAGAATTTGCGATGTACACAGATACAATGATTAGTTGGGAAGGTGAATGACAAGATATAACTTGATCAAACTCATCCATTGTCTTTAATTCCATATTCATGTAAGGGAGCATGTTTGGGTTCCCCCACCCCACCCCCTATTTAAAGGCAAAGCATAACCGTGTTGAGCAAACAGCATAACAATAAGGAGCTATTTTTAATGAGTGGAATCCTTTACAAAAATCTTCTGCTCTGTACTGTAGATCAAGGTCATAAATTGCCCTTTAATTCTGATATCGCTAGGGGAAACGTCCCTTTAAAGTCTAATTGGTGTGTAGAAGGACTCGTGGGTTACTCTTAAAGGGCATGTCCACCCCCAAAACTAAAATTTAACCCCTTACAAGCCTTACCTTACATTTCTGCTCAAAATGGTTCCCTTACTGTGCCCCTCTAAAGTCCAGGAAACTGCTGTGTAGGAGCAGTGTGACTCATGTTGTGCCTGAGTCTGCCTCAACCTCATCAAGGTTTGAGGCATGCTCAGTGCAGCCCTCCCTCTCCCTCCCGTTTTTCTCTCCCTTCCCCTAACATTAAAACCTTTGGGTATGCGGTAGGGCATGCTCCCCCAGCCCCAACCGCATTAATATTATTGTTAGAAAGTCCCCCAATCTTTACTTACCTTTCCTCTCTCCTCCGCTGTTCAGAACTCCCGGGAGCCACGACCGTAATGGGCTGACTCTCAGCCAATCACGGACGCGGCTGCTGGTCCCGCCCCCTACTTGCAATTTTATGCAGGCAGAGGGCCTGTACAGTGCGGCAGAGGAAAGAGGGAAGGTAAGTAAGGATCGGGGGACTTTCTAACAATAATATTAATGTGATTGGGGCTGGGGGAGCATGCCCTACCACATATCAAAAGTTTTCAAAAGGGATGGACATGCCCTTTAAAGGGGAAATACAGGTGTAAATCATTCTTCTCTCTTTTACATCTCACTCCCATAGGGCAAGATATTGGTTGTTTGTGTCCGTTGGTGACATTGGGAGTTATTTGTGTGTATGAACGATTCTTGTGTTTCTATTACACATTATGTCATATCCCTACATAATAAAGGATATTTTAGCCTATCCGTGGACCCTCTTCTTGTTATCGACTTTAATTCCCGACAGACCGAGTAGCAATTGCTTTAACGATCGGAAAGTTTGTAAGCGCAAATATTTATCCGTAGCCAATCCACATGTACCAAGCCTCTCTATATTCCCTTGTCAATTACAGAGCTTACTACAGAGTGTCTCCTACTGTAACACTAAATAAATGTAACCACAAGGAAGGTTCACTAAATTCACTAAATCAAGTAAACCTATGGGCTATGCCACACTTACGTGTTTCAAAACATGTTTTACCACTGCAACTGGATCAGCCCCGCCGTGCTGCCTTATGGTCTGTTATTGGAACGCAATACGTTTACGTATTTTGGTGCGTATCGCATGCCGGAAATAAACACAAATCCCCCCAAACTTAAACACCTTGTAACTTGTGTGTTAAAGTCAGGGCCTTGCCATAAAATAGAGCAAATCAATTCTCGCATCCTTCCCCTGCAGACAAATAGCTCACTAAGCATCATGGGAACAGATATTTTTTCTGGTACATCTATGTTTGCCTTTAAGCTTAATGCTCCCAGCATTCAACGTTGCAGACAAAGAAATATTGGTTGTCCCATAGAGGCTTCCTTTTGTGGCTTATTACTAGAGGCAGGTTAAGCGTGAACTATGTAAAAAAAAACAATGAAAGTAAATTGCAAAATAAGCAATTCCTGTCAATTTTCCTGTATTATTGTATTCGTGGAATGCAATAAGTTATGTACAGACTGGGGCATGTCCACCCCCAAAACTATAATCTCCCCCACTATAATCTCCCTACTGGCCCCACTGTGTAGTGTAATAAAATGCTTACCTTACATCCCAGATCCAAATGGTTTTCTTGCTGTGCCTGTTCTAAGTCCAGGAAAGTGCAGTGTAGGAGCCTGTCACTGAGTTATCCGGTCCCTGCTATTTCCCTGCCTCAACAAGGTATGGCACATGCTCAGTGCAGCCTTCCCCTCCCTCTCCTTCCTGTTTTGGTCTCCCTCCCCCTAGCGTAAAACCCTTAATACATATTGTAGGACTTGCTCCCCCAGCCCCAACCGCATTATTCTTATTTGCAGAAACTCCCCCGATAGTTACTTACCTTCCCTCTATCCTCCGCCGTTCTGAACTGCCGGCAGCCGCGTCCGTGATTGGCTGCCTCTCAGCCAATCACAGACTCGGCTGCCTGTCCGGCCCCCTGCTTGCCGTTCCATGCAAGCAGAGGGCCGGGACAGTGCGGCGAAGGATAGAGGGAAGGTAAGTAAAGATCGGGTTTCTGCAAATAAGATTAATGCGGTTGGGGCTGGGGGAGCAAGACCTACAACATATAAAAAGTTTTTTTAAAGGGTGGACATGCCCTTTAAATATAAATACATCAGATAACCTTTACTTATTACCTAGGTCAGTTGTAAAATTCTGTACAATAATGTAATATATATATATATATATAACATAGTAATGGTGTCATTACCACCAATGCAGGGAGTTGGCTTCATTGATCAACTACTTTGCACAGTACAAACATCAGCCACACACCCCTTTTTTTATCTGTTCTGCTTTTTGTCCTTGCCTGTCAGATGACTCAGTGAGTCATTATTGAATACCAACGCCAGCGTATAACATGCTCCAGTTATATTATTAAGCAAATTTAACATCTGCCAAAGAGCAAACTTTCCAAACAAGGAAAATGTAAAGATAATGGCAGCGACCTTTTTATGAATTCAATGGTGGAGAGTGAGTTATTTTCTATTACTTCCTTTCTGACACTTCCATAGCAATAGATGAATAGGAAGTGAGGGATGCAAAAATAACAGCACTTCCTTTAACAAATCTGCAAATTAAATGATCATTTGTAATGTTAAATGTGTTTAAAATATGTGGACTATAGAAACCAGAAAATTTGCTTGTTAAAGGACAACTATACTGTAAAAATTAAACTAAACGAAAAGTACTTTGGTAGGGAGGTAGGATTGATTATTCCTACCTTTAAATACTGTTTAATTGAGGCTCCCCAGCACAAACAGTTTTCATCTGCCAGGTTAGTGTCCTGGACCTTCCTATATTAAAGATGGTGTTGAAGCACTCAGGAAGCCTGACAGAAGCAGTTTTCTGTGTGCTGTTGCTCCTCATATAAATTATATTGGGAGGTAAAAAGTACCAATCCAACCTCCCTGCCTCAGGTACTTTTCATTTCTACTCCTTTTAAAATAACTTTATATGCACTATAGTTTAATTGTTATTGTGTACAAGTATTTTTAGCTGAGTATTTTTTTTCTTCCACTTTGAATTTATTTGGAGGTGTAAACTCTGGGGATTGTCTACAGACAGACAAAGCTTCTGTCTAACCTCCTAATAATAATTAGAGAAGGGCAAACACATTTCCCTGGTCTCTCGCTCTCCGGACGGGGTGATCTATTTTTGGCTCCTGGATGTGGAAATGTTTCCTTTTGTACTGAGATTTGCAATTTGCAAATCTTCCCAGCTAGCAATTGCACATTCTGATGGGTGCATTATTATTATTATTATTTTTTTTTTTTTTTTTACAAAACAATGACAATGTATATATATTTTACATTTTCTTTCAGTGTAATTTTAAATTGTTGCCGTTAGTCAGGCCTATATTGCATGCTACTGCAGGTACAAATAGTGACAGCCCCAAGGTCATGAGCAGAGGATTCTGGGAAGTCCAGCTTGAACGGATATGAGAGCAGTTATTGATTAGTTACTTCCAAACCACAGAAAGCAGAAACTGGAGACCAGAGCAGCAAATAAACATATTGTGTGCTGGTTAGTGATAAAGTTAAAGGTGAACTAAAGCTAAAATTGAAATTAGTCTAAATGGAGTTTTATAATTTATTACCAATAGATTGATATTACGGTCACCTGTGAAAAAACTGAAAAATCCAATGTAATTTTCCTGATTTCTGTAACCCCTCCAAGTGAGTAAGAATTGGTTACAGAGAGGTCACAGGCCAGTCATCCAGAAGTTACATGACAATTCTGACAAGGGGGAGGAAGTCGTGCTAGAGAATTTACTGGGCATGTGCAACCGTTTATCTGGGTCCGTGACCCACAAACCTGCAGCATTAATGAGATCATTTCTTTTTAATGCTGCTGATTTCATAGGTGAGCGATATGGCTATCGGTTAGTTAGCAAGTATAAAATTTATGCGGGGATATTTCAATATTGCAATAGGTTAATCCTTTTAAGTTTTTTTGTTATTTGGCTGGCAGGACGGGAATAACAGTTAACCTCATTTTTATGTTTTCCTATAATAAATACATGAAATATAGCAAATGAATAGATTGTTTTTCTTTTCAGGAACCATAGCTTATTCTGGGGGATGTTATTATTTTGTGTTCCGTCGGCCCCACCTTTTCCTAATTGAGTCATTGGGTGGCACAAGAGATTTGCCTGTAGGAGTAAGCGAGCGTTGCCCAGCACATGCAGTAATCAGTGTGTGTTTAAGTGCACAGCCCATGGGCTAGATCCCACAGTCACTCACACACACACCCTGATTTCTGTGTTTAATGGATCTTTTTTAATAATTAGGTTAATGCTTGTCATCTTTTGCAGTTCAACAACATCTAGAGAAACGGACTGGATTTGCAACTGGGCGGCTGTTAATTGAAGAACGGCATGGCCCAGTTTGGCTAATGCGTAGTTTGCCAGTCTCTGCCTCATGGTTGGTAGGGTTAAGAAGTGCAAAGGATTATGGGTTAGGATATGTCAAGTTGTGCCGCTGGCTCTTTGACAATAAGATAATTTGAGAACAAATTTACATCCAGCTATCTGAGACATCAGCAAACCATTTCCATTCTCTGCTAATGTGCTGAAACTGCAGAATCGCACCGTGTTGATATATATACAAGGTATTGGATTTGCAGTTACTCAACTATCAACGAGCAAGCTATTTCATTTGCAGACTTCCTTTTTATACTTGAGTGTTGAGTGTTCTAATAACATTAATATAATAAATATAATATAAAAGAGTGCTATTAATAATTAACCAATCGGATGTTATCTAACTGTGGTAGACCAGTAGAAAAGGTAAAATCTGATTGGGTGGTGCAAATGAATATCTCAATATTTGAGCCACCTATTAAAGTTAAACAAACCCCACAGTCGCAAGATAAACCAACATGGCGTCATCTACAGGCCGCTACCTTATTTGCAGTAAAGATTAGTAAAGAATGAAGATGGCTTCATTATCACAGGTTATTTCCCCCCAGAATAGAAAGACCGAGAATTAAAATCGTCCGAAACGCCTAATAAGGTTGCAGTAATGTTCTCACACATAAAGTCGAGTGTGTAGTTCCCTGGTTACCAGATTTTACGGATTAAAAGTTTTGTCGCTGTGCAGAGACGTAGAATGGGAAGATGAACAGTACCGTATGCGGCCTTATGTCCCTCATAAATCACACTGGTCTGTACCCAGGCATCCTACCTGCACAATCTGGCATTCTTTAAATAAATGGGTATTTGATTGCGTAACCAGACCCTGTAATTACACCAGGCAGGTGTTGCCTTTAGTTTGCTGAAGGTACATTTAATTAGCTTTCTCTCACCCACTTGTGACCTTTTAAACAACAGTACAGCAACAAAAAGTGATACGGCTAGTTCCCAGAATTCTTTGGGTGTTGAGCGTGGTTCTTGGGAATGTTAAAGGGTAACTTTTTGTTACACTGTGTCACAAAGGAAGGCTCACAAACCCTTAGAATCCATACGTGGTCAAGTTTTGTTTACAGGCTCTGTGAATTCTTTGTGTGCTACTGTTGCAAACAAAGATGCATGACAAATGCAACATTGGCTATAGGCCTGTCTGTTCCCTGTGGGATTTATCTGCAGTGTATGTGTCCAAAATAACCCATTTATGTCCTATGGGCTTGGCTGCTCCTCAAGTAAAATCCTACAGACGAGACAACACTTTATGTCTCATATCACAGGGGTGCCACTGAGCATGTGTGGACGGTGACTTGGCAAGGGCACTTTTAAGGTATACTCGAATTCCATTATGCTTTGCTATGTACAACTGCAGGCTCCCCCAGTGCAGTGCTACTTTCCCAGGCTCCCCCAGTGCAGTGCTACTTTCCCAGGCTCCCCCAGTGCAGTGCTACTTTCCCAGGCTCCCCCTGTGCAGTGCTACTTTCCCAGGCTCCCCCAGTGCAGTGCTACTTTTCCAGGCTCCCACAGTGCAGTGCTACTTTCCCAGGCTCCCCCAGTGCATCTGGTGCCCTTTCCACCCTTTAAGATCACATGCTTCCATTTCTCTATGAATTCTTCCACACCGGGTGTCTCTTGTGCTGTGTGCGTATTTTCAGGGTCAGTGACATGGCGGGGGCTGGATCCATTTAAGGAGAAAACCTTCAAGGTGAGAGGGGAGATCAGGTGCCGGAGCTTTTAGTTGCGTGGGCTGCTCTACGTGGGACCATAAGGAAATCTATGGCTGTAAGTGCCCTTCAGGTTATGTTCATTGTTGAAAATAATTTCATGTAAGAACAGATTGCCTTTCATCTATAATTTCCCTTTAATATTTAGTATGTTGGTTTTCTCCTGCTGTACCTGCCAGATCTCCCGCTGGGAGCAGCTGTTGGCAGGATTCCGTCAGCCCAGTGACATGATGTCCCTTCCAGTTGGTGAGATCAGCTCTCTCCTTCCTGCTGGGCACAGATACCAACCTCACTGCCTGTCTACCGCTCTCGGACGCCCCTTACAATTTCCAAGGTTATAGGATTAATGAAACCTTACACAGCCCCTAATTCGCTGTCTTATTCTCCAGCGCTTACGGACAAAAACAGTGGTTTAGTTATCATACATTGTTATCGTACTGCAAATCATGTGCAAACAATTTCTTGTTTCTGTTTAAAAATGAATTAATTGTGTTTAAAAAAGCTGTGTACTGGAAAAGCAAACCGGCACTGTGCATGCTGGGAGGTATGGTTTAGGAAATGAACTTAGGGCTAGGTCACACGGTCACGTTTTTTTTCGCGATTGCGCAAGCTGAGACGCAGGCGATCACCATTTTAAAGCGCAATCGCATGCGATTTCGTATCTCAAATGAAGAAATTGCATGTGCGATTACGCTGCGTTTCCGCCATGCCCTAAATGTGAGTTGTAGTTTTCAGAATGCAGAAACCTTAAGGTTGCACACATTTAGAATAAAGCACAGCATAAAGTATTGGATCTGTTATGTTTAGTACACGTGGCCGATATGTTGGTCCAATCGACTGCCTAGTCCAATATTTTGGTTGTGATTGGTTAGGATATTTGGCTGAAGCTTGCCCTTGTGTACTAGGCCTTAAGGCTTTATGGCTTCATTGTGTACAATTTATGCGTTTTTGTGTTTTGTACAGCGTTTCTATGCAGTGCGTTTTTGGGTCAAAGGATAAATGTGGTCTCCAAACGAGTTGATTTTAAACAACGGCAGGTTCCTACCTTTAAAACGAGCCATCAACCGCCTCTCTGCCTCCTGCACAGCCCAAGATATCAAGAAATCACTGATCAGAAAGAGGGTGGGTGGGAGGTTATGAATCTGTGGTCATAAATAGTAAAATACTAGTTCCTCCTTCTAATCTAATTCTAATCTGCGGTTGGCACATGCTCAGTGCAGCAGTAAGCAGAAGAAACCTGGAAGAGATCGAGTTACAATGACTGAAGGAGGGGAGGAAGCACAGCACAGCCCACAGCAGGAAGTGTGTAATGTATGTAATAAAAATAAATTGCAAAAATAAAGCAATTCCTGTCATTTTTGGACCAAAGTAACAGACTTCATTCTGGCTCCTCCCACAGTTATTGTCACTGACAATTCTCCCATCTCTAACATTGGAGAACATATGTTTATGAAGGGGAGAGGAGTTTGAAAAAGATCAGATACAGCTAGGAAATTTAATGGTGTACAAACGGCTGTGGCAGGCAAGTATCGGTAAGTGTATTGGCGTTCAGCCAGGCATCGTTGGTGACCATCGTGCGTCTCAGGTTGGACACGTGTTTACGGACCTTTACTGCATAAATAGAATTCTCCTTTAAAGTGTTTTAAGTTGCTTTGTTTAGCAGCCAACCTAAATGCAACTCTTCCCTTCTTTCCCAAAAGGCTTTGAGTCATATCCTGTATTAATACTAAATTTTCCGCCCTCTGAGAGTGTCCATGTCTTGGGAAAGACCCTTGTAGCTCCCTCCAGAAGAGGGGATGGTATCATCTTCCCATTCCAGTTAATGTTTTCATAATCACAAGTTGCCTTTTCACCTTCTCCTCCTCCCCCTGAGCTAATAAGCATTCAGCGCGACTGAAAAACTTGTAAATATTATAGGGCCCTCGGCACCCATGTAATGAGCTGGCAAGCTTCTCATTAAGGCGGAGGTAATGACGAGTCTGTGCCACGCGTGTATGTTGGTTTAAGGGGGAAGTAAACAGCGAATTTGGAGGCTGTGTGGAGTTCCTCCTACACAATCTGTCACTGCTCTCTCGCTTACTCGGCAGTGAACAGTTGGTAAAGGGGGCCTTGAGTTATATTTAGGGGGGTTTGTTAACCCTTTCAGTGCTGTAGTCTACTGTTATCCTTGCAGAGATTCCAAATTCTCTCATGGAATAATATCCTGTGTCAGCATGTACAAGATCACAGACTAGGCCTCGCTATGTAGCAATGTATTGTATCTGGTATGAATGCCATGTGTGTGGGTTGAACTGGTGGGGGTACATTTTCAGATGGAATAAGCTCTTGGGTGTGTCCCTGTTTGTGTAAAGGCTCCTTATTGGTTCCTGGAATGGTGAAAAAAATCTGTTACATTCTTTATACTCTAAACTTCCTCAAAATCAAAAAGCTTCAACCCTGGACTGGAAGGAAACAATGTGTCTATTTGTTTTTCACTTCCTGGGGGGAAATGTAATGACCTCTCATCGCAGAAATTCTACAGGAAGTGATCAGTGCAAGGAAAAACCATCAAAGCGGTCAAATGTCTCTTTCCATCTTAAACCACACAGAGCAGTGATGTCTAATCTTGACTAGAGATATTCGAAGCTGTTGAGTTTCGTTCTGTTTTCGAATTTTTGGAAAGCTCGAGTTTTGATTTTCGATTTTTGTCTACTTTCGATTTTCGATGATTGTCTACTTTCGATTTTCGATAAAAATCGAAAATTCTGAAAAGCCGAGTTCCGTGAAATTTGAGATTTCCGAAAGTTTAGTCGGAACCCTCAGATTCGATTCGAAACTGGGTTATATCTTGACACACCAGAATTTTAGAAACTACAACCCCCAACATGCCTTGTTTGCTAATGCCACCAAGGCATGCTGGGAGTTGTAGTTTCCAAAACATCTGGTGTAACACAGACTCCCTTGCATACAGATGCCATATATAATGTTTAAGGGGCCATAAGGTAAAATACATCCCATTTTAAAGTATTACTCTAAACACAAAGCATTATTGTTTTAAAATTATTGTGTGTATATGTACTCATTATACTTGTTTGTGTGTGGAATCAAAATCTGCAGCTGCCATGTTGCTTCACTCAGCTGATGTACTGTCATGGTATCTATTTGTGTCCACTAGGGGTGCTATACAGTAGCAATTTACAAATTAAATGGCAGACCTTGTCTAAACACTAGGCTGTGTGGTCATCTGTAAACAGTGTGTTTTCTGGATCTGTAACCAAGGTAGTGTGGGAAAATCTCATTAATGTTGGTTGTATTTATATGTTGCCTATTGGAGACCAATATAGTACAGCCAGACATGTGGAAAATGTATAGCTAATGCTGAGCTACCCAACTCAATTTCTGGCCTTTAACCTGTGGTATACACCAAGCAGGTAGACCATAAAATGCATGGAACCGCCTGTTGCAGTAAGATGTTTTTATGATGTCAGCTCTGACATCACACATGTACTCATGAAGTAAGCGATTGTCGGCAGGAAGTCCTGAGCAGCATTAAATGAAGTTTATTCTTATTGTTTAAATCTGTGTAGGGAGCCAGACTGAGTTATCTCCTACATTACATGTGCCTGGTTCCTGCCTTATACCATGATTCTTTATGGGAAGGGAATATATTCCAAGTGGCATAAATTTCCTTTCCTATTTCCAATTGCGCTGGGGTGATTAGTACCAGGGCGAGTACCAGGGCTGTGTCTCTGTGCCTTTCACCTCCACCCTGCTCACGGGTGTAGTACAATACGGGAGAAGCAGATCACACACCCCCATCCTAACTCTCATTGTCCCACATCCTGTTGCTGGTCACACCTGTTTAACAGTGGAACAGGTGCAGAGACCACCAGCTCGCTTCAAACATCCCACCAAATGGTGACGAGCACACACACACAGGCTGCCCTTTATTTACGTGTCCCAGGGGAGTAAAAGAACCACGTTCATTAGTGATAATATTCCCAGCACCCTCAAGAGACAGTAATGATTAATACTCGGGTGTTGTATGCTAAACACGCAAACCAGGGCTCAGAAAGACTCAAAACACACAAATCCCATGATGCTCTGTCAATTAAATAGTGTATTTCTGACTTCAGTGTTACCAATGTGGTAGAAGGAATCTTGTTTTTTTATGGAAAATGTATGTACGGTAGTTCAATAGATTGGTATAAATAGAAGTTCAGTGTCTTGTACAGAGACAGATTGTGAATGAAAATGAAATGAACACATGAGGGCGGTAAACTGAAATCCCTATTCCCCTTTAATTTTTTTAAATGGCTGTCATGTGACTGCTACTGGGGCCTTAGATCACTTTGGGACTCTGTAACCAATTATATATTTGTAACATTTTCATTGTTTCATTCTCCCAGATACAGAGGCAAGCAGTAGAAGAGCTCCATTTCTAAATTCGAACTATGCAGTGACTGAACACTTTGTGCCCTTAATACCAGTGTTCTGCAACCCTAAACTAGTCAAATCATGCTTAATTCCCAGCATGCACGTGGACATACTAAAAAGTTAAGTTCAGCAGGAACTTGAGAATCAAATTTAAACATTACTTGCAGCCTCTGCTCTGATGATTCTTCACTGGGGAATCTTCCATTCACGTTTATTGTCAAACTATTCCAGTAACCAAAGCAAAGCGATTGAACTATATACATTAATTCCTCCTAAAAAAATTTAATTAGAAAAGGTCAAAGCAAATCCCAGGCCCTAATGTCAATTTTATTTCAGGAGAGAAGATTGCCTTCTGTAGTAATACAAACAGGCAGTATCCTCTTTGTTACCATTGGGCAGAAAACTAGTGATTTCTCTTTTTCTCAGTGATGTCACTGTACTCCCAGTGATGTCACTGTTCTCCCAGTGATGTCACTGTTCTCCCAGTGATGTCACTGTTCTCCCAGTGATGTCACTGTTCTCCCAGTGATGTCACTGTTCTCCCAGTGATGTCACTGTTCTCCCAGTGATGTCACCGTTCTTCCATTTTACTTTTCCTCCCTTTTTCCTGGGTCGAGCTATTTGTGTCTCTTTGCAAAGAGTGGAACTTGTGCCGGCTTTGCATGTTCTTTATAAATAATTCTGTACTTTTCAATAATTCAATCAGAGCAGGAGAGCTTTGGTTCCTTAATAGAAGTAACATAATGTTTCCTCGCTGCCCAAGATGGTCAGCTAAATGCCTATGTACCCTGCCTTAAGTGCTTTGTATTATATATTCTCAAGGAGATCGGTATCCGGCACTTCACTTTTGTAACCTTCAAAAACAAAAAAAATCTATAATGAATCATCCACGGTTATTGTTGCTGTTTAGTGGAGGGGCACGGCTGTGACGTATGCAATTTGTTTTGTATTATTTAAAAATCGCTGACCATTCAATTAAAAAATCTGGGCTTGGATTAGAACTGGGGAGGGGTTTAAAGGACCATTATACTGCCCACTGCGTTTACCTATATCGGCTACTTAAATGACAACTGTAATCAATCAAAACCACACAGTTACCCTTCAGTATAACAATTCCAATGAATGTGTTTATCCCGACTTGCAAATAAGGAACAAAAACTTCTGGGAATTTACTATGTTTCCATGGAGGCTTTTAGGAAACTATATCTTTAAAAAGACTTTAACAGCATTCCACAAGCTGAATGCAAAAACCAGAGAGCCAACTACAAACCGGTTTGGGCTTTATTGAGCCATCATCCGTGTAGTGCAGATCTCTGGTTTTGCAGTGTGAAGCGCCTATAGACTGACGTCACCAATAAATGAAATAGGATAGGATATCCCGACGTGGGTACACACACTCCCTTTATCATTTGTGTGTATCGAGCAGACGTTTACCGGCGGCCTCACAACCGTTCAGAAATGCCCAACGCTTTACAGAACATGCTGGACTGTGTGAATCTTGCAGATTCTGTCTTGTCATTTTTAAAAATATCTTTACATTTTTAGTCCATCTTGTGAACAATAGTCTCTACTTTGGGGGATCATGATGGTTTGGTTTCTTTTGGTACCAGAAAGGTATTATTGTACAGTTGAGTCCCTAGGGATTGGAACATGATAAGAATTATTTGTGTGTGTAATTTTTTTTTAAAATGTCTTATCTGTTGGCTAAGTTGTCAGTGTAGTTCAAGATCAGACCTTTTGGGTACTGAATTACCTCTCCGAGCTCCCCATCCATCTTTAGTACATGGCTCCCCTAGAGACTTGGCCTGATGCATGACTCTCCCAGCTGAGCTTAGGAAACAAAAGTACATTCTGTGAAAATGGATGGTTATGTTATACATCAACCTTTAGCCCTTAAAAAATAAATCAAGCGCACATTTCAATGGTAAAAGGCAAGCTAGTTTTGTTGCCAGCTAAATTTTATTAAATCATTTTGTTCCCCTCTAATGGGGGAAGACATTGTGCTTTGCACACCCTATTTCCTGCTGAGGGAATTGTATTATTCCTGGATTGAGGGTGAGGTCACACTGCAACACGCTCTCACGCAATTGCGATCGGCCAACGTTTCACAATTGGAGCACATGTGATAGCACAAAAAATGCAGCATACACAAGTACACTAGTGTGGCCACATAAATTGGGCCACACCAGTTTGGGCTTTTAAAGTGCATCAGTGTGGCCTGGCCCTGAAACCATTTTTTTGCCTCATATGGATATTTGTTGCTATATGCATTGTTAAGGAAACATTGTTTAGATTTTGTTGGTGAGGGAATTGTAGTTTTCTTCTAACAGTGCAGCTATATCCACGTTTGCATAGTATCTTTGATTATTTAAATATCTGTTGTGCATAATCCGTTGCGTCGTTGCAATGGTAAATATCTTGTGCGTCCTGGTAGTGCAGGGGTTAACCCTATTCCATTGATCGATGGATGTGTCTCTCTGTCACAATCAAGGGGAAAGGGTTGAACCCAGAGAACTGCAGCTGTTGTAAGATCCCAGCATAACAATTATCAGGGGCAAGTCCTGGCCAAACCTGTTTTTCCTTGGCTGGGGCCTGACAAAGCACTTTCTGCAGTGGTGACTCGTTCTCTCTCCATTTATGTCACATGGTCTCTTCTGACTGATGGAAAAGCAGAGGATGATGGGAGGATGCCCCTTGCATAAGGCAGGTGTGTAAAGTTGGGTGATTGACAGATGCTGTAGTGGCCTATTATCAGTATTATCCATAGCCATAAACCATTAACACCTACCCACCCCAGAATGCTCCTTGCTACCTTTCCCTTCTTAATTTACGATCTCCCTTCTTAAAGAGCGATCCCCATGCTGGGCTCAGTCAGTGTGGATTTGTACAGCTGTCACTTTAACACTCTCTGTTAGAGACTGCATATGACAGGAGGCCATAATATTGAGGCATATGTTTCCCTTTCATGCAGCTCACAATTTCTTCCTTCCCCTTGAAAAACCAAACTTTTGTCTACCCCCAAATACCTTAAACCACGTCCCCTTGTTTGCACTGTGCATGCCTGATTTGCTGTCTAGCAGACACTGTTACACCCCATGTATAAAGTCCTATGTAAGTGGGAGCTGCCACATTGCACGTCTAAGATGTAGCCACTTTACTTAATTACTTTTATTTTTATTCTTAATGAATAAAACCATTCAATGTGGCCACAATCAAAAATAAAGTAAACTGCCCAAAAACATTTTCAGTTTAAAGTTCTCAAGTTTGCTATAATTGGAATGGCTGCTATTTTACCTCCTGCTTCTGCTTACCTGGAAATATCTGATGGTGTGTGGTGGCCGGCGGGCGGTTTGGATGAACAGGTGATCGGGTCTGTTGGTAAATCACGTCTGATCGTGCGGCTCCCTATGGGACCGCATGATCGGTCGCGCACACTGTTAGCCACGGCCACTATTGCCACAACCGACAGTCATTTGTCCCAGCCTGTGTGTGGCTGTGTGTACCCAGCCTAATGCTGCCCATACACTTGGCAGATATTAACTAGATTTCAGATTTCTATCTAATGTCTTAAGACCACATTTCACAAGCAGCGTTTTTTATGTTGAGATGTTCCTATCTGACCCATTTATTTTGGGATCTCAAATTGATTGCATGAAAGAATGGGCTAGGCAGTTCTTAGATGGATTGTCTTATGAGTGATTGGACATGTCTAAGTAGTGTATGCTCACCTTAATAAAAAGCCTTAAAGGGTATGTCCACCCTTACATTTTTTTTTCATATATCATTCCCCCTGTCCCCCCAGCCCCAACCGCTCTATTTTTATTATTAGAAAGTTCCCCAAACTTTACTTATCTTCCCTCTTTCCTCCGCCGCTCTGCCAGGCCCTCTGCTTGCGAGTAAATGCAAGCAGAGGGGCGGGACCGACAGTCGCGTCTGTGATTGGCTGAGCGGCAGCCAATCACGGACGTGGCTGCCAGGAGTTCATTGCGGGTTTTACACTAGGGGGAGGGAATCCTAATCGGGAGGGAGAGGGAGGGGGAGGGAGGGGGATAAGGGCTGCAGTACGCATGCCAAACTTCTCCCGGAGGCCAGATAGGAGGCAGAGTCCTATATGGACTCTGCTATCCTCCTGGTGGGCAGTTTTTGGAACTTTGGGGGGGACTACAGGAGAACCTTATGGAGCTGGGATGTAAGGTAAGGATTAAACCACACTACACAATGGGGCCAGTAGTGGGGGGGATTATAGTTTTGGGGGTGGACATGCCCTTTAAGCGAGTAGCCAATCAGTGTTACAGAATGTTCAAAAATTAAATGTTTCAATAGGAGGAACCACTTGACGAAGAGATACCAACTAACACTTTTTTGATTTTGCATTTCAATCAGGGTGTTACAATAGAAGTGTGTAAAGAAATTAATCTTCCATTACTACCAGGTGGCAAATTAACAGCTGCCATAATACACAACACACTTGTTCATGTTATAGGACTTTTACATCTGTTTACAGTAGAGCATCTTGTGTAGTGATAGCATGTGTTGTTTGAAATACCAAGCCCAGAGGACTGACTTCTGCAGACTGAGCTAACTTTCTGCTAGGACCTGACAGCCCTGAGTTTGCCATAGTTTTATTTTTGGTTACCTCTCTGTTAAATTAGCTTGCATGTCTCTCATTCAAAGACAAAACACATTAACAATATAATTAACTGTATTGTGATTCTGGCAACGAATAGTGTTGAAAATTTTTTGACAACTGTAGCCACAAGAGCTTGCAATCAAGTCTGATAACATGCTGTTAATCTGACTGGGTTACAGGTGTTCATACACAATTCAAGTACAATTGTTCTTTATCAGGGCTAGGCCACACTATCGTAGTGTTGGCCAATTGGCCCGGCCGCACTGAGTTTCTCTGCCCTTTGCTTTTCGGAGAGCGCAAGCAATCACCATTTTTCCCGCGTTTTTTACCATCTGGTGTAGTTTGGCCTAAGCCTCCAGAGAGTTTTAGACCTAGTTCCCTGTGTGCATTGCCTGACTGGCTGTTGGCTGGAAAGATCCCACAGTCTGATCTGGTACATTGTTGTGCGTGAATTCCAAAATCACCGTGTTCCGTGTCGGCAAATGTAGAGTTTATTTCAGAGATGTAAAGGAGAAGTGATGTAAAAAAATATATAGAAAATTGAGCTGTTTTACATCCATATTAAAGTGCAACTAGAGACCAAAAATATAATACATACAAAGAATAGAATTCTAGTGCACAAACAATTCTAATTGCATATTGGCTACCTCCATAAGGTTGCTGCTACAAACAGCCTGCTAAATCCTGGATAAATAAAAGCAATTAGTTCAATAAGTTGGCCAAATTATTTTAAGCCCAGTCACCACTGGTCTGGGTTTAAAATAATTTGGCCAACTTATTGAACAAATTGCTTTTATTTATCCAGGGTGCTGTTTGTAGCAGCAACCATATGGAGGTAGCCAATATGCAATTAGAATTGTTTGTGCACTAGAATTCTATTTTTTGTATGTGATGTAAAAAATGTGGATTGAAGAAAAGTATTAAAGGGCAACTATAGTGAAAAAAAAACTTTGTCTGTATACAATGTATAGATCACTTAGTATAAGCTGCCTTACTTTCATGTTTCTGTGTGGCTTCATTTCTTCACACTGGCAGAAGTTTGTACCAAGCTGTGTAGTCCCCCTCCCCTCTCTGTCTACTCCCCCTCAAGCAGTGACGGGCTGTATACAGAGTCCGAGCATTGTCAGTTGAAAGGACTTTAAATGAAGTGCTGACATCCTGTTGACCCCTCCCTTCCAGAGCTAGACTGCAAGCAATCAAAGTGTGGAATAAAGTAGCAATATGCTAAAGGGAGGGACAGAGGGGGGGAGAGGAGGACAAGTGGTGCTGAGATTCTTTACAAGTAAGTTACTGAACTCTGCCTGTTCTCTAACTTTGCTAATTGTTATTTACTTTTTACCTAAAGTTCATATCTCTCCCCCTGCTTAGCTGAGATCATAATCACTGAAGAGAGAGTCAGTGTAACAGCAGCTTGTAGTGAGACCTTCACAAACACAGTGACACTGCTTGTTGTCCTGTTATATTTCAGTTGCTTTAGTCTATATATTTCATACATTGCACTGTGTGTCTTGTTTGGTATATAGTCTGTATTACTGTATTATATATACTGTATTAGTGTTCCATTTGAGTCACTGGTTTTGTATGTATATAAGATATTTTTTTGGGGGGGAGGGGCTGTTTTATAGTGTGTTATGCTCATATTACTGGGTTAATGGTTTATTGATTGTGTTTAGCACAACAGCATTTGACTATATGTTGCACATGGTACATAGTGTGGGTGAGAGTGTGTGACAGTACTGCATGGGAGCTTTGGATTGTGTGGGTGTGTGCCTTTGAGTGACAGATGAGGTGTAGCAGCTCCTACAAATCACAGCATATTCAAAGGCTTGTATCTTGGGGACTATGAAGAATTTAAAGAAACTAAAGGTACCCTGGTGGTTGGGATGACTTATAGGATACATTAGAAGAAATTAAAAAAACACAATTTTCTCACTATAATTGCCCTTTAAGTATTTATGGAGAAGTGATGGAGAAAGGAGAGTAAAAGAGGGAGAATTTATTGGGAATGTGCATTTGATTTGGAAAGCAGAGGATGGGGCCAGGTTAAGGAGTGATCACAGTTTAAAATTTTCAGCCAATCAAAGCAGCAGGTCATGTTCACGTGGCTAAGGCAATTAGCCAGTCCGAGTGCTAAGAATGTGGACCGCTCTGCTAACAAATAAATGGTAAACTCCAATAGCTACAGTGATATTTAATGAAGGATGAAGGATAGATAGGAAGTTTTCTCTTTTAATGGACAAAATAACTTCACTCCCTAGTCATTAGTCAGTAGTCACCTTGGGAGGAGATATGGTTGGTCCCTGGACTGCAGGTGCACAGAGGGAAAAGTGAAAAATTATAAAGGACACACACACCATGAATTTATGACCCAGACTGCACTTTCCCTTTTTAGGACTGAAAGGGAGATTGGTCGGAGCCTAACCCCACCTACCATAGACTGATAACACCAGATATTTGGTGTAAGACCGTGGGAATCCAGAATGCAGGCCTCCTTCTCTCTCTCACTCTCAGGCTGTGCTGTCACGTCTATGGGAAGGTCCCTCTCGGGGGCACGGGCCATCTCGATGGCATTTTTCTCACGTTAACTATGTCCGTATGTGGAGGGGAAAACCCTTGTCTATTCATTTTTAATTTTCCTTTTTTTTCCCCTAATCGCCCTGGTATCCAGTAGATTTAGATACAGGATAAGCAGTAGGTTAAATGCACTTACCCAGCGAATAAACTTTCCCCGTCAGCAGTTTATTATTTTAAAGAACATGATCAGTCCCCCTTATGTAACAGGGTTATTTAATAAAAGTTCTTATTGTTAAAAATCGTGCTAATTTTGCCCCAACCAATCAGATGTTAGCTTTCAAATTTTAACCAATATCTGATTGGTTGGGGCAAAATTAGCACCATTTCTAACGATAAGAACCGTTATTGAATCTCCCTGTAAGTGTGCCGAAAAAGCCGTTTGTCATGGCAAAAAGCAAAACCAACAAAAGAGCTGCACTAATATTTTGGCAGATGATCTTATCACTTAAAAGACATTATTTAATCATCGGCTGGTAAGCTGCATTGTTAGTTTATTTACCGAGTAATTATCCTGTGATTAGTCTAACAGGCAAACACAAGTGACTAATCCACATCGATCCGCCGTTCTCCGCAAACGAGCTTCTAATTTAAAGGGGCAGGGTTGATGAGGTTTGTATTTCTTTCTTTTTAGAACTCGTCCGCCCACGCGCTAAAGATCCCTCATGCTGAAAGGTATCGATAAAATTACATTTGTGATGTGGCTTTGAAGGGGGCGCAGAAAGCGTAGAGCAGGAAATAGTGAAAGCGAAAGCTTTGGACAAATCTAAAACAATTCTACATGAGTCAAACTAAGACCTCTGTGTGTTTTTGTTTAAATTCCTTCCCGATTCTGCAAGCCCCATATAAGGCCCCAGTGTTTTTATTTCGATTCTAACGCTCCATTTACTCATAGGAAAATGTCAGAGACACAGGACTGCTGCTTATTGCCAATAAATATATTTTATGATGCA
Source organism: Hymenochirus boettgeri (assembly GCA_019447015.1). Lineage (NCBI taxonomy): Eukaryota > Metazoa > Chordata > Amphibia > Anura > Pipidae > Hymenochirus > Hymenochirus boettgeri. The sequence goes on from CM033476.1 coordinate 311,753,931, forward strand.
ATAGATCATATGTTTGTTTTTTTTTTTTAGAACCTGCGGTGCTAATAGGTTTACGTTCTATTTTTAAAGGGGAGTTTTGCTTCCACTTAAAGGGCATGGCCACCCATAGGGTGAGGCATCACTTGAGCGCACGTAAAAATGCTGTTTGTTTCTGTGCTCTTTTGCCATCCGCTTAGGTCGGCTTTTACACGTGCTTGTGTTTTGCAGGTGATTATGGCTAAATCGCATGTCATGTTGATTGTGTCTCTTCCTGTCTGCTTTTTGACAAAAATGGACCCAAAATGGTGACGGCATGCATTCTAAAATTGCAACAGATTGCAGCGCACACAGTGGGGCCTACTTCCCACAATTTACATTATAAACAAATTGTCATGCGAATGGCAAAGAGCAAGCGGATCTCAAAGTTAGTAAAACAAGAAAATGGTGACTTCGTTAACTGCCTGCAACCCCAACTGCTATTTTAACCAGTTTATTTTACATGCATTTGTAACCAGATATTTAATAATAAGTTCTCTTCTGTTCTGGAAAGATACTTGCCTCCTCACTGTTTAATGAGCTTTTTATAAACTTGAGCATGTGCAGAGGAGGCAGCAGGTGACACAGCAGCCAATGGTGATGTCAGCAGTCACAGCCTTTATTGACTGCGTGAAGGGAGGGGCCAGCTTACTCTGCCAGAATGGAAGCAATACTTGGTAATACATCAGTAATGTGCAGAATATATCAGTTGAGGTTGGGGGCAGGTAAATAACAAGTGACCAGTTTATAAAGGGTATGTCCACCCTAAAAATAAAAAACTTTCGTATTGTAGTGTACCCCAGCCCACCCCATTAGATTTGTAAAACAAGCCCCAGAGACATACTTACACTCCTTTGTTCCCTTGGTTTTCTGGTCCCAGCACTCTGCTTGCCAGAAGTAGCAAAGAGGGGCCAGACCGTCAGCCACGTCTACGAGTGCTGCTGACAGCTGCTTCACTTCCTGGTTGCGGCTGTCAGTGAGAATTACTGGTATTAATACATATACTGTAGTTCTGGTTAGTACAGGGATACTAAATAATATTGAGAATTACTTGTATTAATGCATATACTGTAGTTCTGGTTGGTACAGGGATACTATATAATATTGAGAATTACTTGTATTAATGCATATACTGTAGTTCTGGTTGGAGCAGGGATACTATATAATATTGAGAATTGCTGGTATTAATACATATACTGTAGTTCTGGTTGGTACAGGGATACTATATAATATTGAGAATTACTTGTATTAATGCATATACTGTAGATCTGGTTGGTACAGGGATACTATATAATATTGAGAATTACTGGTATTAATACATATACTGTAGTTCTGGTTGGTACGGGGATACTATATAATACTGAGAATTACTGGTATTAATACATATATTGTAGTTCTGGTTGGTACAGGGATACTATATAATATTGAGAATTACTGGTATTAATACATATACTGTAGTTCTGGTTGGTAGAGGGATACTATATAATATTGAGAATTACTGGTATTAATACATATACTGTAGTTCTGGTTGGTACAGGGATACTTTCCGATTGCCATTTGGGGTCATGAAGGAATTTCGCCCCCATTTTTAGCTGGTTTTTTTTTTTTTTTTGCCTTCCTCTGGAACACCTTAGGTAGGGTTAAAAAAGGAGGGTGAAAAGGTTGGACTTGATGGACGCATGTCTTTATTCAACCTCAATTACTATGTTACTTTTCCTACAAAAAAGGCTCTGTACCAATTCAATTGCTCATTCCATTTCAGAAAATTGGTAATGAATGAATGACTTTGATTGACAGCCATTGCTGTCCAATCAGATATCAATGCCTCATGACCTTTTCATGTCTTATGTTAGCTATACACAGAACAAAGTACGGTATGTCCAGGTAGTCGTTGGTCATTTGTACTTACCCAATCATAAGTCAAATGTTTTTTAATCTGATGTCTGCTGATTCAATGAAGACAAACTTTGTACTGCTCAATGCAATTCAAAGGATGTGGCAAATGATCCCCTGCTGCCTTCTCCTTCCCCACTGGGAAGGAACTAACATAACACACTGGCAGACACAAAAGGGGATAAAAAAATAAAAGGACCCGACTACTGTTTTATTATAAAGAAATGGGACCATTTCAATTGGTATTGTTTTCACAGTCACTGTACTGCAGCATTTCACATTGGTAAGACCTTATGCTGACATGTTGTTTAATATGGAAACTGTAGTCAGAAACTCTTCTTTTTCCTAAGAACTTTTTGTTTACCCCCCAAAAAACAATTAAACCTTTTAGTATATTCATTTGGTTGTTCCTTTTCCTACAGTAATTCCTCTGCGATAGACCTTACTGATCCTGTTGGTCTTTTAAAAAGGATTTTTTTAAAAAAAAATTCAAATAGATTGTTAACCTTTAAGATCAGCAATTGCTTCATCTATTTAAAGGACAACTATATAAAAAAAAATGAATCACCCCCATTACATGTCCACACTTTCAGCAGCGGAAATCGCTTACTCACATTTACAACCGTGCTACTCTCCCTTCATATCACACAGCAAGGATGAGCGCTAAAAGCCTGCCTCTTAGAGGGCCGAGTTTAACATATAGCTTGTCATTGGCTGCTGGGAATGTCTGTTACAACCTCTCTCCTCTTAGAGTCAAACAAACATGAAATGTCCAGTTGCTAGAATACAGCCTAAATAATTAAGCCGAAAAAGGGTGGGTGGAGAAGGGTTTTCTCCCATGCTAGCCTTGAGTGACAGTTAGAATGTATGGGGAGGGCTACATACCTTTACTATTTTGAGGCAATACAATTGTCCTTTAATTACTTTTTAAAATGTTTATAATGGGACATTCCTACGAGCGAGCATCGACTCCCGACGGCCGAGCACTACAAGCGTTCGTCCGTGTGTATGCGTCTGGTCGGGGGTCGTTTGTTAATCTGTCTGGCGAATCGGCGAACAACCCCCGACTGAATGCATACACCTGGACGATTCTCGGCAGAGACGGCCATTCGTTACGTGTAATGCTCAGCCGTCGGGGGTCGTTGTTTGCTCGTAAATTGAGCGTGTTTACGAACCTACGCCTTGGATCGATGTTTGTATAATGCTAATGTGTGTGTTTGTAGAGATGTTCTCCATATGAATACAGATGTTTTAACAGCTGTTAGTCCCCCCTATGGTTGCAACAGCTACTATACAAGCTAGGAATAACTACCACAGCCACACTTTGTTTAACTCTAATGTCCGCTAACCGCAGCTAGATGCTGGGCCTCTTCCATTTCCATGAGCCCCTCTTTAGACGGTGCTACTAAGAGAGGGAGGAGGTGACATCTGCGGAACCCTTTGACCTCCATTTTTTTTTCTTGAGCTGCAAGGGCTCTCACATACTTAGGGGCTGATTTCATCATAGGTTAAAAAAAATTCCTGTGCGGTTTATTTGCAGTAACCAATTAGATGTTCACTTTTTACTGGCTTACTGCAGTTAGATAGTATATGATTGGTTACTGAAGATTACTTTTGCACGATTTTTGCATCAGCCTCTTGCTCCCATGTTCTGTAGGACAAAAGTAGAACTGATTGGGAACAAATGTGATGTAATCGATAGTGATGTGGTGTAACTATTGTTTAACACCGATATAACATTATTTGGTATCTCTACCATCTTTGAGCTGGACCAATATCTGGTGTTATTTTGGAAACTTTTCCAGGACCCCAGTGCATGTGCTTCTCCCAGAATTCCCCATAGTAGTGTATTGCCCAATCTCTTGCATGCCTTATTTCCTGGTCACTAATAATATATACAAATCTAAAAAAAGGCACATGGACTTGTGCCACTGGTGTTATTAGACTTCTGGTAAGATGAGGGAATATTTAAATTTGACCCACAAGTGCTTGCAAGCGAATATGTTTGTTTGTGGTCTTCTTGTTCTGGGGCTTACAGGGAATGCTGGGAAATCTCGAAAGACTTTGTATCTGCCTTCAAATTTTAAGTATCGTTTCTACAAACATGGGTGTTGAGAGAAGCCAGGGAGGGCAAGAGCATACAAACAGGAAGCCAGAGACTAGATGAACAGGAGCCGTGCCTTAAAGTAACACTCCTTTTTTTTTTTCTTTATGGTTGTGTTTCACACACCTAGCAAATTGCTTTCTGCTGTACACAATAGTCTAGAAACCAGTGATCCCTGGGAAAGCTGCTGAAGGCCAATGAATGAAAGATGTGTCATTATTCTGCTGCCTTGTGAAGAGTACCTGGAGCACCTATATGGAAGTCTGTTTGTACTAATGGCAATAGGTCATGAACAACTTAAAGTCAATGAGGACAGAAGAATGTTAACAGGCCAACCAAAAGCAAAGCAGTAGAGTTTACACCAGAGCAAAGAGAGCAAGACCAATCAGCAATGTTTCAGTAACTAAAACTAACAGCAATGTTTCAGGACTAAACTAACCAAAAGCCATTCAGGAGAGTGTGAAGAACTAGACCAACCAACAGTCAGGTAGAGTTTTTACAGGACTAGACAAAAAAAAAAAGCCAGCCAATAAAGTGGTTGAAGGACTAAACCAACCAACAGCTAGTCAGTAGAGGTTTCCCATGAATAGACCAACCAAAAGACGGTTTGTAGAATATTTGAAGGACTAGACCAATCAACAGTTAGTCAGTAGATGTTTCCCAAGACTAGACCAACCAAAAGCCGGTCTGTTATGTTTTTACAGAACAAGGCAAATTAAAATCCACTCAATACAGTGGTTGAAGGATTTGACCAATCAACATTCAGTAGAGGTTTCCCAAGACTAGATCAACGAAAAGCCAGTATGGACTAGGACTAGGGTGATGAATAGAGTGTTCAGAGGAATAGGCTAATAGCAGCTAATCAGAGCCGAGGGATTCTTTGTTGGTTTAGTCACCATGCAAAGCAGCAGAAGGTTCACAGGCCACAGTTTTTGCTGCAGAACTGCAGGACTTGGCCCATATCGTAGGATATGTATAGAAATGTGCCAAAGTGAAGCCAATCAGAGCAGATGGATTTTTAATCGGGACCCAATCAACCCTCAGACAATCAGAGCTATACACTCAACTAGAGTTGAATTTAGAAATAGCCACAACTTGTATGTCAAAAATCATGTTTCTCATGAGTAGAACTGCCTTGTTTATTTTCAGCTATAGCATTGAATTATTTAGAATTAAACAAAGCAAATAAAGCTGAAATCTGTTTTAGTCGGAGGTTCAGCCACAACAAATTCTACAAGGCAGCCATCCAAGGAAATAGGGCTTGATTAAGTGCAATGCCGGTGTTATGAAATGCAGCCTTTTGTGCAGTGTATCAGGCAATGTCCCTTAAATGATGCTATGGACTTGGCAGTTACACTGGTTTGTTATTCCAGGATGTGCAGCAAATGTAGTGGTTTATTCAGCTGTTCATAGCAAAGAACAGGCTTCAGTCTTAGGTTTTAGTTGGTCATTTACTATGTAAACAAAATAATTTACCTATTAAATCGGGACTGGATCCGGACTACCGTATTCTGTTCCTCATCAGCCAAGGATTGTGAACTGAATTCTTCCCAACAGTCCCAGGAATCAGCAGGACATTCCTAACTTTTGAACTTCAGTCCCACTTCTCCTGCAGTGTCCCGAGATCCCTAAGAAGGTGAGAATGTGGAATGTTAAATTATTTACTGTCTGCAAGTGTAGCGAATGATGTAGTAACTCTTCTGTTCTCATTGACAGTAACATGGACTAAAGCCTCCTACACACGTGTGATCGCGGGCCCAACCCGCTTTTTGTAAACACGTGAGAATGTCTTTTCTTACATCTAAGGACTATCATTGCTGTGCGTACAGACGTTTTAATTGTGAGAATTAACAATATTGTTGAGCATTCGGCGTTTATAACGCACAAATATTATCTAACGTCTGTACAAACCTTTAGTCTATGGACTCTCGTTCGGGCCTCATTGATGATGTCAGTACTCTTGTCTCGCGGGTCAGGTCACCAATCGCAGGTGAATACGGACCTTAAGAATCCAGTAATTCATATAATATACTTCTATAAATAGAAGTAATTGAGCTTTGCCACAAGAGGAAAGGAGGTCCCTGCCCTGTAGAGCTTACAATCTAGTTAATCACTCCCCTCCTCTATGTGAAGTACCCAGGGTGAGGATCTAAACGCTTGGTCCTCACCCCTGGGTACAATCTCACTACTACTATATCCTGAAATATTTACCGAAACATCCCCTCGCTGGTTCCAGTCTAGGTCAGCAGCTAACACCCGCGACCTAGCTAAAAGCCAGAACGAATGACTGAATTTTTCTGGTCCGTATTTTGGGCTGACTGAAATTTCTGTTGGTTGGTCAGCTTTAAATATTGTCCCGTGTGTACCTAGCCTAAAGTACAGGTGCAACTTTATTATTTAACTTTATTTCAATACACTTTTTTTTTCTTACCTTGGAGGCACCCACTAGCTGTACAACAGTTCTAGGCAACACATGGTGTTCCTGTGTCTGGCCGCACAGTCCATATTCTAGCCTAGAGCTAACCAGCCGCACTCTGATGGCAAAATTAAGGAGCCCCGGACTTCTTAATTCCATGTTGGGTAAAGTCAAAACTCCTAACTTCCTGCTAAGCCGTGATTGGTTCTTACCTGTTTCGTAAATGGTTTTTCACTCAGAAGTGTCGTACAGAGTTACTCATTAGTAAAAACTTTCCACTTTGCCTTGCCCTCTCTCTGATCTTGCTGTATTCCTGCCAGCCAAGCCTCAGTTGTGGTCTACAGTGAAGAGTGCACATTGCCTGCTCGCGGGGGGCATCACCAGATTTACAGTGCACTCTCACGCACAGAATAAAACATTGCTTGCTCTGCTGTACAGATGTTTTTACCCATAGACACATTTCTTGTAGAATTAAAGGAGAACTAAAGCTAAAAAATAAATAGGCCTAATTACATTGTGTAATTCCTTACCGAGAAATCTGGAGCACTGTCGAGAATCTGTATTTCATTTTGCAGACATCTGTCTTTCCTTTCCTTCTGCAGCCCTTCTTCCCTGTCAAAAATAGTTTGTTTTCTGAAAACTTAAAGGGGCCCATACACATAACAATAACGATCATACGAATACGGTATTATTCCACGGAAAGTTTTCTTACAGGTCCTATATAAGAAACCTAAGGGGAAAATCTGGGGGAGAATCATATGATCTCCATATGATTAGCCATACAAGGTCCTGCAATGGTACGATATTGGAATATCTCTATTGTAGCGTGTATGGGCACTTAAAGCCTTGTTGAAAAATCGCACAAAACTGTTTGGTGTTGCCTCTGGTATTATCCTGTAGACTGCATTCAGCTAATTTATACTTTTCCTTTAATTTAAAACTGCTTTTATGTGAAATGCTTGTGAAGGTTCTAATTCATCAAGGTCATGGTATATCTGTAATATTCATTCATCCAGGTCATGGTATATCTGTAATATTCATCCATTCAGGTCATGGTATATCTGTAATATTCATCCATCCAGGTCATGGTATAAATGCCAGGGACACTTTGAGAAATAGAAATTAACCATTGTTGTGGATTATAGTAAAAATACAAAGCATTACCATTTTCCTTTTCCGTTTTATAAGGAATACTGCACTACTGACATGTAATAAGGATTTTACATCACCTCAGGAGCTCTATGCCCGTATATAAAGCACAAGGCCATGGAATTCCTTAGTGAAGTATTTTCCTCATGTTACACATTAGACCAGGAGAAAGCAAAAGATGTCTTGGGATGTCACATGCAGGACAGTACACATAGGTTCTAAAAGGGCAAGTAAAGGGCTCGGAGTTCCATCATGAGAAGTATAAGTGGCCTCACACATTGAAATTTTGACACATGCACAGCACAATGCCATCCCCTGATCCAATGGGATAACTCTATAATCAGGCAAGTGTATGGCCAGTCTAGTTAAGGAAAGCCACAACGGTAAGAAAAAATAAAAGGGCAATAATAGGAGCAACATATGGCAAAGATGGCGAAGATACAATAATGAATCTCGATCTCATGCTTATTAAATGAATAACCCTTCTCCCCACTTAAGGGGGCCTTCCATAATTTTTTTTCCCTACAAATCTTCTGCCTAATGATGCCTTATGTGTTCTACTTCAATAATATCCAGAGTTCCAACATAAACAACCTCTCATAGTCGTATTTTGCGGGCTGGGGGACACACGGTGCCTCCAGCATTGTACATAAGAAGCCTGTTGGTTATCCTTGCACTGTGTATAATATAGAGAACAGTTAATATTGCCCACGATTCCCGATTCTCTGACACTTACAGTTAATAGTCAGTAAATGGCCCAACTTCCTCTTGTAGTGAGAGAGGCAGAAGTGAAACTTGCAGATGTTTGATGTGCAAAGATGCACAGCCAGAGGATGAAGCGAGATGGAGTAGGCGTTAGCTGAGATGTTTCATGGGGAGGAAACATAGATTGCTTGTCCAGGGCCCAGCTTATATGGACCCATTAGCCAGAACACTAAAGCGCCAAGCCAAATTGCAAACATTTTAGACCAGTAGTTCTCTGTCATTGTTTTGAGACTGTGGCACACTTGCCAATGCAAATTAAAATCAATTTGATAATTAATGTAATACGATCACTACAGTGACAGCACTAAAATAAAAATTATAAATTTTTAGATTAAAACAACAAAATCTTAAGTTCTACTAGTGAAATATTTCCACTACCAAAGTTCTGAGGCACGCTGAAATCACACTAATGTGCCCTGGCACAGAAAACGCTTTAGACAGCATGTATTCCTGCAGTGCAGATGCAGGAGATCCTCATGCCTAACCACTAAATAAGATACAAAGCACAACGGACTACTTTTACACATCTTATCCTTAAAGGGAAGTTCAGTGGAAAATATCAATTTTTAAAATTGTTTTTTGTTATACCTAGTTTATTTTACATATTCTCTTCCATTTTTAAAAATCAGTTGAATTTATACCCTGGCTTTTCCCTGCTGTTGACATTAGTGAGCTGACATTTTGGTTCTGTAATGGTCCTTATTCTTCCCAGATGCACCACTTCCTTGGAATGTTCCTATGGCAAGCCATAAGGGTCTCTTAGGGGTTCTGCAAACAGGACGCAGTATTTGGGAAGCATTAATTTTTACACAAAAAAAAAGCTGAATGGGCAAGTTAAGGTCATAGGATGGAAAAATATGTCTCTATTTTCTTAAAAGTATGTGTATGTGCACTACTTCCCATGTAAAGATTTCTCCAATCTAGGAAACTGAAAGGGGTGTAATGGCAGTACACAGGAAAATCATTGCAGAATACAATCAAGCACATTTACATCGGAACAGACCTTGAGGTAATGTCAATGGTGATTGCAATGAGTTGTCCGGGTAAAATGAATTTTAGTTCTTCTTAATCTCCATTGACAACTTGCCTAGAAAATCAACTGGAAAGAACCTCAACAGTTTCTTGTACTAAACTAAAAGGAATTGAGAATAATTGAATGATGGCTCTAAAGCTGTGACAGAGGAGAGACAGCCGGAAAAAAATTGAAGGTGTTCACGTCTGTTCTAATCCCCCTGCAATATAACCATCATTGTCTTTTCACCCCCAAGATGGACCTCGCTTCCTAATTAACGTAAACCCTTTTTCATTATTTAAGACTGACTGATACTAGGGTCTGAGGTTGCATAAATCTGCCTGCTAAGTGGAAGAAGAGGTAATTCAATAAACAGCTGCGTTTTGGGGCAAAACACTGCATTGTGGTACTTGAGGACTTAGGGTCCAAACATGTAGCACACGTCTCTTCACTATAAAGATTTAATTTCTTACACAGCTGAGTTCTGTGTTATCGTATGTATAGATATGTATGTATGTATATGTTTATTTATATAGGTCACTAGGGGACGCAGCGCTTACAATATAGAATGAAAAAGTTATGCAAGGGGGACAGTAAGTAAATACATAAATAAGAAGAGCATCATGGAATAGCAAGCGCTTGAAACGTCCAGAGGAAAGAGGTCCCTGCCCCATAGAGCTTACAATCTATAGAGTGTAGCTTACTTTTTTCGCTTTTGTACGTGGATGCCCTAACCTGCTACAGTACTGCATTGTGGGGATAAAGCAGGTTTGGCCAGTGTAATCCATTCATTTAATGGCTTTGCATCGAAAAATTATTAGCACAACCTTAATAAACATTTTAATTCAGTCTACAGAGTGTTAACAAGAAGAAAAAAGAACCAGATACACAGGTAATTAGGTAGATAGGCATATATTGGTGTTTGGCGGAAATTACCATGTTCCTAGTTAATTTCTCCTGTACATAGCAACCTGTTTGCCAGGGTAGCGGTAAGGCAATAAGGTAATGAATAACCCTTTGGAGAGTTGCCATTACCTTATACAGAGAAACGTGGCTGTATTTTTGGGATCAGCAAAGAACATTAACCTCTTCTTAGCCACGGTGCATTGAAACAGACACAAATGGTTCAAGTCAACTAAAAACTGGGGATTAATACCAAGAGGCGCTAAGTTTGCCTTTGCAATACCAATCCAATGTTGACTAAGCACCGTGAAACTTACCTGAATGTCACCACACAAGCTTTTCACCACTACAGCGAAGAAAAAGGCAAGCAAGAGAAAATGGAACCCAGAATTGGAATAGCAAGGCTACCGACACATTTCTAGTGAAACCCAGAATTGGACTAGCAAGGCTACTGACACATTTCTAGTGGGACCAGAATTGGACTAGCAAGGCTACCGACACATTTCTAGTGGGACCCAGAATTGGACTAGCAAGGCTACCGACACATTTCTATTGAAACCCAGAATGGAATGCAAGGCTACCGACACTTTCTAGTGGGACCCAGAATGGACTAAGGCTACTGACACATTTCTAATGGGACCCAGAATTGGACTAGCAAGGCTAACTGCCACATTTCTAATGGGACCCAGAATTGGACTTGCAAAGGCTACTGACACATTTCTAGTGAAACCCAGAATTGGAATGCAAGGCTACCGACACATTTCTAGTGGGACCTAGAATTGGACTAGCAAGGCTACCGACACATTTCTAATGGGACCAGAATTGGACTAGCAAGGCTACGCCACATTTCTAATGGGACCCAGAATTGGACTAGCAAGGCTACTGCCACATTTCTAATGGGACCAGAATTGGACTAGCAAGGCTACTGCCACATTTCTAGTGGACCCAGAATTGGAATAGAAAGGCTACTGACACTTTCTAGCGGGACCCAGAACTGGACTAGCAGGGCTACTGACACATTTCTAGTGGAACCCAGAACTGGACTAGCAAGGCTACCAACATCTAGTGAAACCCAGAACTGGATAGCAAGGCTACTGACACATTTCTTGGGGACCCCGAACTGGACTAGCAGGGCTACTGACACATTTCGAGTGGAACACAGAATTGGACTAGCAAGGCTACTGACACATTTCGAGGTGGACACAGAACTGGACTAGCAAGGCTACTGACACATTTCTTGCGGGAACCCTGAAATGGACTAGCAGGGCTACTGACACATTTCGAGTGGAACACAGAACTGGACTAGCAAGGCTACTGACACATTTCGAGTGGAACACAGAACTGGACTAGCAAGGTACTGACACATTCTTGCGGGACCCCGAAATGGACTAGCAGGGCTACTGACACATTTCGAGTGGAACACAGAATTGGACTAGCAGGCTACTGACACATTTCGAGTGGAACACAGAACTGGACTAGCAAGGCTACTCGACACATTTCTTGCGGGACCCCGAAATGAACTAGCAGGGCTACTGACACATTTCGAGTGGAACACAGAACTGGACTAGCAAGGCTACTGACACATTCGAGTGGAACACAGAACTGGACTAGCAGGGCTTCTGACACATTCGAGTGGAACACAGAACTGGACTAGCAAGGCTACTGACACATTTCTGCGGGACCCCGAAATGGACTAGCAGGGCTAGACACATTTCGAGTGGAACACAGAACTGGACTAGCAAGGCTACTGACACATTTCGAGTGGAACACAGAACTGGACTAGCAAGGCTACTGACACATTTCGAGTGGAACACAGAACTGGACTAGCAGGGCTACCGACACATTTCTTGCGGGACCCCGAAATGGACTAGCAGGCTACTGACACATTTCGAGTGGAACACAGAACTGGACTAGCAGGGCTACTGACACATTTCGAGTGGAACACAGAACTGGACTAGCAAGGCTACGACACATTTCGAGTGGAACACAGAACTGGACTAGCAGGGCTACTGACACATTCGAGTGGACAACAGAACTGGACTAGCAGGGCTACTGACACATTTCGAGTGGAACACAGAACTGGACTAGCAAGGCTACTGACACATTCGAGTGGAACACAGAACTGGACTAGCAGGGCTTCTGACACATTTCAGGAATAAACAAGAATCGACCATATGTACTTTGGTTTCATTTTGCTATAATTACTATTTGATACATCTCCCACCTCGGGCAAATCTTCCCAACACAGATAAATCTAAAAAAAAAAAAAAAAAACAAGACATGACAAAAGAAATGTATTTTCATTTATTATTCATGTCTATTTTTAAAGCTGCCTTTAGGTTGAAAGAAAGAGGATTGTAAGCAAAGCTCTGTAAACTGTTCTTTTGTATTAGGTAGCAGCAGTCCAACCACTGTTAATAATGCAGTGCAGTCTGCAAAGGCCTCTGGGAGTTAACCCTTCTCCCTAGAAGATATAAACAGACAGACGCATAAAAATTACTATAATGGATGCAAAATTGTAGTTCACATAAAAGGTATATTTGTGTATTCAGTTAGATCAAATGGACTTAAAAGTTTAGTTCATAAGACGTTTCCCTAGTCATCCAACTGCGTCTTTCTCATACAGAATGACTTGTACAAGAACTGTTGGCAATTAAGTACCAGGAAAGTCCCAATTAGCATATGACCCAGGCAGGGCCACCATCAGACTTTTCTGGGCCCAATACTGGGTACAATTCTGGGGCCCCCATAACTCACTTTGTTAAAGGGGAACTGTGGTCCAAAATGACTGAGGTAAATTGATAGTAATTGCTCCTCTGGGAATTTTTGCAATTTATTTCCATTGTTTATTTTGCATGTTTTGAAGATATTTACATTTTTGTGTGTGATATGGCAGCAGCATCTCCAGGTCCCCTGCACTTCTGCTTCCTGCTCTGAAACTGTCAGTAATCTGTCCTGTGTCTCCCTCCTCCCCTTTGCAGCCCCCCTGGTCCCTTCCACTCATGGACCCCATGGTCCCTCCAGTTGCAGGCCCCCCATGGCCTATTATCTTACAGTCCCATGTGTGTCTAAGCCCCCGCCCACTCGTGGGTATCTAAGACTCACCACCCATGGGTGTCTAAGCCCCACCCACTCACGGGTGTCTAAGCCCCACCCACTACGGGGTCTAAGCCCACCATCGTGGGTGTCTAAGCTCCGCGTGGGTACTCAGACCCCCCTTACCTTCTCTGTTAGGACTTCACACAGCAGAGAGGAGGAGGGACTTCCTGTCTCCCTCACACACTGAGGGAGTCTGAGGCTGTGCTTGCCGGCGGCACGTGTGCAGAAGCCTTAGGAATGTCACATGTCAGCCTCCAGCCATTAACTTTCTGGTCAGTCATTTCTTTATATCTTGGGTGTGGAGTATGTAGAGAGGTGGTTGATGGCTCGTTTTAAAGGTAGGAAACTGGTTTTTCATTTAAACTTAACTTGTTTGGAGCCACAGTTCCCCTTTAAGGTTACACCCATTTTAAAGACCATTATTATCATTTTACATTGTTCCCTGCAATATTATATATCAACTAGACATTAAGCCTGTTACATTAAAGGTGCTAGACATTCTCCACCTCCCCGACACACACAGACCGGTAATATAAAATGTACCCGTGTCCAGTACACACACTTAAGATGCCCTCATGCCCAGAGGGCACAGACTGGTAAATATAGCATACCTTTAAGCCAAGCCCACACAGACTGGATTCCATACTAGACCCCATATAATTCGCATTAGTGTTGCTTAAAAAAATTTTATTCATATGACTATTGATATATTCACCCCATTCTTCATGCTCAAATCCTTACACCTACCCATTTGGCACTGTCTGGAAAAAGGCTGCCACTATTGCCACACAGCATGGCAGTCCACACTCTGTCTGCCTATATCCATATTTCTATCTCTGTGTCAGATTGCAGCTCCACACCATCTCTATCCTGTATATATCCCGATGATAGAGATGGTGTGGAGCTGCCATTCGCATGTGACACAGAGATGGAGATATGTATATATGAGGATAGGGATGGTGTGGAGCTGCCATGACCTGAATGAATGAATATTACAGATATACCGTGACTGGATGAATGAATATTACAGATAGACCGTGACCTGGATGAATGAATATTAACAGATATACCATGACCTGGATGAATGAATATTACAGATATACCGTGACCTGGATGGATGAATATTACAGATATACCATGACCTGGATGAATGAATATTACAGATATACCATGACCTGGATGGATGAATTTACAGATATATGTGCTGAGACCGGATGAATGAATATTACAGATATACCATGACCTGGATGGATGATATTACAGATCTGTAATATTCATCCATCCGGGTCATGGTATATCTGTAATATTCATCCATCCGGGTCATGGTATATCTGTAATATTCATTCATCCAGGCCATGGTATATCTGTAATATTCATCCATCCAGGCCATGGTATATCTGTAATATTCATTCATCCAGGCCATGGTATATCTGTAATATTCATCCATCCAGGCCATGGTATATCTGTAATATTCATCCATCCAGGTCACAGTATATCTGTAATATTCATCCATCCAGGTCATGGTATATCTGTAATATTCATTCATCCAGGTCATGGTATATCTGTAATAGTCATCCATCCAGGTCATGGTATATCTGTAATATTCATTCATCCAGGTCATAGTATACCGTATATACTCGAGTATAAACCGTCCCGAGTATAAACCGAGGTACCTAGTTTTAGATAAAAAAGGAGGAAAACCACACTAACTCGAGTATAAACCTAGGGGGTAGTATTTGCCACTAAAGATGTTTGGAAACTACAACTCCCAGCATGCTTTATTGCTGGGAGTTGTAGTTTTCAAACATCTTAAGTTGCAAATACTCCAGGTCATGGTATATCTGTAATATTGATTCATTCAGGTCATGGTATGTCTGTAATATACATTAATCCAGGTCATGGTATATCTGTAATATACATTCATCCAGGTCATGGTATATCTGTAATATTCATTCATCCAGATCATGGTATATCTGTAATAGTCAATTATCCAGGTCATGGTATATCTGTAATATTCATCCATCCAGGTCATGGTATATCTGTAATATTCATTCATCCAGGTCATGGCGACTCCCCCCCTTCCCCGATGGATATCTGTAATATTCATCCATTCAGGTCATGTATATCTGTAATATTCATCCATCCAGGTCATGGTATATCTGTAATATTCATCCATCCAGGTCAGGTATATTGTAATATTCATTCATCCAGGTCACAGTATATCTGAAATTTCATCATTTCCAAGGTCGGTTATATTTTTTCATGTTTCTGGTTCCATCGGTTTCTTTCATTCTAGGTCATGGTATATCTGTAATATTCATTCTCAAGTCATATCCATCCAGGTCATGGTATATCTGTAATATTCATCCATCCAGGTCACGGTATATCTGTAATATTCATTCATCCAGGTCATGGTATATCTGTAATATTCATTCATCCAGGTCACGGTCTATCTGTAATATTCATTCATCCAGGTCACGGTATATCTGTAATATTCATTCATTCAGGTCATGGCAGCTCCACACCATCCCTATCCTGCATATATACATATCTCCATCTCTGTGTCACATTGCAGAATGGCAGCTCCACACCATCTCTATCATCGGGATATATACAGGATAGAGATGGTGTGGAGCTGCAATCTGACACAGAGATAGAAATATGGATATAGGCAGGACAGAGTGTGGAGCTGCCATGCTGTGTGGCAATAGTGGCAGCCTTTTTCCAGACAGTGCACAAATGGGTAGGTGTAAGGATTTGAGCATGGAGAATGGGGTGAATATATCAATAGTCAATATGAATAAAATATGTTTTAAGCAACACTAATGCAGAATATAATATGGGGTCTAGTATGGAATCCAGTCTGTGTGGGCTTGGCTTAAAGGTATGCTATATTTACCAGTCTGTGCCCTCTGGGCATGAGGGCATCTTAAGTGTGTGTACTGGACACGGGTACATTTTATATTTACCGGTCTGTGTGTGTCGGGGAGGTGGAGAATGTCTAGCACCTGTTAATGTAACAGGCTTAATGTCTAGTTGATATATAATATTGCAGGGAACAATGTAAAATGATAATAATGGTCTTTAAAATGGGTGTAACCTTAAAGGGGAACTGTGGTCTCCAAACAAGTTAAGTTTAAATGAAAGACCAGTTTCCTACCTTTAAAACGAGCCATCAACCACCTCTCTACATACTCCACAGCCCAAGATATAAAGAAATGACTGACCAGAAAGTTAATGGCTGGGAGGCTGACATGTGACATTCCTAAGGCTTCTGCACAGTGCCGCCGGCAAGCACAGCCTCAGACTCCCTCAGTGTGTGAGGGAGACAGGAAGTCCCTCCTCCTCTCTGCTGTGTGAAGTCCTAACAGAGAAGGTAAGGGGGGTCTGAGTAACCCACGGCGGAGCTTAGACACCCACGAGTGGGTGGGGCTTAGACACCCGTGAGTGGGTGGGGCTTAGACACCCGTGAGTGGGTGGGGCTTAGACACCCATGGGTGGGTGAGTCTTAGATACCCACGAGTGGGCGGGGCTTAGACACACATGGGACTGTAAGATAATAGGCCATGGGGGGCCTGCAACTGGAGGGACCATGGGGTCCATGAGTGGAAGGGACCAGGGGGGCTGCAAAGGGGAGGAGGAGACACAGGACAGATTGACTGACAGTTTCAGAGCAGGAAGCAGGAAGTGCAGGGGACCTGGAGATGCTGCTGCCATATCACACACAAAAATGTAAATATCTTCAAAACTATGCAAAATAAACAATGGAAATAAATTGCAAAAATTCCCAGAGGAGCAATTACTATCAATTTACCTCAAGTCATTTTTGGACCACAGTTCCCCTTTAACAAAGTAGTTATGGGGGCCCCAGAATTGTACCCAGTATTGGGCCCAGAAAAGTCTGATGGTGGCCCTGCCTGGCTGTCATATGCTAATTGGGACTTTCCTGGGTACTTAATTGCCAACAGATTCTTGTACAAGTCATTCTGAATTGAGAAAGCCAGTTGGATGACTAGGGAAACGTCTTATAGAACTAAACTTTTAAGTCCATTTGATCTAACTGAATACAACAAATATACCTTTTATGTGAACTACAATTCTTTGCATCCATTATAGTAATTTTTATGCGTCTGTCTGTTTATATCTTCTAGGGAGAAGGGTTAACTCCCAGAGGCCTTTGCAGACTGCACTGCATTATTAACAGTGGTTAGGACTGCTGCTACCTAATACAAAAGAACAGTTTACAGAGCTTTGCTTACAATCCTCTTTCTTTCAACCTAGAGGCAGCTTTAAAAAATAGACATGAATAATAAATGAAAATACATTTCTTTTGTCATGTCTTGTTTTTTTTTTTTTTTTTTTTTAGATTTATCTGTGTTGGGAAGATTTGCCCGAGGTGGGAGATGTATCAAAATAGTAATTATAGCAAAATGAAACCAAAGTACATATGGTCGATTCTTGTTTATTCCTGAAATGTGTCAGAAGCCCTGCTAGTCCAGTTCTGTGTTCCACTCGAAATGTGTCAGTAGCCTTGCTAGTCCAGTTCTGTGTTCCACTCGAAATGTGTCAGTAGCCCTGCTAGTCCAGTTCTGTGTTCCACTCGAAATGTGTCAGTAGCCCTGCTAGTCCATTTCGGGGTCCCGCAAGAAATGTGTCGGTAGCCCTGCTAGTCCAGTTCTGTGTTCCACTCGAAATGTGTCAGTAGCCTTGCTAGTCCAGTTCTGTGTTCCACTCGAAATGTGTCAGTAGCCTTGCTAGTCCAGTTCTGTGTTCCACTCGAAATGTGTCCAGTAGCCTTGCTAGTCCATTCGGGTCCCGCAAGAAAGTGTCAGTAGCCTTGCTAGTCCAGTTCTGTGTTCACACTAGAATGTGTCAGAAAGCCCTGCCCAGTTCTGTGTTCCACTCGAAATGTGTCAGTAGCCCTGCTAGTCCATTTCGGGGTCCCGCAAGAAATGTGTCAGTAGCCTTGCTAGTCCAGTTCTGTGTTCCACTCGAAATGTGTCAGAAGCCCTGCTAGTCCAGTTCTGTGTTCCACTCGAAATGTGTCAGTAGCCTTGCTAGTCCAGTTCTGTGTTCCACTCGAAATGTGTCAGTAGCCCTGCTAGTTCATTTCGGGGTCCCGCAAGAAATGTGTCAGTAGCCTTGCTAGTCCAGTTCTGTGTTCCACTCGAAATGTGTCAGTAGCCTTGCTAGTCCAGTTCTGTGTTCCACTCGAAATGTGTCAGTAGCCCTGCTAGTCCATTTCGGGGTCCCGCAAGAAATGTGTCAGTAGCCTTGCTAGTCCAGTTCTGGGTTTCACTAGAAATGTTGGTAGCCTTGCTAGTCCAGTTCTGGGTTCCACTAGAAATGTGTCAGTAGCCCTGCTAGTCCAGTTCTGGGTCCCGCTAGAAAGTGTCAGTAGCCTTTCTATTCCAATTCTGGGTTCCACTAGAAATGTGGCAGTAGCCTTGCTAGTCCAATTCTGGGTCCCATTAGAAATGTGGCAGTAGCCTTGCTAGTCCAATTCTGGGTCCCATTAGAAATGTGGCAGTAGCCTTGCTAGTCCAATTCTGGGTCCCATTAGAAATGTGTCGGTAGCCTTGCTAGTCCAATTCTAGGTCCCACTAGAAATGTGTCGGTAGCCTTGCTATTCCAATTCTGGGTTTCACTAGAAATGTGTCAGTAGCCTTTGCAAGTCCAATTCTGGGTCCCATTAGAAATGTGGCAGTAGCCTTGCTAGTCCAATTCTGGGTCCCATTAGAAATGTGTCAGTAGCCTTGCTAGTCCAATTCTGGGTCCCACTAGAAAGTGTCGGTAGCCTTGCTATTCCAATTCTGGGTTTCAATAGAAATGTGTCGGTAGCCTTGCTAGTCCAATTCTGGGTCCCACTAGAAATGTGTCGGTAGCCTTGCTAGTCCAATTCTGGGTCCCACTAGAAATGTGTCAGTAGCCTTGCTAGTCCAATTCTGGGTTTCACTAGAAATGTGTCGGTAGCCTTGCTATTCCAATTCTGGGTTCCATTTTCTCTTTGCTTGCCTTTTTCTTGCTGTAGTGGTGAAAAGCTTGTGTGGTGACATTCCAGGTAAGTTTCACGGTGCTTAGTCAACATTGGATTGGGTAATTGCAAAGGCAAACTTAGCGCCTCTTGGTATTAATCCCCAGTTTTTAGTTGACTTGAACCATTTGTGTCTGTTTCAATGCACCGTGGCTAAGAAGAGGTTAATGTTCTTTGCTGATCCCAAAAATACAGCCACGTTTCTCTGTATAAGGTAATGGCAACTCTCCAAAGGGTTATTCATTACCTTATTGCCTTACCGCTACCCTGGCAAAGCAGGTTGCTATGTACAGGAGAAATTAACTAGGAACATGGTAATTTCCGCCAAACACCAATATATGCCTATCTACCTAATTACCTGTGTATCTGGTTCTTTTTTCTTCTTGTTAACACTCTGTAGACTGAATTAAAATGTTTATTAAGGTTTGTGCTAATAATTTTTCGATGCAAAGCCATTAAATGAATGGATTACACTGGCCAAACCTGCTTTATCCCACAATGCAGTACTGTAGCAGGTTAGGGCATCCACGTACAAAAGCGAAAAAAGTAAGCTACACTCTAATTAGATTGTAAGCTCTATGGGGCAGGGACCTCTTTCCTCATGGTACGTTTCAAGCGCTTGCATATTCCATGATGCTCTTACTTATTTATGTATTTACTTACTGTCCCCCTTGCATAACTTTTTGCATTCTATATTGTACAGCGCTGCGTCCCCTAGTGACGCTATATAAATAAACATATACATACATACATATACATACATACGATAACACAGAACTACAGCTGTGTAGAAATTAAAATCTTTATTAGTGAAGAGACGTGTGCTACATGTTTTGGACCCTAAGTCCTCAAGTACCACAATGCAGTGTTTTGCCCCAAAACGCAGCTGTTTATTGAATTACCTCTTCTTCCACTTAGCAGGCAGATTTATGCAACCTCAGACCCTAGTATCAGTCAGTCTTAAATAATGAAAAAGGGTTTACGTTAAGATTAGGAAGCGAGGTCCATCTTGGGGGTGAAAAGACAATGATGGTTATATTGCAGGGGGATTAGAACAGACGTGAACACCTTCAATTTTTTTCCGGCTGTCTCTCCTCTGTCACAGCTTTAGAGCCATCATTCAAATTATTCTCAATTCCTTTTAGTTTAGTACAAGAAACTGTTGAGGTTCTTTCCAGTTGATATTTCTAGGCAAGTTGTCAATGGAGATTAAGAAGAACTAAAATTCATTTTACCCGGACAACTCATTGCAATCACCATTGACATTACTCTCAAGGTCTGTTCCGATGTAAATGTGCTTGATTGTATTCTGCAATGATTTTCCTGTGTACTGCCATTACACCCCTTTCAGTTTCCTAGATTGGAGAAATCTTTACATGGGAAGTAGTGCACATACACATACTTTTAAGAAAATAGAGACATATTTTTCCATCCTAATGACCTTAACTTGCCCATTCAGCTTTTTTTTTGTGTAAAAATTAATGCTTCCCAAATACTGACGTCCTGTTTGCAGAACCCCTAATAGAGACCCTTATGGACTTGCCATAGGAACATTCCAAGGAAGTGGTGCATCCTGGGAAGAATAAGGACCATTACAGAACCTAAAATGTCAGCTCACTAATGTCAACAGCAGGGAAAAGCCAGGGGTATAAATTCAACTGATTTTTAAAAATGGAAGAGAATATGTAAAATAACTAGGTATACAAAAAACAATTTTAAAAATTGATATTTTCCACTGAACTTTCCCTTTAAAGGATAAGATGTGTAAAAGTAGTCCGTTGTGCTTTGTATCTTATTTAGTGGTTAGGCATAGAGGATCTCCTGCATCTGCACTGCAGGAATACATGCTGTCTAAAGCAGGGTTTCTGTGCCAGGGCACATTAGTGTGATTTCAGCGTGCCTCAGAACTTTGGTAGTGGAAATATTTCACTAGTAGAACTTAAGATTTTTGTTGTTTTAATCTAAAAATATTATAATTTTTATTTTAGTGCTGTCACTGTAGTGGATCGTATTACATTAATTATCAAATTTGATTTTAATTTGCATTGGCAAGTGTGCCACAGTCTCAAAACAATGACAGAGAACTACTGGTCTAAAATGTTGCAATTTGGCTTGGCGCTTTAGTGTTCTGGCTAATGGGTCCATATGAAGCTGGGCCCTGGACAAGCAATCTATGTTTCCTCCCCATGAAACTATTCAGCCTAACGCCTACTCCATCTCGCTTCATCCTCTGGCTGTGCATCTTTGCACATCAAACATCTGCAAGTTTCACTTCTGCCTCCTCTCACTACTAAGAGGAAGTTGGGCCATTTACTGACTATTAACTGTAAGTGTCAGAGAATCGGGAATCGTGGGCAATATTAACTGTTCTCTATATTATACACAGTGCAAGGATAACCAACAGGCTTCTTTATGTACAATGCTGGAGGCACCGTGTGGTCCCCCAGCCGCAAAATACGACTATGAGAGGTGTTTATGTTGGAACTCTGGATATTATTGAAGTAGAACACATAAGGCATCATTAGGCAGAAGATTTGTAGGGAAAAAGAAAATTAATGGAAGGCCCCCTTAAGTGGGGAGAAGGGTTATTCATTTAATAAGCATGAGATCGAGATTCATTATTGTATCTTCGCCATCTTTGCCATTATGTGCTGCCTATTATTGCCCTTTTATTTTTTCTTACCGTTGTGGCTTTCCTTAACTAGACTGGCCATACACTTGCCTGATTATAGAGTTATCCCATTGGATACAGGGGATGGCATTTGCTGTGCATGTGTCAAAATTTCAATGTGTGAGGCCACTTATACTTCCTCATGATGGAACTCCGAGCCCTTTACTTGCCCTTTTAGAACCTATGTGACTGTCCTGCATGTTGACATCCCAAGACATCTTTTTCTTTCTCCTGGTCTAATGTGTAACATGAGGAAAA
Source organism: Hymenochirus boettgeri (assembly GCA_019447015.1). Lineage (NCBI taxonomy): Eukaryota > Metazoa > Chordata > Amphibia > Anura > Pipidae > Hymenochirus > Hymenochirus boettgeri. Next base: position 311,776,250 of record CM033476.1, read on the forward strand.
TACTTCACTAAGGAATTCCATGGCCTTGTGCTTTTATATACGGGCATAGAGCTCCTGAGGTGATGTAAAATCCTTTATTACATGTCAGTAGTGCAGTATTCCTTATAAAACGGAAAAGGAAAATGGTAATGCTTTGTATTTTTACTATAAATCCACAACAATGGTTAATTTCTATTTCTCAAAGTGTCCCTGCACCCCCTAAAAAGCCATGTTACTCACGCTGATACCACAGACATGGCAGACAGGAGGGCAAGTACTTTTGTTAAAGGGTTTGGAAACTGTCAGGTTGACAAACAGGTTTTTTTAGGCATATGGAGGTTAACCAGTTGTGTTCATTAATGGATTTTAAGTAAAGCTGGGTACACACGATGAGATATTTCGGTCCGATCGACCGATAGTTCAGTGTATCGGTCGATCGGATCGAAATTATCGCATCCGAATGCGCCCATGTCCGACCGACTGTTCGTCCGAATCAGACGAAACGACCATCGGACATGGTAGAAAACCTTGTCCGATCGTGCGGTCCTCTAAGGACCACACGATCGGTCGCGACAGTCCTTCCTCCTGGCCGACCGGTCGAAGTATCAAACGGTCGGTCAGGAGGAAAAATCGCTAGGTGTGTACCTAGCTTAAGAATAGATGGTTCTTTTTACTGCAAGCAGGAAAGGAGACAGTTAATTCACGTAGCTAAGTGATTTCTATAGTGAAATATTCCACCACTGCTCACACTCTTGTGTATTACATACATGTAATCAAATTATAAGAAACTCAGTAAATCGATCAGTAATATTATAAGTGTCCATTGAATGGATGTTGTTAACCAAAGACCCCAATGGATTATATAGTGGATAATGCACCCCCAACTATATAAGGATATTAGAAGTCATCGCGACCATATAAAAGCATGAGGCCTCAGGCCGAGCTCCTTATATACAGGGCACGAAACTCCAAGGTGACTTCTAATATCCCTTTAATTTACAGTTCGGGGTGCATCATTTATTATTATGACCTACCCTTTTGTGGCTTCTGGTTTTGTTCTCCTCCTGGAACTGTAAGATTATAAGGCTATAATCTTACAGTTCCTCCCATAGAAATCCACTACATACATGGTTATAAGGGAACTTGTATATTATTTATTTATTTTGCACTCTCTCACGCACAGGAAGTTGTTAAAAGGAGGGTTTGGTAACGTCTGATAAAAGGGTTATCCTGATTGTTTATAAGATGTCTATTGATGGCTGTAGCAAATAAACTAATTGGTTTGTGTAATAGTGTCCTTTGGAAGGTCAATATTTACATTTTTTGGAAGTACCGTTAACAGTTTAGTTTTCAGCTGCAACTTCTAAATTGCGCAAATATTGTAAAACAAAAATTTTAGATTTGTATTGGGGATGTGGAAGACGTTAATTGAAATTTCTACCCCGTAGCAACACTACAAACATGTTCTATTTTAATTCATTAATACTTTGCAGCATTTGTTTCCTTACTGTATGCTGTAATTACTACAATTCCCAGGATACCCAGATAGACAAATTTGCCAAAAGTGTTAATATAACGACACCCAGAAGGTTTCCAGTTTAATATCATTGATATACTTTAAGTCTTATTTATCTTTCATGATGTAAAACTGCTACAGAGCATACCTTCCATTTTAATTCGAATCTGAACTCTCTCTTGGTGATCAGCATCTCTGGACACTAATTCCCCTTTCCCACTTTGCATGGTGTTGCTGGTAACTCTGTCCTGTCTCAGCAATTTCTCTTTTTTATTTACATTTTGCTTGGCTGTTTCGTTCCCCATGTCCCATGTAGCAGATTAGACTCCTTAGTCTTTGCAGAGTGTAGTAAACCCTTTTATTTTTATCACGCACCTGCAGTAGTTGTTAAGATTGTAAACAAATGGATTGTGTTCTATTCACTTTGCAGTGAAAAAATAGAAGTATTCAGTATTTCTTTGCCTTTTGACTTGTTCTGTTCTGTAACGAAGGGCTCTGTCGTTATCCGGTTCTATAACAAAATCAAGCTAGTTTTAAGCTGACTAACCCCCCTCCAATTGATGAACAACATAGCACCCCATGCACAAAACAGTCTTTCTTTTTATATTTTGCATTATCTACATATGATTTGAGTGGGCGCTGCCTGATTTTTTTTTCCGCATGAGGTGCTGACAGCAGCAGCTGCAGCATCGTCTTAAAGGCTTCCAGGGGGTGCTTGTTCTGTTCAAGAATATTAGAGTGGAGTCAAGCAACATGGCACCTCCCACTGATCTGTATAGATGCAAATGCACAAAAATGGAAATTTCTGCAATTAGCTAGGCTGTCTTGATGTTCTGTAGAATAAAGACAGAAAAAAAATGAAAGGAGACCTATACAGCTTGTATTAATTATTTTTGAAATATAGTCCTCTTAAGAAATATTTTAAGCAGGCCATTCACGGGCAATTTTTCCGAACATATTTTCAGTTGTTTCGTCTCGATTGGAAGAACCAGTTGAAAATTTCCACCTTGTTCCGCTGATATTCCTCAGATTATGGCTATGGGGTTTTTGGAAAATTTTACGTCTGACCCGGTCTTCGTTTTTTCAATCAACCGCTTCATAGTGTCAAGCAGCTGATTGAAAAAACGATGTTGAGGTATTCTAATAAATTCAACAAATTGTCTCAAATATCGATGCATGCTTTACTTGAAGCTTTCAGTACTTGAAACTTTGTTTACTTTGTTTTCTGCTTCCAGTTCTTGGAGCTTCCCGGTCTATGTACTCTGAGTACTTAACAGGTTCCAGTACTTGGAGCGTCCTTCTTTCTGTACTTTATTGTTCTTTTTAAACTTTACTCAGAATATCCATCTTCCTGTATTTCATGCTTCATTTACTCAGAATTTCTGTCTTCCTGTATTTGGACCTTCCTTTATTCGAAGTTTACCATTTCCGTTACTTGGCCCTTTCGTTAGTCCGTGTTTCCTGTATTTGGACATTGTTATACTCAGTATCCTGTTTCCTGTATTCTGTGTTACCTCTACTCTTTGATTTTTTTTGTATTTGGAGCTTCCTTTAATCAGTGTTACTGTTTCCTGTACTTTGACCTTCCTATAGTCAGTGTTTCCTGTTCCTGGACCTTCCTTTAGTCAGTGTTTCCTGTTGCTGGACCTTCCTTTAGTCCTTGTCAGACATCCCACGCTGCCAACACTCATTTCAGGGAGGGTACCCACATATTTCAATGAGGGTACCCACCCCCTAAAGCCCCACCCCAAGATTAACGCATAATCCATGCATACAGACACACACATGTATACAGTCAGACATTTTTGCACACAAACACATGCATCTCAACAGACACACACTCATGAAAACAGACACACATGTATTCAACAAGTCATGTAATAATCAAGTGTTTTTGTCACTTATTAACCGCTAAAAGACTGACATCATTGTGCTCCCTCACTCAAATTCAAAACAACATTTCAGGGAGATTGTATATTATTTCAGGGAGTCAGGGATATGCCATTAAAATCAGGGAGACTCCCTGAACTTCAGGGAGAGGTGGGATGTCTGCCTTGTTTCTTGTTCCTGGACCTTCCTTTGCTCAGTATCCTGTTTCCTGTATTCAGTGTTCCATCTACTCCATTTCCTGTATTCAGAGCTTTTATCAGTGTTTCCTGTACTTGGACCTTCCTTTAGTCCGTGTTTCCTGTGTTTTGACCTTCCTTTACTCAGTATCCTGTTTCCTGTATTCTGTGTTTCTTCTACTTTTGAGTTTCTTGTATTTGGAGCTTCCTTTAATCTGTGTTTACTGTTTCCTGTACTTCGATCCTTCCTATAGTCAGTGTTTCCTGTTTCTGGACCTTCCTTTATTCAGGGTTTTTCTGTATGGACCTTCCTTTATTTGGTATCCTGTTTCCTTTGGTCGATGTTTTCTCTACTCAGAGTTTCCTGTATCCGGAGCTTCCTTTTATTTGTGTTTCCAGGTTCCTGGAAATGGACTTCCCTATAGTCATGATTTTTCTGAATATGGACCTTCCTGTACTTAGTATCCTGTTTCCTGTATTGGGAATTTCTTACTGGTTCCTATAGTTGGAGCTTTCATTAATCAAATATTCCTGCTTCATTTACTTGGAAAGTTTTCTGTTTCCTATACTTGGAGCTTCCGCTACTCGGAGCTTCCTGTTTCCTGTACTTGGAAGTTTCCTGTATCTGGAGATTCCTGTTTCCTGTACCTTGAGTTTCCTGCACCTAGAGTTACTACATTCCTATACTTAAGCTTCCTGTACTATAAACAGTTTTCCTTCAACGGTTAATGGGTTGATGAATGTAAATGTTACATTTTATCATTTCTCACACAGTTACTTTTAAGTCCAGCATAGTGTCCCTCCATCTTTATAAATGAACTATGGACTGTGAGTCAGAATTTTTTTTTAAATGGGGAATTTTGTCGAGGCATTAAAGGAGAAGTTCAAGCTATAACACATTTTAGTCCAGCTGATTAAAACATTGGCCTCTTCCCTGGACAGCACGGGGGCTAAGTGAGCAACACAGTGGCTCAGTGGTTAGCACTTATGCCTTGCAGTGATGAAGACCTAAGTTGGAATCCACCCTTGGACACATCTGCAAGAAGATCTCCACGTGCTTGCGTGGGTTTCCTCCGGGCAATCATAAAGACAAACTGATAGGTTGTATATGTAAATAAATGTTGTTAGATTGTAAGATTATTGGGGCAGGGCCTGATGTGAATGTAAAACATGTCATTGTAAAGCGCTAAGACATTTGCGCTATATAAATCCACAATAATAATAATAATAATACCTTTTTACAGTCAAGCCCTTCAGTTCACTTCAACCCATTGCTCCTTTCCTCTAGCGCTGGTTCTGGCATATTCAGTCTTTATCCAGGAAGAAAGAGGAGATATCCAGTGAACTACATGGTAGCTCCCTGTCTATAGACAGAGTGTAGAGGGGAAAGTAACAATAGGCCTTGCTGTACAGAACTATAATCTCTATTTCCTTGGTTAACAAATATTCAGAAATATGTCACATCTTGTTTTAATCAGCATTTTCTGTGTAATTTTCCCTTTAATTGTTTTATTAGAAGCCCCCTGAAGTTTATTTATTTGGCGCTATGTATATGTGTATATGGGAGTGCGGCGAAATGTCCTACTGGGACATGGAGAGTGCACTGGCATTTGCTTGGGCTTGTACAACAAAAGGGAAAAGATAAAACCTTTCACCTGGAAATGAGAACATTGCTCTGTCAGGCAGGAAAGCCTAGTCCTATCCATTGTTTAATAATTCAATTCACTTTACAGGTCGTATTGGATTTTCGTTTTTTTCACTTGATTGGACAAAAAGAATCTGGAAACCCAAGGGCACACACTTACCTGAGCTTACCATGAGTACCGCATAAACCCAGAGCAGAATAATTACCCCATGTTTTCATCTTCTAAAGAGAAAACGCAGGGAAAATAAAAGCAAAAGACACACAGGGAAAAATCCCAAATACAAATACGGTTAAGATGCCAAGGAATTCCCAGTTGCAAATGCTAACGGGCTGCCAGAAGAGCGATAATTATCGCAACAGACACCAAACAAGAATCAGCATTTTATGTTGATTTCATTTAGGAACTTTTTAATGTGTTTTTCGCACATTGTCTTTGTTTTTTCTCTGTGTGAATGTTCTTAAAAAAGCAGCACGTGTGCCAAGGCCCCGTTTGAATGAACGAGAAACAAATTGTGTTTTGTAGAATGCCTTTCCGTGTATTTTTACCAGCATCTTTAATATACATTGTGTTCCCGTTTCTGTCAACCCAAGACATTGTGGACGTCATTCTAAAGCCTCGTACACACGTTGGATAATTTTCGTACAATGCAGCCTGACGAACGTTTAACGACATTACCATTAATCCTAACAATTGACATCTGTACACACAGCAACAATAGTCACCATGATAGTCGTTAGATATAGACGTTTGTACGTAACGTTCGAATCTTTGCGCAATTACGAAAGCAGCGCACGGACCTTTTATATATTTTTTCATAGAACGTTAACGATAATCTGCCGACCATGTACAAATATACGATAATCGGCAGAACAAATCCGCCAGGCTGGCAACAGTCGACAACAGTCGACAACAGTCGACGGGTGTTGGTCTTAGACCATCGTTGGTGCTATATTTTCGTATGAATATCGTGCCATTGCTCATTCGTCGGCTGCATCGTACGACAATTATCCAACGTGTGTACAAGGCTTTAGAGTGTTCTTATAGGTTAAAAACCATTCCGAACATATTCACCAAAAGGCTTTGACACTGATATTGGATGGTGAATAATCCTCTCTTCTGAAGGCAAGTTAGGGAAATGCTGTTAAATTTTGTCATTGAAATGTCACTGTTGATTCCTAGAGAGCTAGTTCAACAGCTAGGGACCATACAATGACAGAGACTGTTATATGACACACATAAGGATGCTTTGCCAAAGGTGCCAAATAACATAATCCAATTTAATAGAATTAATTATCCAATATGTTGGAATTTTTGAACTATGGATCATCATCCTAATCCCTCTTGATTATTGTTTTGTTTTTTTTAAATAAGTTTTAATGTGACTGCTTTTTGTTTTTAATGGTCTCCCAATGAATGCAGCAAAGAAAAACTCTTAATACTACTGTAAACTAAGAACTTCTTGTTAGTAACTTTACACGGTTTGACCCAGTTATAAGCATAGAGCTGTTAGCCTGTTAAAAGCATGTATCTGATTGGCTGGAATTCGTTTTTGTTATAGACCATTACAGAGACTTTGGGGCCACAAGGGCAGTTTTTAAGTGAATGGATTTTTTCAGTTTTTGACTCGTTTTACGATAAAGGGATGTTTACTTGAGAAACTTTGTTGTGTGTATATTTAATGGAACAACATTGGTTTGGTCTACATATGAAAGACAATGTAATATTTGTCCCATAATCCTTTAAGGCTATACAAAGAAGAAACTTTATTGTTTTCAATGTCGTGTTAATACCTTAGCTGTATAATGTTTTTTAATCATGGTGTGAAAAACATTAATTATTTGCTCATGAGAATTTTATATGGTTGCTTTCCCTTAACGTGCTGCATATCTGTAGATTCCTACCTCCTGTAAGGCTATAACATGGATAGGTTGATACTCCTAACTGATCATTGAGTTTTCATAGACAACCATTTTTATGGTGCAATTAAAGGTTCAAGAGAATTGGTAATAACCTCCTCAAGTTTCCTGAATTCCCCTTCTTAGAGTTTCAGTTTAATTTTTACGAATCTCCTAAACCCACCAAAATGCTAATAGTTGCCATTTTCTCCCTACAGAAAGTGTTTGTGTACATCGCGTTCCCCAAACGATGCAAGCAGGTTTCATCCAGAGGTTAGAGGTAAGTGTGCTAATTGCTAATCTCTTAATTACTCTGGAATAAAAATTGCACGGCTAATAATAACAATGGTGTATCTGAATGGATCAGGCTTCAACACATTAGGTCAGCCTCTGTACATACCACCATTTAGGTATTTTCCAATTCTGGTCTCCCCTGCTCTATAAAATTTAAGGGTAATTAATGTTTGCGCAGGGCTCAGAGGTAACTATAGAGTCTGGCTAAGCAGATAGAATTGCTAGAGTTTTAATGAAGTTGCTGTCAATGTTAAGCAATATAAAAAGCAATATAAATTCCTGAACACTTCTTGCTTTCAGAAGCTTATAGCCATGTAGTCAGTCTTCTTGCATTAATAGGCCCCCTCTCTACTGTCTAAGTCTGTGTAGGTTCTTCCTGTCTTTCCCGTCATAAAGTCTTAAGCGAGCATGGTGATGTCAATCAAGCTACTGGAAGTAGGAAGTTTGAACATTATCTGCAGTATAATTTCTTACAGGCTGCAGCTTTTATTAAGAATGTTGCTGTTGGAAATGAGAGCCCTGGAAGTGGCAGCTGCTTTGGATTTGTTAAATATGGTTGCTGGAATGTCTTGCGCTTATTGTTCTTAAACCAAGGCTCTATTTACCTGTACATGCGATTATATACAATAATTAAAAATGTGTTTTTGAAAGCTTAATTGTAGAAGAGAGGTTTGTATTAGATTTATTTCAGGACACAAAGCCGTGCATTTTAAAACCATAAGAATGATTTAAAGGAATTAACCGTATGTGCAGGTAACAGGTTGTTGTCGATAACGGAGTAAAAGGTAACAAGGGCAAATACTGTTTTAATTTAACTCAAGGTCATAACTGTTCTGCCCCAAGGGTTAGGCGCATAAAGCGTAAGTAGGGCCTCGACCTAATACTGTGTATTGACCTTACTGTGTTTGGTAACCATCATGCTTTGTGCTTTGCTGCATGTCTCATAGTTTATTTTGGATTCTCCTTTTTTCTATAACTTGGTGATCAGCACAACTGGTAGTGTCAGATGCATCTACAGAGCGTGGATTGTATACTGTACTGCATTTTTATGCCAACAGGGACTGAAAACTGAACATGATGCAATACTGTTAAAAGCATAGAAGTTTTGAATTTCACAAGGTAAAGTTTACTTGGGCTTTAAAATCACCTTGAGGCACTTTAAGGGTTCAATTGTCCTTTGTGGTCACATTGATTAACATGGGAACTGGCTCGGTTTCTGTATCTAAATTGTGCGACTTTAAGATTTTTCTTTTTTCTTCTCTTCGCTCCCCTTGCAGTCTGGCCCAATTACATCAGTCTGAAGCTCTGGTGAATTATTCCTCATCCAGAACATTACGTTCCATACCACATGTGCCTCTGCGCGTCCGTCACCCTATCGAGCTCCAAAACAGCTGAGCAGTGTGAGCGCTGCTCCCCCCTTCTTCTTCCCTTCTCCAACAAAGAAATCTGTTCCTGACTCCCCCATTACCATTTGCTGTCTTTGTGCCTGCTCTGCGCAAGTCTTTGCTGCAACCAACCCGGCTGTGTGCACAGTGTCTGCTGAATTTGCTCCACTTCCTCCCTGGCCCCTTTCTCCTTTAGGGGTTTTTGACAAATTAGAAACAGGCAGTACCTCTGCCACAAGCCTTGTAGGTGGGCAGGGGGATGCACATTCATTTTAAGGACTTCTCAGCACACTTACCCAATCTACATGGCATAGTGGGACAGATTTCCCAAAACAGCTATTTTGGTCAGCCCAATATATTGGTGATATTTTTTTGGCAGCTGACTGATGTCGGCTGTTCTTTCATCCAAATCAAACGAAAGGATGATTGGGCATGTCGGCCGGGCCAAAATATCTACTGGTGTGTATCTAGTCTAAAGGAGATCTAAACCCTAGAATCCCTTTCCCTCCCAGGGTTTTGGAGAAATGATAACCGAAAGTCAATATAACGTGTCCGGTTCTCCCGTCCCCCTTGCTGTGTCTGGGAATTCACAACATAATTTAATTTAGTTAATGATTTTGGTAAATGCAAAGCATCGGACTTTAACCTGGCAGTGGAGTTTGCATGCCATGTGACTGTATACTGAATGGGGAAGGTATTTTGGCCTTTGTAACTACTAGTAATGAAATTTAATTGGTTGATGCAGTCAGCCCATTTCTTGAATAGGAATGTGAACAGGTGACGAGTTAAAAACGAGAACGATACTTTCAATTTCAGTTCTACGGTTATAAACCAAAGTGATTTTTTGATATTAATGAATCCGCTTGGGGCATGATCAGCCTGTGACTATATGATCTCCCGCAAACCAAATCCAGGACTATGCTAATAATGGAAGCCAAGAATAAAATTGTAACATAAAAGGGCTCATTTAAACGCCTGAGAGAATTCTGCTTTCCAGAAACGCACGCAAGTCCGCAGCCATTCAATCAAACGCCCTTGTTCTGTTACGGCTCCTTATAAAACATAATGCGACTTGTGAGCGGATGTTCAGCCAGATGAACAATGTAACTTCAGTCTGCTTAGTGTTGGAAGTGAAACATGGTAGCGGTTTCCTCTTTAGGATAAATAGAGAGAGAGAAAATGAACGATAGCATTGTGCCAAGACGTGTAACTGTCTAGGGGTGAATTTCCAAGATTTTATTACAGAGCCCTGATTTGAATCCAATGCTTCCAACTGGACTAGTGCTCACTGGCCAACTCACTAGTTTCCCTTTTAATTAATTAACTTGTCTTGTTTATATTTATCTTGTCTATTGAATGAGTAAGCTGTTAAAGGTATATGCTACCCCTCTACTTCCTAGTTAATAAAAGGGGATGCCGTAACCATCCCAGGTCTAAATACAGTGTTTTGGGTTTTTTTCCCCCTGCAGGGAAGGGAACTTCCCTCAGATCACTTTACTTCCTCCTTACAAGACAAGACAGGAAGTGGAGCTTAGAGGGGAGCCATGTGGGGATAATGTTCAATGGAATGACATTTAAAGGGGAAATATACTGTATGTTTCATTCACATTTATGGGGGTAATTTTTTTTTTTTTTTTATCAGCTAGGGTTGGTTCCCATCGTGCCCTGGAGAAAGCACTTTAACATCTCCTTATCATTTCCTGTTTTCTCTTCCTATAGCAGATTACAGTCTGTTAACATAAACCGTGATGAGTGCAGATGGAAATTGCTTCCCTCAATGAAACTGGGAAAGACAAAATAGGAGCATTTGTTCCAGGTTCTGTTTTCTATCAAAACTATTTTCTAGGTGGGGGAGAGGTTAACGTATTGTGGGAACAATAGCCAGTAAAGGATCAGCATAATGGGCAACGTGGGATTCTCCACTGACTTACTCTGCTGGGTGAATATTAAGGCTTGGTTGTTGCAGAGTTAGAAGGCTCAGTTGATATATTTGAACGTTTCATGATACAAATGCCCCTACAGTTGAATTCCCAGTCACTTATAAAGACCCGCTAAGCTGTCTGACGTGGACCAATGGACACATATGGATTTTTAAACGGGCAGGCAATATTGTCATCATTTTATCAAAATCTATCAGAATTCCTGCCCTTCAGGTTTACGTCACATGGGGTGTTATCTGCCATTTTGTTGTCAGTAAATGTATCAAAACAAACATTTGAGTGAACATCACAGCTTTCCAACAGGACATAACTGTCGTGACTGATTCCCACTGTCACAATTGCAGCCATTTCTTTTTTTTTTTTTTTTAAATATGTGAAAACATTCCATTTGATTTTAATCTCAGGAAAGTAGAGATTTCCCTTTAACGTGAAATTTGGAAGATCAAATTTCCCTCAGCTGCAACACCTGAGGGCCGACCGACTGTTCCGTAGTTCAGCTCAGTCGGTGGTCATTTCAATTTGAAAACTGACAGTTATGTGCCCAGATCAGTAGGGGATCAGAATTGAAAAAATTGCTGGTGCCCACCTAGCCTAATATCCACTATATTAGGCTGGGTGAGCACCAGCAATTTTTTTTAAGACCTGGAACTAGTGATACTCCATATAGAGCCCATATTTGTCATATCTAAAGGCTTAAAAGTAGCCTTGTCCATATATATACAGTAACTATTCTATACAACAGTAGTGGACTAAATCAGGATTACTTGCTGGGAGGAAGGGGTTAATTTCATCAATAAGGAAAACACCCCATAGTGTGTGTAATCACTTTTTAACACCTAAAGCTAAAATAATAGAGATCCAGTCTGAGAGTCCCTTGTCTACGTGCGAGACACCTTATCTATCCCTGTGTGAATTAAATGCTGCCCAGTGCTCTTGGTATCAGGGATGTGAGTAGCTGTTTTACATTAGCTGACCTCCAGACGCCATGCGTGTGGCTGGATTTAAATGGACGGCTCTGACAGCGGACACAGCAATCCTAGATATTGTCAGGATACTTGACAGGTAGCAAACTGGACATCTGGGAACATTATTTCTTTCCCTCTTTTTCTCTTTATCAGACCAGGACAAATCTGGTATCTGGAAAAGTTACAGAAAACGGGGATATGGTTTGTGTCCTAAGGTCCAGTGAGGAATTGGTTTTCCCTGTTTAGTGACTTTCTGCTCCTTGATAATCCAGTTTTACCTACCTCTCATCCAATGTATAAAGTACCATGATGATAAACTATACATGTTACAGTACATGTCCTGGTCTACTTCACAAACTGGAGAGTTTATTTAACCTATAAAATTACATTTCCAGTTTTTACAGCATCTAGGTCAATGCTTTATTTGTTAATATATCACCTAGGGTTAGGCCACACTAACGTGTTTTTCACACGTTTGCGCATGCGTGTCCGTTTTGGAAACATACATACATACATACAACAACGTGCCGGAATCGCACTGCATGCATGATTCTGGTATGTTGCATTGTACACCCCAGCGGCAGTATTCTTTTTAGTGAGGCATTCTCCGTTGACTTCATTAGAACAGTGCCATTAAGTGGTCGCTTTTCTGCTGTGGCTCACAAAGTATGCATACACTGTATAGTGTGCCTGCATTTATTATTGGCTATTTAAAAAAAAGCACATTAGGAATGATACTTTTGAAAAAGCGCTGTGTGTCCCTCTCTTTCTGGTTCCTTGCTTTCTTGTCTTGGATGTTGCAATCCCTTTTGTGGATGTTACATCTGAGATTTTTCATGTTCCCTGTAGCTTTGCATCCTCACGTCTGGTAAGCGGCACAGCGCGGGCTGACACGTCTATTTGTAAGCATGTCACTAAATGGGGATTTAAATCCCCAAATACACACTGGCTGCAATTTAGGCTTCTGTTTAGAAAATAAAACAACAACAAAAATGTTTGTTTGGGCAAATAAATGCAGAAATAGGGAGTAAGAGCTAGGCCACACTAACGCACTTTTTGCGCATTTGCAGCCGCGTTTTGCGCCCGCGATTTTCGATAAAATGCAATGCACATGTGATTGCGCATCCGTTCGCGTTTTGAATGCATGCGTTCACCATTTTGGTGCGTTAACGCATGCGTTTCCATAAACGCGCAAACGAAAAATGCACAAGAATCAGGCACACAATTGCGATTTTGTGCGCAATTCGTGTGCGTTGCAGTGTGGTCTCAGCCTAAAGGAGGAGGATTCCTAATGTTAGTATTCCTAGTTAGTATATGGGCTTATGGATTCCTAGTTAGTATATGGGCTTATGGATTCCTAGTTAGTATATGGGCTTATGGATTCCTAGTTAGTATTTGGGCTTATGGATTCCTAGTTAGTATATGGGCTGCATTGTTAGGCTAAGGCCACCCGAACTGTAAAAACAGACTACATTGTGGGGCCATATGGCCTAATTTTTCGTGGGTGCATTTATTTTAAGGATGAATGAGAATTAAAGCAAAGAATATATAGATACCCCTGAATAAATTCTATAATTCCTAACAAATTGATACAGCAGCGTTGCAGATTAAAAATCTTATTTTGCCAGGTTTTGGGTTGTTCCAGATTTGAGTGAAGGAAGATACATTAGCAGCACATGCTTCTTCCTCATTCCCTTTCTGTCTGATCTGCCAGTAACTACTGGCTGTCCTGCTATTGACCATTAAGGGGTGCTGTTGTATGTATGTGTATAGAACATTGCTCAGCAAGGGATATTGCTATGAAAGGGTAACTTGTCCCCACCATACTGATTGGCTGCAGTTGCTAGTGTCACATTGCCCTTTTCGCTATAGATAATATGGTTTCATGGCTGAATCCCATGAAATTTAACGCTAGGGAGTAAAAGGGAGAAACCATCTATCACTTGGGCACTTTGCTCACGTCCTTTTTCATGTCTCCCACCCCCTCCGCCCTTTGCCTAATGGGTAGGGTAATGTAGACAGCTGGAGAAGTGTCAGCGTGCAGAGAAAATTTAAGAGATGGGAGGGACCCAGACCCTCCCAGGATATAATTACTAAAAGACAGGTTAAAGGAGAAGGCGAGGTTGTATAGCACACTGTCTAAACAGAATGGATAGTTAAACATGCGTCAAGTTAACTGTTTAATGGACATTGTATGAATCTAATAAAGGGATGTGCCTAACCCGACTACCTTCTGCTGTTCCAGGGCATCTCTGTGGTAATGCTGGGAGTTGAAGTTTACAAACATCCGCTGATTTAGAATTCCATCAGCATATGCAAAATATAGGACCGTGCAAGGCCACTGATTGGACAGAAAAGTAGAACCAGACTCCCCGTGTCTCATAGACAGACACTTCAAAGGTTGCCCAACATGGATTTTACCATCTACGGCCACCTCTGTATTATTTTGTAGCAGTATGGCAGCTCCACCATATATCAATACTGATTCAGTACATGGAGTTGTGTTTAGGGTTGGTCTAAAGGGTAAATAAGGAAGTGGTTGTCAATGATATGACTGTTTGTTAACACCAGTAATTATCACCCTGCTGATAAAGACCAGGTGAAGCGATGTGCAGGTGCTTATAGGATAAATCCTTTATCTATATTTCTTGTGTGTCCACCCATAAATTGAAGTTTTAGATATAGGTGCAGGACCCCCCAAACCCCAGTTTCATTTTACTTACCTTCCTCAAAGGTACAGCTAAACATAGATGTATGTATGTATAATTTTATTTATTAAGCGCCACTTGGGTACGCAGCGCTGTACATTAAAAAATACAGAGTATACAATCAGGGGGATAAGTGCAAGCCATTATACAGATTAATAAAAATTAAATTAAATACAATTTCATACATCGGTTAAGAAAGCATACGGTATATATAAATTATGTATAAATTGATATAAGTGCAGGGTGCAGGGTGTTGAATATGATTCTTTGTTTGATGGGCAGTCACCCATCATTGGAGAGCGAGCTGCTGAGTTTAAGACTGGAGAGGAGAGAGATGAGAGGCTGGGAGTCCAAGCAGTAGAATGTTACAGTAGTCAAGACGGGAGATTATAAGGGCATGGATGAGCATTTTAGTAGTGGAGAGAGAGAGAAAAGGGCGGATCTTGGCAATATTGCGAAGGAGAAAACGGCAGGTCCTAGCGACATTGTTAATGTGATGATGGAAGGAGAGAGAGGAGTCAAAGATAACTCCAAGGCAGCGTGCAGATTCAACTGGGTTAATGACCATATTGACAATAGAGATGGAGAAGGGTGGACTAGGTCCCCAGTTAAGGGGGGAAAATGATTAATTCCGTCTCATGGGTACCACCTCGTGCTGCTGTTTAGAGCTTGTTTCGAGCATAAGCAGCAACAGTGAGGTGCTTACTGGTCGTGGCTGTGAGGTAATTGGGCATGACGTCATTGTTGCGCCTTTGACTGACCCGCCGCAACCATGAAGCAGAGAGGGGAGGCTCAGCAGAGCGGTGTGGGACCAGGTCTCATAAGTATGTTTAGCTGCATCTTTGGGAAAGGGAGTAAAACGTAACTGGGGTTTGGGGGAGCCTGCACCTAAATCTAACATTTCAATTTATTGGTGGACACGCCCTTTAAAAAAATGACAGACAGAATCTTTATAATTCTGTTTGTCACATTTTAAAGATCTTCGCAGTGTGTACTCAGCTTTAAGTCTCTTTACCCCTCTCCTCTAATTTTTATTTCCCATGCCATTTATTGTCACCTGAATAGAATACTATAAACTATCAATAGGTTCACTGTAAATACCTTTATTGCATATAATACGTCCTTCTCTACATGGACCTTCAAAAGGGGGTCCCTGCTCAGATGGACTCGCGCCCCCTTCAGGAATCCTGGACAATGACGATCCAGGACCGTTCTTATTTTCTACATTATTCTCGTGCGCCCTAAAAGTTTGTTTTAAACCTTTCTAGAAACTAATAAGAGAAAGAAATAAAAACGTTTAGTGGATTTTTATTTTCTATCTTATTATCGTTATGATTGCAGGAGATTATCGGGATACCGGCCGTGTTATTTATCAGCGGGCTACCATATTGTTGGGAATACCTTTGATCCCCTATGTCCTAGCGATCACCTCTCGCCAGTACTTTAAGCAGCGTGTGATCTCTTAATGAGTTCGGCGGCAGATGGGCAGAAGATTTTCCATTGGGTTAGTGCGTTTCGTTAAAGAGCTTACAATCTAGTTGCGTTGGTCTCTGAAGTCAAAGGGGATCTGGATTAATCCAGGGTTCTTATTTTTTTTTTCTTCTTTGAGTCTTAACCTTTTGCCAGTTCTCCACTTTCAGAAGCCGAGCTGGATTCCATGAAGAATAAAGAGTCGGCGTCTGCCTCATGGTGGAAAGGGAAATAAGTGCCAGCACCACTATTGATTTTTAACTTCACTTCTGCTAGAATTAAGGAACAAGCAGGGGAGGGGTTGGAGGGGGTGTAAAAAAAGGACCAGTTAAAGTCGCACTACAAAGGAAACAACTCGGCGGCTTCTTTCAACAGCTGTTTTTCAGGCAGGAGACATCCCCTCCTTCTCCTTCTCACCCCCCCACAAGCCCATACCCTCCTCTCACACACACAGGCAGCCCCCTCCCCATCCTTACATCTGTCACTGCCCTTTACCCGCTGACGGCAGAGGTCCTCTGTCACTCAGGACAAGGAGTGTGTGTGTTGCAGGGGGACCTTCCACGCTGCCCAGTGACTGACTGGGGACAGTTGTTGTTTAGTGTCTGAAGCTGGAAGAAGGAGGAGGATACAAGAGGCCAAATCGCAAGCTTTTTATTTTTCCTTTACTTGTGTCTCTCTTACATCTGTGGGCCACTTCCCAGAGGAGAGCTGCCAGGAAGGACAGCGCCGGTGGCTTCCTGCTGTAAGTACACAAGACTTGTTTTCTTTCCTGTATTCACCACAAACTGCAGCTTTAAACACACAACAAGCTAATGGCTCTTGTCATTAGCCCAGCTAAAAAGATTGTGCTTCGCTGTCCTTATAAGGCATGGCTTATGGTATACAGATCAGGGACCTCATTTTTCATGGCAAAAGCTACACAAGGCCTGTGACCGTACACCTAGGGGGTGGGTTGGCAGAGATACCCTGCTAGGCCTCCCCGAAGGCCGGGTATCACTACGTCCGACAGTGGAAAGTATGGTTTATAATGCCACAGTTCTTCAGCAACTCCATAAAGCCAGGAATAGTAACCTTTAAAGTGCCAGCCGGGCCTTAGCAGAACTTGTGCGGTTTTTGGCCCTTGTGAACTTGGCTACGTTTCCAAACCATGTGTAAGTTGGAAGTAGCACAGAGCCTAATTTTGAGAAGGGTGTGGTAAACAAAGGGTTACTTTTATTTATTTATTTATTTTTTTTACGTTCTGGGGTCTCCCCCCCCCCCCCCCCTTTAACCATGCCGATACCTTCCAGACTATATGAAGCCATATTAGTTGCATAAACATTTGGTGATGAATGAGTGGTGTATGCACAGAACCGATACCCGGCAAAGGTGGCTTACAGGCAAAATAAAGTGTTAGGGTTATTGTTAGTGTATATAAGTGAAGCAGCAGGAAGACTGAATGTACTGCTGTGTGTGTGCTGTTGTAATGTAAATATATACACATTTATGGGTACCCTGTCCTCAGATGTCCTTTAGATTGGCAGCGCTCACAAGCAGGCCTCTCTCCTGCTGTATTTGTATATAAATGATATATTAACTGTACATGGTGTGTTGGGACAGTGTACATTAAAAACGAAATATCCCATTTAGAGGGCAGGTGATCTTTGGTTAAGTTGCGTAAACAGCTCATTGCATAGACCCCGGTGTGTTTAAACTGCACCGCAGGAATGTTATACGGCGCTCCTCTCCGATCCTCTGCTGTCTCTCACCACCTTCGTTTACTAGGGGTTGTATTCTGCAGCAACAAGTGTTCCTCAGTCTTCCTTAGATCATTTATGGAGGGAGGGGAGTTATGTTATGGGTATTTATTGTATTTATTTGTTCTATAGGAACATATTATGCTGTGCTTTACATTTAGTCTATCATTTACATGGCTATGGTTTACAGAGCTTACAATTTTTTAGACCTCTTTTTACTGTAAAAATGTACTTTTTATATAAAACGTACCTGGGGCAGGGAGGTAGCTGCAGCACATAAAATTTTCATCTGCCAGGTTAGTGCCCAAGGCCTTCCTGTATTAAAGATAGTGCTGAAGCACTCAGGAGGCCTGGCAGAAGCAGTTTTCTTTGTGCTGCCGCTCCTCATATAAAGGATATTAGGAGGTAGAAAGTATCAATCCAACCTCCCTGACCCATGTACTTTTTAATTTAAAATTTTTTTTCATGTTTTTTTTTTAACATGGCCTCTGCTGGAAGGCTGCTCCCTGCAAAGACTTAGTTGTTTGCCTGTAATACAGCATTGCATTAAATGTTCACCATAGACCAGAGCCTTTTTTTTTTTACATCAAACTTTAGCTAAGTGACATTCTGTGCATTTCCTTTTTTACTGTGGTCAATGTGAGATTCTCGTTTAAGATGTGGACTGTTAGAGGCATTCATGTGTGACTCCATGACAGGCCAGCAGGAAGGATAACAGCTACACACATAGCTTGCAGACTTCAGACTTTAGCACTGAACTCTTCCATCCTTTCACCCCTGGTCTGGCTATATATAGGGCCATGTGAGCTCCTTATGGAGGTGCCATATTATCCTCGCACTCATGTCAGGCTTGCTTATTAGGCTTGTGTTCTGGCCTACAAACAACTACTGTTACCTTCCTCCTGTTTTATAATTGAAAAAAATAACGTGTTAAGAAAATAGATTAATAATGAGATGTTGAGATTTCTTTCCCTAATGAACGAATATTATGACTTTCTACTTGAATCGCCCCCTATTTTAGTCCATCACCTTGTCATAGATTCAATGAAATCTCGTACCATTGACGTCTGTAACTGCTACTCCCCCGCCGAATGGAAAAAACAGATTTATTGGTGTTTTGTAGATAAATATTAATTAGACAACGAATCCAGGGTAATGCTGTAATGGTATTGGTGTTATGAACAAAATATGGTGTAGTAATGGCTTTTATGGTCCCCAAGTTGTAAACCTGCACCCAAAGCTAGCCATACACAAGCCAATGGTTTTTCGAGTAGATTTCTGATCAGAAATAAATCAGATCAAAAGAACCAATCATAATTCCTCACCTTGTGTCAACGAACTCCCGTAGATTTCATCTTGAAAACTGTGGAAGATGGGTTCTGGAAGATGGGGTCTACGGAAAATGTTTCACCTTGCCCGATCATAGTTTTATCTAATTGATCGGAATAGTAAACATATTGAAGACAATTGTCTGTGTTTTGGATAGACCGATCAGAGACATCAAACAGTCTATTGAAAACCCAGGAAAATGTATTCAATATTCCGATCAATTAGATAGAATTCGCAGAATTGATCGGAATATCGATGCCGTGCATAGGGGCCTTTAAGGTGGCCATAAACATGCGATTGTACCAACAGATTCCAAAGGAATCAGTGGTAGTAACCATGTACATTCATGGTATAGTAATCTTGTTATCCCAGATATTGTATCCCTCAATGGCTTCATGCAGCACTAGCAAGTTTTACTTAAAGGACAACTCCACCCTCATAAGAACATCTTTTAGAAAGAATGGCCTCTTAAAATATGTTGATATATCATAGTTTGTCCTATGAATTCATTACTGTATGCCTGCTATGCTTCTGGATGCCTCGTGGAAACAGCAATTTAGAAATCTGTACTGAGCCTGGGCATGCTCAGAAGAGGCAGACAGGGGATTAACATTCAGTCATTGGCTGCAATGTCAACTGTCAAATCCATAATTGACAGTTACTAACTGGAAGAACCAGGAAGCAGAAACAGGGGTAACAGGACATTGTGCAGGATTTCAGGTTAGACTTATATATTTCACATTTCAAACTATTACAGTTTAGGGTTTTGGGGGTGATTTACCTGTAAGTAAGTTTTCATTTTAGGGCTGGACTTGCCCTTTAAGCTAGCCATAGACGGCTAGATGTTCCTCCGATTGAATTTCCAAGTGGGTTCCACACCTTGAGGCTCCAATATATCCACAGAATTGCCCTTGAAATCGGAGAGATGAAAACTGAAGATGGGGTGGGCGGAAAACTTTCTGTCTGGCCCGATCTTCATTTTTTGATTGGAAAAACGTAAAATAGTTTTTGACATTTTGATCATTGAATCACTCAAGATGTTGATCCCATTATTTTTATATTATTTCTTTCCTCAAAACACCAGAATATGACATTTATGATTTGTTTTCTCCATTACCCAAGGTTGTAAAATGTACTTACTGTAGTTCATTTGGGTTTTTGTTCTGTCCTAAAATGATTTCAGCTGCTAGAAGTAGGCAGAGACAGAGGGTAATATGTCATGGCAGCTGATGTTTAACTCCCAGAATTCCATTGTGCCCTGTACAAATGGCATATGAAGTTAAACTATCTGAATGCAATAGCCCCTGTGTATACATCTATAGTTATTTTGCCTTTCCCTAGATCACCTTTTCCATAGGCATTGTATGTATAGCAAAAAGGACATATATTTTATTCGACAAAAATGTTGCAAATATGCACACCAACATTCACATACACACACAACAACAACATATAGCTGTACATACTTGTGAACCTTTATTTTAGATCTAGTAACTTTTTTGCATTGATAAATAAGAAACACGCATACTTAGAACAAAATAGCCTGCAGTCTGCATTGAAAAGGGGTCAATCATTTTTAGTCCTTCTGCTTTCCTCTGCCCGGAAAGAGTTAACTTTCACGTCCCACACGTTAAATAGACAGGTTGTGTGTTTTTGCAGGTTTTTTTTGTTGTTGTTCTTCATGTGCATCGACCACTATCAGCAGCTGAAAAGCAGCTGTCCACTTGTATTTCAACTGTTCGACTGACTAAGTGTGGTATTAGCTGTGGAACAGAGCCGTGCCTTTAATGGGATCTTATCTGTCTCACTTCACAAACTGATCTTGGCACAAGGTAAAATACTATTATACATTTAACCTCACAGTGAATACAATGGTACTTTAGTTAGTGCTGCATTGCTCATAGTCCTTTCCCTACTGTTTTTGTAGTCCATAGAACGTGCAGGGGAGACTGACCTTCCTATAAATTAGGATAGTATTTAATACCAGAGACGCGTTTCTCTATAAAAAATCCTTTTGTTGCATTTCCCCGCTGTGTGTAGATATGACTATTTAATATTTTTTGTTGTTGTAGACATTTGTTTCATTCTTACACATCACTGTTTAAAGTTTTATTATGTCCACGTTGTTTCTTTTTTGGGTATTTTTATCATTTTTGTAGTTATGTCGAATTTATATCTTGTTTTAAGACTTAAGGTGGCCATAGATGCTAACTATCCACCAATCGTACGCTCCGCAGATCGTACACAAGGATTGACTGGCAATTTTTTTTTTTCAACTGGACCAATAGAATAAATTATTGTACGATTGTTGGCAGATCATACATACACAATCTGACGATTGTACAATATGGGGGATATGACGATGTCGTACGACCGGGATCTTAGCGTCTGCGGGTCAGGGTGTGTGGTGTACTGTAGGAATTGTAAAAGCAGAGAACAGCTGGAGGAAAGCATGTTTACCATAACTGCTGTAAAGGAACATTAGCACATGGGGTTCAGTGTGTTTAGATGCAATTTGCAAATAAGCAAAAGGTCTATTAGACATAAATGTACAGTAGGAAATATCGGACCCCTTGCAGAATTCATCCGTGCATGTAAAATGTGTATTAATGATTTGACCAAATAATCTTTCCTTTTTATGGTGACACAGCATGTATGTTTGTGTGTATGTATAACTTTATTTATATAGCGCACAGCACTTTGCAGTGTTAAAAAAAGTGCTTGAAACCTTATGGCAGTGATGTCGAACCTTGGCACTCCAGGTGTTATTGGAAACTACAACTCCCAGCATTCCTTGGTTGCAGAATGCAGTTCTGGGAGTTGTAGTTTATAAATATCTGGAGCGCCAAGGTTCAACATAAGGCATAGAGTAAAGAGATCACAGAGAGTTTACAATCTAAATATGTCATAGCGATTCCGTATTCTGATTTAAATAATAGCCATGATGATCTCTATGTATGGGAGATGCCATACTGCACCAAGATGACCTAGTGCTATTATTTTTTTATATTTATAATGCTTGTCTTTACCAGTTAGTAGCTTTTTAACCAATCGCGTATAGAAGTGGACGGTGATTAGTGTATAAAGCTTTATTTAAATGCATCATTTTCACAACCAAGGTCCCACTGATACACTTTTCTAAAGTGTAAGACTTTTCTAAAGTGTAAGATGCCATAGGCTACCCAATCAGGTTTGGAAGAGGGTATAGAGATGTAGATAATACAGTGTATTGCCGGATCATCCTTACAGCAAAGGTGGTAGATACCAATTTATTAATGTAAATGCCGGCACTTGGTGTATAGAGAAAGTTTGCATGAGGCCTTGCCTCTGTCTCTTTAAACCTTTTAGGCCTGGCACTGGTAAGTCAAACAAGGCTTCTACTTCACCATAGATTTTCTCTGGTTCATTCTTGCGGAGATGCTGACTGGGCTATGTGGTGCCGGCCAACTGATCGTGGGCACTTTTATCCTTTGTGGGTGGTGTATTGCCAACCTCATCAATGCCACATAGCTTGAATAGGCCGAAACCATCATTTGGATCCTAGGTTAAACTGTACAGCGTTCCCCCATAAATACAAAACACAGATTCCTGCCTTTCCTGTTACTTATTTAAGAATGTGAGCTGCCATGCTGCTCTTTGTTAGTTTATAACCGATTTAATCCTATGTATAGACTCTAGTGAAACGGTGGCCTCCGGTGGCCATATTGTAAAATGTTATATAATGCTGCCTTTAGTTTAGTAAAGCTCTACAGTATCTTAATACCCCTGTATGTAGTTATTATCGAAATTCCTAATTAATATAATGGCCTTTAAATCCTGGTCTGTTGGGCTGGGGAATGTGTGTGCTGTCAGTGACTGGCCGGTTCCATTGATATAAAAGAGGTGGAGGAAAAGATATCTCCACTATGGGGACTGATAGGCCATTTATTATCCAGTAACTGTATAGTGTCAAATGGGAAACAAATGGGCCCTTTTCAATGTCATCTGGGAAACCGCGGCTAAGGATGGGAGACAAAAGCCGTCATTTGGTCTGAAGGTATTTAGCAGGGCCTGATGGCTGTCCTGCAGCTGTTATCTCAGCTGAACAAAAACCAACACACACACAGGGGCTTATAGCTCCAGGGAACCATGGGGGAAACCTGCTTAGAGCATGCAAGCTCATTAACCGCTTCTGTACCAGTGATGGGGAGAACAATAGCCCATGCAATGTAAACATATCTACCAATTGAGAGAGAGAGAGAGAGATAGAGAGAGAGAGAGAGAGAGAGAGAGAGAGAGAGAGAGAGAGAGAGACTTGCATTATCCAGTTACCCCTACTCGCCTTAAACCCTTTGCATTGTTTAAATCCAATATAAATGTTAACACCCGTAGCCTTTTGCTGGTCCTTCTATAATCTGTGCAGCCATCTTGTATCCAGGGAACAATAATGTACCCTTGCTCTACGGTGTTGCGGAATAACCTATTGTTAAAGTTTATTTTTTCCTCAATACATAGTTTTGTATAATTTTCCCTTAACTCCAGAACCACCAATACTATATTGTCAAATTGCTCTTTTATTTCCCTAATATTTTTTTGCACCTCCATGCCGTTTTTTTTTAAAAACCAGCATGTAAAGCAGCGTATGTCTCTATCTCCGCTTTATATCCACAATCTGCAGAAATCTAGGTCAGGAACATAATTTCCCCCCTCCAGGGGTTTGCTGGAATCAGACCTCAATTTTTCTTTCTATTCTCAATAGGATTGTGCTTAGATTGTGCCATCCCCTCCTAGGAGCTAATTGAGATGAGCGATGGAGTTTGGTAGTATAACACCTGGCAGATAAAATTACTCTGAGGCTTTGCCTTCCACCTTCCAAAATCCCTGCCCTTCTAAAAATCATACACACACACACTCTTGGAGACCCCATTTTAAAGGTCCTTTTGTTAATAATTTTATTGACTCGTTAGAAGACAGGGCTTGACCGTAGTCCGATCTCATCTTACCGATTATAGATTTTATTCTATTGTTAAAGAGAAAAGTCAAGGATATGCACACACATGTAAACACGAAATCAAAGGATTTGATACTTTCTGTTGTATTGCTGACTTCCTGTTCTGTGGCTGTGGAATTTAAATAGAGTAGGAAATGGGGTGTGCAAAGAAATATTGCTTCCCCCAACTTGCTGCAAAGTATTACTTACAAATTGTCTGTGAACAGTGTTGTGCTAAGGGGGAAAAGTTCTGAAGTTTTCATATATATAACATTTTTATAACAATTGATGGGGTTTTTCTAGAAGTCAATGCTGTCATATTGTAATCCATCTCAATAATCAGAATATGGATGTTGAGTCTCTTCCTGTTTCCCAGTCAAATTCAAGTTTATTGTGCTGGTTCCAAATAAAGGTTTGAGCAGCCTAAAGGTATTGCCAGTTGAAGGACAGTTTGAGAGAAAGAGGTAAAGAAACCGCCACAATCGTATCAAGTCTTAACTTACATAGACCCAAAACGACCAATTGTAGCATATTAGGATTTGGTAGCAAAATAACTGTTAATCGATATAGATTTCCTGCTATAATGAATACAGAGAGACAATATGAATTGAAGTAACGTGTATCACCTAATATGTATAGGGAGGTCAATGGAATAAGTGTGTACATGCAGATCACCATAAATTATCAAAATACCCACTGTAAGATAGTGTGTGCAAATGCGAACCCCACCTCCCCCGAGGGCTGTAGTTAAAATGTTTCCAGCTCGGCCTGCAAGTGCATCTTTCGTTGTCTTCAATTTCCAACAATATTTACCCAATCCAGAAGTGAATGCTTTTATTCTGCCAATCAGATTGAAACATACAAACGTAGGCATTTCAGCCTGCAGCCACAGTGCCTATAGATACATACGAAACCCCTCTGGAGAGGTTACACAGCTAAGTGCTTTCCATACATTGCTATTCCAAGATAACTTGGCATTGAAGAAATGCTCCCTTCAAGAGGGCGAATTTGCAAATTCGCTGAAATGATGGAGTGATTTAAAGTAATCATCCCTCAATTTAATGCGCTATGGAAAGCTTGGCACTGAGATAGCTGCTTTTGAGGCTCTGAAAATTGGTTTGCTCATTTCAAGGAGAATTCTCCCGCTGGTTAGACTCGGAAAACAAGTATGTTTGTATGAGTGGGGCATGACGACAATAAGGCTGTTTAGTGATCATATGCTATCTCCCCTCCCACCCTTGCAGAGAAATTCTAAAGAGCGGAGACATAAACAATCTCACTGCAATTTCCCAAAACCGAGAAAAGCTAAAGTTGTTTTCATCAAGCGACGCCGTTTAGCCTTTATTCGGCCCATATTTCCTTCTGCAGATTAAATTAAAATCTGTTTGCAAAGGGGCATGTGATTTCTTATTAAGAATTGGCATAACTAGATTTATAAAGTGCCCTGTAAGGCATATTAACAAACTCAATGACTAGTGGTCAGTATTTAATATTTCCTGTGTGTGAGGAGTTAAACAGATCTGTTCACAGCAGGTTTTGGAGTTGGCTATTGACCATACTTTAAAACAACAACACTAATTTCAGGGCTGTCATACAATACCCGCCAACGTTCACCTTTAAATAGGTACCCTCGGATCTGCACCATGTTGTTTCTTTTAAAAGGGGGAATGTTGGAGGGTATGTCATAGTGCCTCCTTCTAAATGCTGTGGGTACCCACAGGTGATGACTCATCTAGTATGTTATCTTCAAAAGGCAGAACAGGTGAAACAAACTGCTAGTGCTTGTGTTTGCATTTGTTTCCATGACAGCAGATTTATTGCGTGCAGTGTCCATAATTGGGACATTTAGAGGGCCTGATCACAGAGCTGTGTTCTGAATAAAAACAGAAATCAACCTGCACCTCGGTTGTTTTTATTTATGGTCATTTATGAGACTTAAAAATGGCCTGCTTCTCTTGGTGGACTGCACGACAAAGGGAATTTGGTTAAAGGTATCACTTACTAAATTATTAAATAGAAAAAAGTTTCAACTTGGGCAACCATTGTAAACCTCAATTGCAATATTATCAGTTATGGACATGTGCCAAACTCTGCAGATCACCTTGATGGACACCTGCCAACCCCAAAGATCAGGCACAACTTCAGGGGAGTATGCCAGTCTTTGCAGATCTAGCACAGTTTTAACCTTATGGACACTGGCCAACTCTAAAGATCTGGCACAGCTTGATGGACACTAGCCAAGCTCTGCAGATATAGCATTGCTTAACTTGATGGACACTTGCCAGCATCAAAAGATCTGGCATAGCTTTAAGGACACATGTCAATATCTGCAGATCTGGAACAGCTTTAAATTGATAGGCACCTTCCTAACTCCAGCACAACTTTACACACACATATGACCATCTCTGCAGATCTAATGCTGCTTTAGGCTAAAGGACACTTTCCAACCTCTGAAGATCTTGCAGCTTTTTGGAGACATGTCCATCTCTGCAGATCCAGTATGGCTTTAGTTTGATGGACATTTGCCAACCTCTACAGGGTCTGAATTTGTCCATTTCTACCGAGCATTTTTCTTTTATTTCTTAAGTTACAAACATGGCTGTGTCAGATGGTTCTGCAAGTTATAGGTTTACCCACAGCCAAAGGGTGGGAGATTGGATATCATGCATATTAGATGTCAATAGCATTTAGCATTCGTATAATCACAGTAATTCCTCTTGACGATGGAATTTGTTGCTAAACTTGCAAAGGGATACTGGGAATTGTAGTTTACCAACCAAACATAAAAGCAGCTACCAGGGCCTGACAAACCCCAGGAGCCAAATAAACCACAGCTACTAACTTTTTAAAGGGTTTCAGCTTTTAACTCGTAGATTGGTTCCTATGGTTCTTGTCTGATTCTGAATATTTCAATGGAAAGTCAATGATAAGGACCCATCAGTGGGCAGTGATAGTAAGGAAATAGAATATTCTATCAGCAATGACAATTCCCAGAGTTCCTTTCCTTCATATGAAGGATTCAAGAAGTGGTGCTTTTTGAATCAGTACTATAATATTCAATAACTATATTATTACTATACTATACTATTTCAATACAATACTATACTATTACAGTGCAATACTATATTATTACAATACAATACTACAATATACTATACTATTACCATACTAAACATTTACAATACTATACTATACTATTACAATACT
The DNA here is from genome assembly GCA_019447015.1 of Hymenochirus boettgeri. Classification (NCBI taxonomy): domain Eukaryota; kingdom Metazoa; phylum Chordata; class Amphibia; order Anura; family Pipidae; genus Hymenochirus; species Hymenochirus boettgeri. The sequence goes on from CM033476.1 coordinate 311,803,355, forward strand.
ATACTATACTATTTCTATACTATACTATACCCCACATGTACATTGCAACAGGTTTCTAGTAAAGATGGCCGAAACTCGCCAGTTCCGTTCCGTTTTCGGATTCCCGAAGATCCGAAAATGGAACAAATTTTCGATTGTTATCTAATGTTCGAGGCTATTTTCGAAGATAATACGATCAAAGACTACTTTTGGGTTTCCGATTGTATTTTTAAGGACGAAAGTGGAAAATGGGCTCCGAAATCCAGACGATCCATCTCCTTGTAAGTTGGTGTTTAATGAGGCCCAAGTATCCCGAGCAGCCATGCTTGTTTTGGTAACTGATGTGGTTTTCTCACTGCTCAGTTTTGATCAGGGGGGGTCATGGGTAGGTCATCGAGTCTTTACTTGACAGCTCTAAATGGGGGGCAAATGTGCTAGGGAATATATTGAGCATGTGTTGCTGGGTCTGTGTAAATCCCAAAAAAACCCTAAATAAGTAATTTATCTACAATGCTGTTGAGAGATACACCAATTTGTTTGTTAGCAATTATACAATTTAGTTTTATTAATCAAAATGTTTCACATTTTAACAAAATTAAACAGATGGGGGGAGTCACACACCACATTTTTACCATCTCCCCAAAGACTTGTCTCTTACACTTAGACACACACTGCCATCTCGATTTCTTTCCCACCTCCCTGTGCATCAAGGAGGCCAGGACCTTGGAGCTGTTGCATGGTGATAGTTACCATGGATACCACTTCACGGGTATCCGTGTGCCGAGCGTGTCTGTGTCACATAGTGTCTCTCAGTGAAGCTAGATAAGGGGGGGGGGGTATGTTGTGCGCATGCGTATGTTTGAAATGTAAACAAATATTAATATAAACACGCCTGAATGCAGATTACTATTTGTAATGCGCTAGCACGTGCAGTGAGTAAGCAGACAGAAGTCAAATATAATGGTCCAATCAAATCATAGACCAGAGGTGTCAGAACTAGGAACTGTCCAATCACTGATATCGTGTCAGAGTTTTTTTGTGAAGTTTGTGTAAAGAATGCCTTCTAATGATTTAGCAGTTTAAAGTAATTAAAATAAAAGACGTTTATACGGAGATCAGATATTAATAGAATTTAATGTTTCTCATTGGCATATCATTTTATTTTTTTCTATCAGAATTTTATATGTTTTTAAATATCTCTGTAAAATACTTTGATTTGAAATTTTCCTTAAAAGCGAGTGTATGGACTGGTTCTAAATCCGGATTCTAAATTTTGAACAACACACAAACAGTGTGATTGTCTGTGATTGGATGTTTGCATTAACCAATATGAACATGAACATTAATGAAAATTCCATTAGCAGAGCGAACATCAATAATACAGATAAATAGATAATAGACTGTATTTGTAGCCTTTCTACCTGCCTACTTTTCCATTAGTTAAAGGTCCCATGAAATCTCCATGTTGGAAGGCAAATACTAGTTTATTAAATACATTGCAGTGTATGGCTACACTGCAATCTGTGCAGCCTGCATCATGCTTCCAATGGAAACACTGCACGATGAAATACATCTGTTTTAACGTATGAAAACTCTGCATTGGTTTATACGGTGCCTTGAGGGTTAATTGGAGACTCTGGAGATTCCTGCTCTCAAACCGTCTTCCCCGTTTACTGTTCATGTCCATCTTAAATCAGCTAATGCCTAATTGAAAAAGAGGCTTAAGAGGGTTTGAAAGGCAAATCTACATAGGAGCTCTGCTAAGTGAGCAGGTTCCTCCTTCCCCTATCCAACAAGGTAAGGGGGGGGGGGGGGGAAACTGTCACTTCTTAGAATCTGGCGGAATGCTGGTTGCCTAATGCACCTTTCTGCTTGGTGGGGCAGTGTTATCCATCACTGAGTGGCTAGTAAGGATGCTCACACATCGTCTATTCCCTTGTTAAGCATGGGATGTGTGCAGGTATGGTAAAGCCAACAGAAACAGGTTTAACCTACCTGTAATCCCCATCTGAGCTGGGCATCCAGGGGTTAAAGGTTTCCTAGGTATTAAAACTTAACTATAAGGACGACTTCTCGGACTTGCATATGTTTCTGCACACTTTCAGAAAGCAGATGGTCTGCTGGGAATCGTAGTTTTACAGAGGGACAGCTGCGAACATTTGTTAACTGCAGTATAAGGTGTTAAAGGGCCTATGTGCTCTGTCACCTCTGTGACAATGTGGGATCAGCTGTTCCATCACCTGTTATTGGCTTTTAAAGTAACAGATCTCCCATTTTTTTCGGTGTCCAATAGCCACTAGTCATTTTTAATAACGTTAAATAGAAAATAGTTCTGGAATTTAAACTGTTATATGTACTACGCCCACGGCTCTGAAAACCTTCTGCTATGCACTATGTAATCTGGGGTCTTAAACCTGCAGGTTTCTAGTTGTTTAAAAACTACAATTCCCAGCATGTAGTTGAGTGCATGAAGGGAATGCTGGGGGTTGTATTTTGCACACATGTAGAAGCCCTCAGGTTGGGAATCACTGATATATTATGACTGGGGTACTTTAGCTGCAGTGGTGGCTGTCATTTGCTGGTTTCTGGTAAGCAGAAAGCTTGCAGAAGAGATGCAATATAACTTTGCAATCCAGTATCAATCTCCCTTGGATTGCAAAGTGATGCTGTATCTCTTCTGCAAACTTTCTGCTCACCATAAAAGGCCTTTTGTAGACATTCACATGAATTGACAGTGTTATTGATTTTCCTGCGTTTGGGAAATTGTGATGAAAATGTTGACACTTTTTATGAGGATAATTAGTGTTTATTGGTCTCCAGCGCTGTGATTTCTTTACCAGAAACTTTCTTGTTTGTTCAGTTTCTTTCACAGAATGGGATTGGTTCACGGCAATCAAATACAGGCAGCCAATCGCTATAAAATTTGATTGAAAGGTTTTTATGACAGAACATTGCTGGGTAAACCCATACGGACATTCTAACAATTATGCAGTAGGAACTGGAGGGTCACTATAAGCCTATAATTTGTTAGTTTGTCCTGGCTGAGCAAATAGCGTGGCAGCTCCCACACATTGAATGACTGGCAGTGTGAATGAATAAGGTTCTATGTGTGCATTTCTGTGTTTATAGCATTTGAAAATTAAAGCAAATTCTATTATTAATGGAGTATTATCCCTTTTAATCCTACAATATTGGAGCTTTCCTTACCTGCATAAATGTGAATGTTTTCTATAGACCCCAGAGTGATTCGTATGGTCTGCAAACAACTAGGCAGCTCCCACTATATGCTAATGTTGATTTATTACAGTAAGCAAAATGTATAGATAATCTCTTTCCCTTTCAAGAAAATGCTGGTAGGCCCATTACCGGGATGGAAGATAATTACTTCCACAATGGGACGTGTCCTTGCTACTTGACTGCACTACCCCAGATAAGACACAGTTGCTGCATGCCTGGTGTAGAGCTATCAGAGTAATTTGCACATGTAAAACCCAACAGTATCAATTGACACACAATCAACCGTGTAATTGGTCTGATTTGAAAGACAAGACCCATCTAAGTGGCTTCCAGGGAGATCATCTGAATGAATAGGTCCCCTCTGCAGGGCTGCTCTCTATATACAGGTTTGTTTATAAGCGCTGTGCCAACGTATGATGAATTCCCTTGTATTCATGGTTCTAGCGCTTTGTGTACTGGTACCCGACTGCCAGGGATGTTTTATGCTGGAAATGAATGCAAATATCTGACATTATCCATTTGAACAAATCTGGAATACATTTCATAGTGTGGTGGATCTGTTTATTTTATCCTTGGTGTCTGAATTTGGCAATACACACAGGACTTTCAACGCACTCGAATGTGCTGTCAATTTACAACATTTTGTTAATGCGACTGTATATGGATCAATTGTTCCACACACTGCACAGTTGTTAGCGCCTCCTTATAGGTTAATAACCGTCTCTCTGGTCTTGCATTTAGCTCATGTAATGCTGTTAAAGCCTCTTAAAAGGTATAGCATTTTGTTAAGAGCTACCATGGAATCATGAAAGTCTCTTTTTATTTGCATATACTTAATTATAGAGAAAATAACGAGACAAAAACCAGTCCCATGACCAACAGTAGTAGTTGGGGTTGCCATACACGCAGCAAATCCTGTTGGAACTTGACTAATTATTGACCCCATGTATGGCTACATTTACCTTGGAAAGTCTGGAGAGAGGAATTTCTCGTATAAGGCTGGGTACACACCAATCTTTATCATGGGACAAATGTCTGTCGCTCCCGGCAATAGCGGCCGCCGCTGACCGTTCGCACAACCAATCATGCAGTCCCACAGGGATTTAGCAACATGCCCAATCACGGAATGGGTGAATGAGTTCGCTTATGGCCGTCGCACACAATACACGTCACAGTCGGTCGGCCAGAATTATATGATGGTTTATACCCAGCCTAAGATTAGGTACAGAAAAGTATTTTTCTACAGCCAAACCATGTACTGTTACCAGTAGTACATGGTACCCTAGAAGCTCCTACACTCCCTATAGTTATAGAATTGTATGGAAATTATTTTAATACCTTTTAATTGAACACTGCACTGATTAAAAAAGATTTTTAAATTGAATTTTAGAATTCGCAGGGAGGTAGGAGTCCCTAGTCCTACCTCCCAATCAATCAAGCCTGACTGCTTCATTAGAAGTAAGGAGAGGGAATCTGTAGTGACTCGTATTATACAATTTAATCAGCAGAGTGAACTTTTAGTGTTTGCATGGACCATAACTGTATTACATGCCCTAACTCCGCTAGCAAGCAATTGGGAAAAAAAGGGATGACTGTAACTTTTTATTCCCAAACATTTCCCTTAATTCGATATTTAATATTTTAAAAGAGTAAATCTGTGTTGGGTTCCCCTTTAATATTTAATAAAACCGCAACCCATTTTCTTATAATGAGATAGACAGGTCTGTGTTCGTGTTGCTGAAAAGGAATTGTGTATGTCTTTAAACAAAGTCCCTCACATAACATTCAGGGTCTGGGTGTGGAAGTGAAAGAGGCGCTTTGTTGTTTTTACAACGTAGGAACCTGCGGTCTTCAGTCTGGTGAGAGATTCCAGGAGACCTGGCCTGGTTTAATAAAGACGCCTAATAGCGCCAGTTTGTCCCTTAAGCAAAGCCCATTTTCCCTTGTTGGCTCCTGGGGGCAATAAATGACCCGCAGCTAGCCCGTAGGATCCACAATTCCCATCGCTCCCCTACCAAGACAGTATTAATATTTTGGGAATATAAATAGTTGAGGGTTTTTGTTTTTTTTAGAAACCCACTAAAGGCTCCGAAAAATAGGAGACGGTTCCTGCCAACAAAAACCTAACTGCTGCGGAGTTCAGTCCAGGATTCATCCTTGGCTATAAAATTGGAAGGACGGTTACGCTACATAACAAGGCGCTCTTAATTTATAACCCATCTTGTAGCACAGACAGACCCGAACAGATTTCCACAATATGATGTTTCATATTTTCTTAACAGGCGGAGGTGGTCAGTTTTCTTTGCTCTTCCTGCTTCCTGTTAGTTCAACAGTATCTTTGCCAGGAAACAAAGCACGCAATGGACAACTCCTTCCTGAACATGGGCACTAGCTACTTCACCCGTGTGAACCTGTATTCACTTTCCTGTTAATTATACCCTTATTAATTATGTTATCAGTGTCACATGACTTGCATCAAGGTAAACATTTTAATATTTAAAGAAAACCGTTGGTAACCACTTGCCTTCCCTTAATATGGCCAAGGAACTCCATGCTGCCCATGCTGGGCACATTATTTTTTATTTGTCATAGGCCACATGGACAATACATGACAAGTTTAAACAAGTTGTACTCTAGAATTTAAGCTGGTACTGAAGTCAACCCTGATGACACAGCGAATAGACTGTATGGCAACTCCTTCTATGTGTACATGATGAACTTTGTACTACATGATCACTTTGTACAGTATAAACCCAGCTTGACCCTATAGTGTGTTAAATTGTTATGGGACTGCTCATTGTTTGTTTTTAAACTACAATCCCCAGCATTCTTAACCAGATAAGGTAAGTTTTAACCAGGCATTGGGAATTCTACTTCAGTAATGGCTGGAGGGTCTGGGTTCCTTCTACACAGGGTTCCTCCTGTAAAGAAGGGAAAGTGTTAAAATGTCTTCCTCCTACTGCAAGAACTGTAAAGATATTGACTATTAAACCTTCCCACGCTAATAAAACTCACCACTGTGATTTTTCTCTTCTCTCTGTCTCCTTCCAACGCTCAGGTATTGCTGGGGGGGGGGGGGGTTTTTTTTTTTTTCTGCTAACCCCCCCCCCCCCTCCATTTCCCCCCCTTTTCTGACTAAAGATAGAACTGCAGATTTTTAATTAGCAGATGGGGTAGTGTAGACATAATTAGACACGCCGCAGCCGTGAATGTGTGTGTTCTTGTGAATTCCAACACTCGCGCTAATGCGAGAGCTACACTCCTTTATTGTCAAGAGATCATGCATATTAAAAGATCAGACTGCCTGCGTTTAGTATGGAGACTATAACAGGCCTGGATTAGATAACTGGGGAGAAGCTCTGCATTCTTGGCATACTCTTAAATTTCCTTGATAGCGTTAGAATGTTCGATTTAGCGGGGTGTCTTTTACTGTCCGACCTAAAGTTCCTGCACACTTGTTTGCGATCTCAGGAGTTTTATCAGATTACATTGTTTACATTTTTTAAAGTGTTTCTTGGTCTGGTCTATTCGCATGTACTCCCGAAAAACAGGAAAGGAGAAAGCAGAATGCTTTAGAACTTGATCATTAATAAGAGCCATTTGGTTCCTTTAAATAAAAGGTGTGTTCTTATTTTATTGAACAATTTATTTGTCTGTTTGACTGGTTTGTTGTGCAAAACTGAAGGATCTGTTGTCCCTTTTGAATATGGGGGTTATAATGTCTTTAAACCTTAATTTCCCCATGGTTATAATGAGATGAACCTCCCTCTCTGAACCTCCTGCATCTCTGACAGGAAAAATAGGGAGGAGCTTAGTATACACAGGGAGATTATCTGGGATGGGGAGGAGTTTTAATGAATCTTTCCACATTGCCGATAAAGATTCTATGAGTTGAGAAAGAGGATGGAATACAAGTCATTACCAGTGTACAAACATGGACGCGATAACCAACAAATACGGTTAGATACAGAGGGGTTTTCCAGTTATTATCTGTGTTTTTAGTTTAGCGGTTATTACACTTCAGAACTTGTTCATTAATAATAGCCATTTGGCTCCTTTTAATAAAAAGTCAGGGAGATTCAATAAAAGTTTTTATCGTTTAAAATAGTGCTTATTTTGCACCAACCAACCAGAACTTATGTAACATTTGAAAGCTAACATCTGATTGGTTGGGGCAAAATTAGCACCATTTTAAACTATAAGAACTTTTATTGAATAACCCTGAGTGTGTTTTATAAAAAGTGTCATTTTATTGATCAATTTGTTTGTCTGTTTGACTGGTTCATTGTGCAAAACTGAACGATCTGTTGTCCCTTTTAAATATTGGGGTTATAATGTCTTTAAACCTTATCTGGGATGGGGAGGAGTTTCAATGAATCTTCCCACACTGACAATAAAGAATCAATGGGTTGAGAAAGAGGATGGAATACAACTCATTACCAGGATACAAACATGGGCGCAATAACTGACAATTCCGGTTGAATACGGAGGGTTTTGCCAGTTATTATCCACATTTTTAGTGTGAGAATCATAGACGAACTATGGCTGATAGTCCAATGGAATCTGTAACTGGTCTTGTATGTATATTTTGAGCTTTATATAAAAAATAAATAAAAAAATAGATGTTAAGAGTCTTCTGTGGAATATAGTTGTGTATTCATTTAAAAGAAGAAATTGCTATCCATGCAAATACATTGTTTTGTTTATTTCTGGGATAACAAGTTATAGGACAACTCCTACACATAATCCAAACAGGAATAATCAGAAATATAAATGCATACTTTTGGGGTTCACCATGACTAATTGTACCTGGTTAGAACAGGGGGTTATTGCTTTTAATAATGGTGCAGACCCCATCCCTGTAAAATTCTCTGTTCCAGCTGCTTTTCCTAAACATATTTTGGGAATATGCCCTCTTCCAACTTTTTTCCCCTCCCTTAATCTTTTCCTGGCCTGAGAATCCCACATGGGAAGGGGGTGGAGCTATTTATAAACCGCCTCATCTATTTTTGGGATGACAAGTGTAAAAATTCCCTGCCTTGCCAAACAATGGGTTTCAAAGTGGAGAACAATTCATGGAGACAGTCCGGCCCTGGTGTTCCTTGGCTGTCCCCGCGCAGCGCATGCCCTAACCGTTCACGTTGCTTTGATAAATGTGGTGACTCATTCATTTCACTCAGGACAACAAAGTGAACTTCCTGTTTTGCTTTAACAGTCCAAATCGCCTTGTCCGCCCCCTAAACACTCACAAACTTGAAATCATTTTTAAGTGAACTCTAAATTGTTTTTTTTTTTTTTGGGAATGTAATTGCATCATGGAGAACCCAACGCAGCCACTCCCTGCAAATGTTTTATCCTTTAAATTATCTTAGTGATCCATTTATAACTTGTGCTTATGATGAATAAATAGAATTTTCAGATTACAGTGTTCCTTTAGTTGGTTATATATTCCATAATCCTCATGTTGTGTATATCCAGCTGACTTCCCTATTGGCTGATAGTATATCTAGATTACACTTAATTAATGGATTGCTCCAGGAAGTCAAAGGGGTGGGGGGGGGGGGGGTTGACCTGTCACTTTTGAGCTGACCTGCAACCAGTAGCCCTCCCAGTATGGAATGCTGGAACTTTTCAAACATATTGAGTTTCTTATCTCTGCCAGAGATAAATTAGGATTGCCTAAACCAAGGTTTTCTCTTTTCTGCTTTTGCCTTTCCCTATACTAAGGGTGTCCCTGATGATCACAAATAAACCTTCAGGAAAAAATACCTAGATGGAAGCCTAATTACCTGCAAACCACTAACAATATTCTATTGTATTGTCACAGCAGTTTTAGTAAAGGCCAAATAAAGCCTCGTTTATTTTACGTTTTTTTTTCTTCATACGCGGATTGTTTTAGCTAATGGCAAAGAGGAGCATTAACCAGATTGTGTATAAACTATGTACCGTGAGGGGACTGGAGAGACAAAAACCGTTTTGTCACCAGACAGAATAGAATCTCTGTTAATTTTGTGATTAGAATACCCGGCGCAACGTTTGTGTTTTGTAAGTGAAAATAAAATAGATTTCCAGCTCCGCTCCGTCACCGCCAGTGAAACGTATCTGCCAGCTAATAAGACCGATAATAGATGATTGATTTTAAACTGTTTAAGGGGCTTTGGGGAGAGTTGTTAGAGTCTAACACTGTGCAGGGATTGGAGGTTATTATTCTCTGGGGGATACAGTTTAACAAGGCTGAACTCTCTCTTATGGGAAACATGTTTTTTCACATGGTTTTTTTTTTTTTCTTCTCTCTCTTTTCCCCCCCACCCTTGTCTTCATAGTGAAGCCTGCCGAAAGCTTTCAGAACATCTGGAATCACCAGGAGGATATAACATGAACTGAAAGGGGGAAAGAAAAAGGGGAAGTTTTTTTTTTGTTTTCAATTTATTTCATGAACACATTGTGAGGAAGAGCCTGGAACCCGATCGCCGCAAGGTCTTCGCTGGTCGGTGAGGATTTTCAGGAACCATGGGCAGAAAAAAGATTCAAATCCAGAGGATCACAGATGAACGGAACAGACAGGTCAGTGAATAAAGGGGAAGTAAACCACTGGTGGCTGTTATTGGCAACAATAATATGTTGCATATTTTTTGGTTTGACCATAAAGGGATTATTTCTTTGCAGCTTGTTCATGTAAGTTTTTAGGCTATGATAATAAATGAATCCAGTAGAAATTCCCTTTTGACTGGGAGTGCTGGGAGTTGTAGTATATAAACAATGGTTGTGTTTACTTCCTGTTTCATTGGGTGGAACTTGTCCTTCTAAACAACTTCAACTTACTGTTTAACTCTGGTGTTAAAAGGCAAATTAAAACACTTCATATACCTATTAGCCCAGCAAGTTCAGTTAAATATCAGTGTTTGTCCAGGAGATATAACACACTTTTACATATGATTGTATGTTGTGTAGCTTGTTCTAGTGCATCCAAACTGGACAAGTTGTGATGGTGAAGCAGACTGTGCTCCAATGTGCAGCGCTGCTTTAATTTCTTTTCAAACAAGACATCGGTGTAGTACCCCATGCCTGTTGGAGAAGTACATTGGTGGAATCTACTGGCTGTCTGACCAGTGCCCTAAGCCTTGGTGGACAGTGAGGAGATCCTACATTGCACTAGGTTTCAAAGTCATATTTGCAGCACGAATGCATTGGTGCACCAAGAAATCCCCAATTTAGACATTTTGCAGGTGGCTATTTTGGGGCATTAGACTATGGACATTGATGCAGATGGAAGGCTCCCTGTGTTTTAATGGACTGCCTAGATTGACAGGGGAATGTCACTTTTTATACGGTGAGGCCCTTACAGGACATTCATCGTTTTCCATCTCCTCCAAAATAAATTAAAAGGGAAGTCTCCAGTCTGGTTCCAAGTTAAGGCTGATGGCACACAAGGTTTATAAATTAACTTCAGAGGAAACACTGAATGATTACTTCCCATTTCCGCTGGTGGTAAACTGCCGTGTGTGATCACTACCATTTGTTATGTATGTTACCCCCTGTAGCTTCAGTAGCTGGAAATCACTAATGCAAACTGTTACAGGTCATCCAAGCTTGTATTTCCTTTAAATTGTGGTAAATATACATTTTGTGTCCCCTGTTACTAGGGACCCCACAAAGAATCCCTGTGCGGGGACAAGAGCTCACATCCATTATGCATAATAGGACTTTTACTTCCATTAATTTGGCACAGACACCAATCTAGCAGCTATGCCAGTGAAGATCATGCACAAGAATCACTGGTGTAAACTGATATTTAAACATCCAATATGGCTGGGAACCAACCGTAGATCCCTGGGATAGTATGTGGCAGCCATCTTTGTATCTTGGTTGTTGATTAAAAACTGATGGGAAAGGGATTCCCAGTTTCCCACAGGAGATTGTTGACACTGAGATAAAACGTGAAATATCTGGGAAATAGGGAGAGCACAGTCTAATATTTATCTCATTTCTACTTGGATGGGCCATTAATATGCTGCTACAGGACTGACCTCGGTCTGTGTACAGAGAGGCCTACAATGGATCATGTTTGGTAAAGTTCGTCATGGCAATGTCTGATACGGTGGAATCTATCAATCAGTAGAGTACCCACAGGCTAGTGATTAACAAGACAAACCCACTTAGGAAAGACAAACGATAAAGAATTTGCAGATTGGTTCAAGATGGGGAGCATTAGACTGACTCCGTGTTTTACACAATTAAAGTTTGTTTACATGGTAATTACGGCGCCATATGGGCAGTTTCCTGTGTGATGCCGATGTATACAATCTGGTTTCTAGGTATGGCCATGGGCTTTTGCTTTGTGCATCGTTAAGTAACTCTCTGTGACGTAGGCGAAAAGGCAGCTAATGTTAGATTTTTTTTTAAGATTTGTTGATTTGTAGAATGATGTACTGTGTTTATCATGGGACGGGTTTACTTGGGTTTACTGGTTAATTGCAGAAAAATCATGGTAGCTTCTGCTCCTTTAAATAATACAAAATATCAGTTGAAATGTGCTGTTTATGGCAAGATAGCCTCATGTACCTGTAGAGGAAAATCTTACACATGAATAGGTGATGCTGATGTTGCAACTTTTCTGTTTTTTTTTTGCTCAGTCACCATGTAACTTGATGACAACATCTTTTCTCCAATTTCCAGTCAATAACAGGCGTCTGCCTTAATTCCGCTGTATGGGGGGTAGTACTTTGCTTCTTGGAAAGAAATGAGACCGTGGCAGTAATTCTTTTTTATTTTACTATGACATGCTGCCCTGTTAGAGATGTCTGAACTCTCCGAAATCCGTCACACTTGCAGATTCACGGATTTATTTAAAAATCAGAACATTTTAAAATAAACGAGAGCGGACCCGTTGAAGTTAATAGGAGTCAAAAAATCTGAATGTTCTGCCTAAAATACAACTATGTAAAGGTACAACTAGCAACCGTAACTTACTGTTAATGGCTCAGGGAACTGGGAAATGGCCTGGGAAACACGTCTCAATGCCCAGGTCCAGGTCCAATACACAGGTCCATCTCTACTGCTGAGCTGTATAAATTCTGCTTATACCCACAGTTTGTGCCCACAGTGCGGTAAAATATCACCCTTTTCTGTTTGCAATCATCCTTACAGAGAGCTCTACAAATCACCCCCTCTATTGGTAAGCCCTGAAAGCTTGTTTCGGTTTGAGACCTGTTTTACTTGCCCTTTTAGTAATGATCTAGTGGTGGGGGGGCACTGTGAGCAGGCAGTTTCTTTCATCCCCTCATTAAAGGCTAGGCCCCACTTACGCGTTTTTTGCAACCGTTTTAAGTCCGTGACAGCGCATGCGATTTGGTTATAATGGAAATCCCGGGAACACAAAAATACCCGCGATTTCCTATGCGATTGCGCATGCGTTTTGGTGACGCATGCGTTCACTATTTTTGTTGCGTTAACGCATGCATTGCCATAACGGAAAATGGCAAAATCGCATGTGCAAAACGCACAACACGCACAAGATTTGCGCTCGCAATCGTGTGATAAAAATCACGATTGCGTGCGCAATTTAGTGCGTTCTAGTGGGGCCATAGCCTAACTGGAGCTGACAGGAAGACGCACTGTATAATTCAGGGGGAGGTGTGAACTCATGCCCCCCTCTTGCCCATGACTTAAATCATATTATTACACATTTAATATACTCCCACCTGACTCTAACTCAATGACATTCTTTGTAATAATAGATTTTCTTAAACTACATACATGAGATGTATATGTTTTAAAATAAAGTTTTAAAATAAAAACACACTTTTTTTAGCCTTGAAATGGTCCTGCTCATTAATTTGCTATCCAGTTTAGTTCCCCTTTAATTTCTCAGTAGGAAAGATTAAAATTGTTTGTTTTTTTTCCTTGGGCAGTTTTAAATGTTTGGCATCTCCACTGCATGTGAATAAACAAACACATGCACCCAAAGAAAAATAACCTATGTCAACTTGATTTACTTAACATTTACAAAAAGGTGTCCTAAGGTCACTGATCGTTATAAATAGTCAGTTGTTCCCCTTTAAGAAGGATCAGTCTTCATTTAACCTGGTACCTTAATGCTCCCACCCCCGTCATAATTCTGGTGTTTTTTTTTCTCCTTCCCCATGATCAACAGTTAGGCAAGAAATGAGGGTATTGCTTAGTAGGTTGGACAGGATGGACGTATATCTTTATTCAACCTCAAGTATTGTACTAAATACCGTATATACTTGAATATAAACCAACCCGGGTATAAACCGAGGTACTTTCTTTTAACTGATAAACTAGGAAAACTAATTGACTTGAGTATAAACCGAGGGTTGACTTTCTCTCATAGGCAGCCACATAGTTCCAGAGACAGTCCTATAGAAAGTCCAATACACAGTCTCGTAGAAAGTCCAATACATGGCCCCATAGCAAGTCCAATACACAGTCCCATAGAAAGTCCAATACACAGTCTCATAGAAAGTCCAATACATGGCCCCATAGCAAGTCCAATACACAGCGCCAAAGTAGGTCAAATACACAGCCCCATAGAAAGTCCCACACATAGCTCCATACAAAGTCCGATACACAACCCCATAGAAAGTCCCATACACAGTCCCACAGAAAGTCCAATACACAGTCTCATAGAAAGTCCAATACATGGCCCCATAGCAAGTCCAATACACAGCCCCATAGAAAGTCCCACACATAGCTCCATAGAAAGTCCCATACATAATCTCATACACCGTCTCATAGAAAGTCCAATACACAGCCCCATAGAAAGTCCTATACACAGCCCTATAGAAAGTCCCACACACAGCCCTATAGAAAGTCCCATACACAGCCCCCTAGAAAGTCCAATACACAGCCCCATAGAAAGTCCAATACACAGCTCCATAGAAAGCCTTATACACAGTCCCATACACTGAGGTGGCTCTGAGTGACACCTCTGGCACGCGTGCCATAGGTTCGCCACCAATGTTGTATAGAAATCTTAACCCTAAAAACATTATTCCAAAATAAGAATATAGAGTAAAATGAGTTGACACTATAACCTGTCAATGGAATTAGTATCATGAGATACATGAAGGGAAATCTGTGTTTGTAAACAAACTCTGCCACGTCCGTCCTGTACAGCCTCATATAAAATTCTTTATTTCTAAAATTGCTCAAAGGGCACTTCCTTAGACGTTTGTTGTAGTTTTCTCAGATGAACAAAGTAGCGAACAGCTTTACTGTCTCCGGTGTTTTTATCTTCCAGAGAGCAGTCTAAGGATATCATTGGGAACAGTCGCTTCATCTGGCAAACTGCAATTTGAAAGTGAAACTAGTAAAGTAACTAGTGTCAAAGGCAGAAATTGGGTTAGTGAATCCCAGGGCTTATTTTAATAAACAGACACTAAAGGCCCTTGCACACAATGTGTATGAACAGGCGTTTTGGGCAACTATCGGTAAGTGTATGGGCGCACGGTTGTCCGGGCATTGTGGATGATTTGCCGAACCCGTCTGAACGCCCATAAATATTACGATAGTTGTCCAAATCGGACGTTTGTTCACATCGTACATTGCGGGGCAGGCCCCTGCGGTCACACGTGTGTAAAAAGCTTTTGGCTGGGCTCACATAAGCAGATTTTTCAAACCACAGCAACCAATATTTCCGCTTACATCTGTTGGGCAAGAAAATCAGCTGTTCTTTTTGTCGCCATGTCTGTAAATCACTGACGATAGTACGGTTTCCTATGTAACTGTCGCTGTGACCGCCAGTGATTAGTCTTGGCATCTAGTTGCCCTTTCTCCTGACAGTAACATCTGTATAAAGTGTTGGTCATAATGAAGGTGCCCATGTCAGCATTATCTTTGCATTGTTCTGATCAAAAAAACTGTATAGGCCCATAGACATAAAGAAATGCTGCATTCCTGGTCCAGATGTACCCTACATAAACTAGTCATTAGTTTGCCTTTAATTTCTTCTGGTGGATTTTTTTGTCTGGGTTAAATTAAAAGCTGCAATCAGACATTTCTGTCCATAGGAAGTTCTCTGTGTCTGCATACACAGACTTTCTTTTGCCATTTGCTTTACACAATTCCATTTCTACATCTTCCAATGTAGCGATGTAGCAGTTTGACATCCTCCAGTACTGATCATTCCGATGACTTGGGTTTATTAAGAGTCTGCCATGTAAATGAAAATCAGCCATTCATTTT
Source organism: Hymenochirus boettgeri (assembly GCA_019447015.1). Lineage (NCBI taxonomy): Eukaryota > Metazoa > Chordata > Amphibia > Anura > Pipidae > Hymenochirus > Hymenochirus boettgeri. The sequence goes on from CM033476.1 coordinate 311,818,778, forward strand.
GCCTTAGAGGTGCGGTATAACCACGCAGTGCCAGGTCAATATTGAATATGGCCGGACATTTTGAGCCTTTGGCTGCAACAGGTAACAGTCAAATAGCCATGTAATGACTAACAGGAAAGGAAAATTACAGAATTCTGATGTTTGGGGATATAAAGGAATAAAATAAACTCTGTCCATACAATTACAGAAATTAGCTTCCAGTTATATTTAGTAAATAATTATAATAAGCCTATAATAAAACTGTCTGTATTACTGGCTTCGGGATGGTGCAAATGGTTGTCAGTACCGATTGGGATCCCTTGCAATTGGAGTATTTTTATTAAGCAATAACAATTTGGCCAGTAACCAGCGGGAATGTTTCTTTTCTCTTTTTCCAGTGGAAAATATACCAAGCATTCCCTACAGAAAATATCCGAACATTCTGATTGGTTGCCATGTGGTGTGATAAACATCCGTTTGGTTGGTGCAAATTATTAGCATCTGCAAATATTTGCACCTTTCATTCCATCACCCTTAAGTGTCCTGTTTATCGTAACATTTAACAATTTGTGAATTGTGTTTGGCACTGGTAAGGCCAAACTGGGGAGCAACACGTTTCTATGATCTTTTGCTGGCATTAGGAATACAGCTCTGATTGCATTGCCATAACGGTTGTAATGGAATTATCCTATAATAAAGGCAGGTCCAGGTAGAGTTGCATTGTTAGGAGGAAGGCTTACCCCTTTTATTCTAAGGAGAGAGAGGCCTGTGGAGGTTTTATGCCTTTGATTCCTGCTTTGGGGATGTGGGTCATGTGATTCTGATCCTTGCCTTGCTCATGCCAGGAAGCGTGGGAGCTGTCGTCTATCTCCTCAGCCAGGAAATATATCGCTTCCTGCTCTGTCAAGGGCCACATCTCAAGGACCAGAGGAAAACTGTGAGAACAGCAGATCCTTCCCCCCTTTCAGTCTTCAGGTTTCCCCTTCCCGTTACCGGTTTCTAATTTCCGACATGTGTCCCATCTACGAGCGCGTTTATGTTATTTCAGCTTTTCATTGTTGCTAATTAAAAATAATAAGTACCGGTAGATATAAATGGGGCTTTTATGACAAGAGGTGCAAAAGTTTTCCTTTTCTAGTAATCTGCAGCAACCAATAAAATGTTCTTTAACTGCAGTAACCCAGTAAAAATCTAACATCTAATTGGTTGCTGCTAATTAATAGCACTGGCAGACCTTTGCACCTTTTATTTCAAAAGCACCCATATATTTCTTTTGTACAGTACAAAATGGTGCAATATCTTATCCCTGTGGTGGGTAGCTATATATTCTGAAGTAGGTGGGTGCGGCAAGAAACAGTGTCCTTATTGACCAAGCTCACATGAAGTTATAGTAATAACTTCTTAATCTGAAACCACACAGGCATGGGTGCACCCTTCCACCAGCAGGAAAAGGAGGGACCCTTGGTTGCTCAGTATAATTTATTGGCTGGATGTTGTTTCCATTTCTTTGTTACTGTTCCCAATATGCAGAAAGTATGGAGAAAATGAGAACCGTGAGTTGTAAAGTAGTGAGTAAAATGTTAGTAAATCCAATAAAGTGTTAATGTCGCTCATTAATCTTCACTGATAAGCCGCTCATCCCTAATGAGGATTGTCTGTCTCTTGCTCTCTCTTTTTTTTTTTTTCTTCCTCTGGTGCCCCTTCCCCCTCACTGGCTCCCTCCTTCCTTTCTTCCCATGGGGCGTAAGTAAGATTGCATGGCAGAGAGACATTAATTAGCTCATGGGTTGCACTGGATATTGGTATCAGATAAAGTGGATCTGTAGACGCAGTGAATTAAATTGATGCTCTTATCTGTCCATGGGCAATGTGCCCTTAGAGCTATCCATGGAACATAAAGAAATCTCTGCAGAGCGAGTGCAGGGTGGTGGGTACATTGGAAACGGAGACAAGACAGGCTAAGGTGCTCAGGGTAAAGGAAAAGTAAAAAACAACAAAACCTAAAAAAAACCCATACAGTAAGAGTAAGGAACCCCATACACGGCCAAATGGCTGCAAGATTGTGCAGCCAATTGGTTCTTGTTGACTGAAATTCGATAGGGAATTTTCAATGGAATGACATCTCCTTGCACCAAAACCTGCTCAAGATGAAGGTATTTTTGACTTGTCCAATCAGCCTTTGCTTGTTTAAGGACATGTAAACTGAGGAAAATCATTTTTTAACTAATCACACAGTTATTAGGATTAATTACCAGCAATCTTAAATCTGCTTTTTATTTTTCTTCTCTTTTACTTTTTAAAGAGGCGAGGCACAGCTAGTCAGTAAAGAACTGTCAATCACCCAGCCCCTCCCCCTGGCACACTACATGTAGAAACTATCCATTCTATAAAAGTAAAGCTTATTTCTCTGTCACTGCATGGCTAAACCAATCAAATGGTACACAAGAGGTTGATTATTTCCCCCCCCCCCTTTTTGAGGGCGATTTGGTTAAATCGGTCAGAAAAATCAGCCCATGTATGTTCTGCCTTAGGCTGCTTTTACGTGGCACAACGTAATGTGACATATTTATGTAATGCTTCACAATGTGCCAAAACACATACACACAAAATGCATCTAGAGATAATCACAGCCAAACACAGAAGGCCATGTTTTTTTTCTGGCAACATCTCTATACCGTAAGATACAGTTCAGTTTCTGGTTTGCAGTTTGTTGTGTGCCATCCTTTTCACAGGAATTTCTCTTTTTGAAAACATTAGTGAATAAACCGCATTATGTTATTACATACTTAAAGTAGAAATGTTAAGTCTTTAACTACATCAAGCCCTATATGTTCAACCCACCAACCCTAAGCTAAGGATGATACAAATTAGCTCATTGGACAGCTATTCTTTCTTTAGCTACGTGAATCACACTGAGCATGTCTGTGCCATTGTCTTTTGTAGGAGGAGTGGTTAAAAGTGACTGGAAGCATTGATTTTACAATACTGGTTAGGAATTGTATAGAAAGGACTACAGCTGTTTCAGGGCCTGAAGTCAGAGTAAAATGTGTGTTTAGGTCGACCTTACCCATAAAATAAATCGCCAAGACCCATATATGTTTTTGCTTGGGAAATTCAAACAAGAGATATGCAGGGAGATTCAATAAAAGTTCTTCAGGGAGATTCAATAAAAATTCTTATTGTTTAAAATTGTGCTTATTTTGCCCCAACCAATCAGAACTTCTGTAACATTTGAAAGCTAACATATGATTGGTTGGGGAAAAATTAGCACCATTTTTAACATTAAGAACTTTTATTGAATCTCCTTGTCTGTCTGTTTTTTGAACCAATGACTAAAAAAGAGATTTTAGTCAATCAGTGTAATTAAGATTATTTTTACCGTAAAGAGAGGAAGCAAAATGGCAACTCCTACGATTATAAATTTATACGGCTGTACATATACTCACTATATAGTAACATTTGGCGATATATAAACAGAATATTGTGTGTGTAAATGTACATTTAGATACTAGGTAACAAACATTTGTTATGGGGCCTAATGAACCCAGTACCAGGGTAATAGGAATGACCATGTCTGCAATCAAGTGATCTGCTCAGATTGAAAACTCAACAATCCTCTAGTCATGTTCCAGCAAATTTCAACTGCAAGGGAAAATTGCTGCTTTAATATAAACCTTGGCAGCCACTGATTCGGATGTTGATTGCAGTTGTCATGTTGTGAATGCACCATTCTAGTGAACTTTATATTGTGCCGGTCTCTTTCTCTGCCTAGCAGCAGTGTATTGTGGGTTAAAGCACTTGTTGTCCCCAGTGAATTAACCGTCTCTTGATGCCAGCTGCAGAAAGTTTCAATTGGTGCTATTATCCATCACCTCTAAAGAAGCAGGGCTTGTGTGATGTCAGTCATACTTAGGATGATTGTTCCCAAAATGCACTGCAATCAGTGCAACAGGGCAGAATGCACCTGCGACACTTAATTAGGAAGCACTGTAGTGGCAGCTAAGCTTGCACCAAGCAACATGGCCGCCACCTGTAAAAAAAAAAAAAAAAATCAGACATGACAGATTTGCTGTTTCCAGAAACCCATTATCGATTTTTAGCACTACTTTATCACCGTCCTACGTAGTGTTAAAAAATGGCTTTTCTTTCATATGTTTTAGTCATCAATTTAAAATGGCAAGATAGGACTTGTCATAAAGGGATAATGCAGTGCAAAGACACCAGCTAAAGGGCGATGAGAGGGCCGCAGAAGTGCCTCGATTTGCAGGGTGCCCCGAGAAAGGCACAGTGACAGCGTGACGGCTCCGAGGCAGCTGGCGCACTGAAATCCACTGTGAAATCCACAAGGGAACGCAGTCATCCTCACGTGGCATGTGACAGAGACAGCACATGGCTGAGAGTTCACATCCTGACCTTTGAATGCCAGAGGAGCTGAGAGAGCCTTCAGCAAAGAAAAATAAAATGGAAGAGGAGGGGGATTGTCCTTCATTCTACGGTAACCAGCCTCCTGCTTGTACTATAGTCAGATTAGACCCCTTGGTTTGCATGTTGGATTTATAGAAGGAGGGAGAAGCTAATCTGTCTTTTCGGCGGGAGCCAGGAAGGCTGCCACTTTAACATTATCTCCTTCCTTTTGGAGAGGCCTGGCTCTGTGTTCCCTGACACTGTGGATTTGACAGGTGACGGGTTCTGATACAGGATGACGTGGGAAGGGGATGGGGGCCTTTTAGTAACAATGATGAATGTCAGGTTGTGGTTCACTAAGAGGAGCAGAGATCCTAAAATGATGAATCAAAATGGTTGAGTTTAGTTGAAGGGCAAATCTACATCTCCAGTAATAAATGTAACACCTACCATGCAGCCCAATGCTTTTCTCTCTGCTTTCTACTAGGGGTTGCCACCTCTATAAGCCCTATAAGAGCTCGCACATGCACAGAGGCTGTGATGTCAGCTGCATAACAGATAGGTGATCATCCCAGAACAGAATATTGCCCCTTTTTCTGCATCACAGAAGAAACACAGAAGGACAAATTTTCATTAATATTTAAAAGACATCAGGTGCAAGCACATCATTGCAGGCCTTGGTGACAGGAGTACTGTATGGAATTCTATGGAACTGCACTGGTGGAAGCTTTAGTCTAGGCTTTTAGAGATTGTTTCTGCCCATATGTATGCAATGCTCTATCACTTAAAGTTGCCCACCAGACAGTCCGCAAGCTAATCGTGCAGATCATTAAATTAGAGTGAGCTCCAACATGTAAATGAGGTCACGCTAACATAATGAGAGAGTGTCACGCACACTATAATTGGGTGCAAGCTTATAGGCAATGGTTCTCCAGTCATTTTCCACTGCGCTTGCATTTCTTTTCTCTACATTTAAACATATTAGTAGGAGCTGACATATAACTACACTTTATTAGGAATTATTAGCACAGAGCCGTTACTATATGATCAATGATGGTGTTTTTTGATTGGCTAACTAAAATCCATTGTATATGACTCATCTTGTAAAAGACTAATGGTTATATACACGCTGCTTACAAATTGTGCTTATTTACCCCATTTAGAACCCGAACCACACTCTCTTTCTTTGCAGTTGGCGTATTTCCCCTTTCCTTTTGAGAAACTGCTCCAAAAATGTTTCCTTCCCTCTTTTTTACTTTTTTTTTTCCCTTTTGGGTTTTTCATTTTGCTTCTTTCGTTCTGAGCTGGTTGCCATTTAGAGCAGTCCCAATAAATAAACACTTTGCTGTGTCAGTGTTTTTTTGTTCCCTTTGTTCTAAATATGAAGATGGACAGAAATAGATCTTCCCACAGGCCCATATAAAGATGTTAAATCTTCACATTATAGTTTAATAGCTTCTGCTTTTAGTGTTAAGTAGTCTGTGATCTTTGCCATGGATTATTAAATGTATTAAACCTACCTCCTAATGTTCCTGCAATGTCTGGTCAACCGCCTGGATTGATCCTTTTGCAATTCTGCTTCACTCGATGTTACAATCGAGTGCTGGGTAGCACGGTGGCTCAGTGGTTAGCACTGATGCCTTGCAGCGCTGAGGTCCTGAGTTCGTTTCCACCCTTGGACACATCTGCAAGGAGTTTGTATGTCCTCCCTGTGCTTGCGTGGTTTTCCTCTGGGCACTCCGGTTTCCCCCACAATCATAAAGACATACTGATAGGTTGTATGTGTACATAAAGTGATTAGATTGTAAGCTCTTCGGGGCAGGGCCTGATGTGAATTGAGTATATAATTGTAAAGCGCTGCGGAATATGTAGCGATATATAAGAAATAAAATACATACATGCATACATACAATCGAATCAACATTTATTTAGAATTGATGTAATATTGAGGTAATATATGACCATAAATCTTCTGGTACCTTTTTAATAATCCGATTTTGATTTTTAGGGGGCATGTTCACTTGCAAAAATAAATAAATAAATGGCGTCATTAATCTGCCCTCAACCCCAAATGCTATTTTACTAGTTTATTACATGAATTTGTAACCAGATAACTATAATAAATTGATAATAGGTTCTATTTCCTTCTGGAAAATGTATCTGCCTTGCTCCATCTGCTCAGTGAGCTTTGTCTAAGTCTGAGCATGTGCAGAGGAGGCAGCAGGGGAAAGAACAGTCAATCATTGTCATCAGTCACAGACTTGATTGACTGTCTGGCAGGAGGGGCCAACTTATTCTGCCAGAATGGGGCAATAATTATCCTTAAGGCGGAGGCCACACTAGAGCACGTCCGAGTGTTCTGTAAACTCCGCCGCAATCGTTTCTGGTGTGCTATACCATGCAATGCAATTGTGTAAAAATGAGAATTGCACGCGGTACAATTAACGTATCGCAGATGCCCAGCAACACACTAGTGAGGCCACCACAGTTGTGCCACACTAGTTTGTGCTTTTTAAAGCGTGATCGGATCATGTTTAAAAGCGCGCTTGTGTGGCCTAGCCCTAAATATCTGGTTAGTAATGCAGGTAAATAAGTGCTGAATAAATCAGTTGGGATAAGTGACCAATGACTTTTAAGACAAATTTGTTCCACTTGCCTAGAATGAAAAGTTCAAAAAAACATTTCTATTTTGTTAATAAAAAGCAAAACACTCGATTTGGGGATTAGAAATGTATTTTGTTTTTCTATGTGAAATTAAAATTCTTTCCACACAGAAATTATGAATGGAGGTCATCATAAAAATATTTATCTGATTGAAACGATGTATAGGTTACATTTCAAACTATTACCTAAGGGTGAGGCCACGCAGCAATGCACCGGAAGCGCACATGCGATTGCATGGACCAATGCGAGAAAATCGCGTTAGTGTGGCCTAGCCCTAATCGGAGAGAGATATGCATGTGATGCCTTCCAGTCACTTTTATCCCCTCCCTCTCTGGCTGAGAGACGTTCACGCAGGGTGCGAGAGGAGCTGTCCAATCGGCTACTTACAATAATAATAATGAGAGTTTTGAGTAAAATGTAGGTTTGCTTTGTAGACTGGTTGTATTGATTTCACACGTGTTTAGAAATGACCTAGATTGTCAGGAATCACAGGAATGTGGCACAGGTAAATTGTTAATTAGTAGGACACAGAATGATTTTTGTGAATGTTCCAAACAGTTGAGCAAATGGTAAATGTTAATGTATAATTTATACTTTTCAAGCTATTTACACAGGGGTTGATTTTTTGGCCTGTCTGCCTGGTGCAATGTCAGCCAGTCGTAAATATATCCTGGAATTACCGGCACAACCAATATTTTTTGGTCAAAAAATAGAGATTGGTAATTTTATGCAGGATAGAATACAGAATATATACCCTGTGTCTATATTTTCCACTGATACTACGAATACTATATCGCTCGGTATATCTATATCCATGTGACCCATGGATTCCATAGGATGCCGTTAGCCACATATCTCGCATGTTAAACCTTTAGGTTCCATAGGATCTGAAATGTGAACCATGGATTCCATAGGATGCTGTTAGCCACATGTCTGGCATGTTAAACCTATAGGTTCCATAGGATCGGAAATGTGGTACCAATAGATTCCATTGGATGCCGTTAGCCGCATGTCTGGCACGTTAAACCTATAGGTTTCATAGGATCTGAAATGTGGTACCAATAGATTCCATAGGATGCCGTTAGCCACATGTCTGGCACGTTAAACCTATAGGTTCCAAAGGATCTGAAATGTGGTACCAATAGATTCCATAGGATGCTGCATAGGCAATGGAATCTATGTGTACCACATTTCCGATCCTATGGAACCTATAGGTTTAACATGCCAGACATGTGGCTACACGCATCCTATGGAATCCATGGTTCCATTTCAGATCCTATGGAACCTAAAGGTTTAACATGCGAGATATGTGGCTAACGGCATCCTATGGAATCCATGGGTCACATGGATATAGATATACCGAGCGATATGTATTCGTAGTATCAGTGGAAAATATAGAACAGGGTATATATTCTGTATTCTATCCTGCATAAAATTACCAATCTCTTTTTTGACCAAAATATTGGTTGTGCCGGTAATTCCAGGATATATTTACGACTGGCTGACATTGCACCAGGCAGACAGGCCAAAAAATCAACCCCTGTGTAAATAGCTTGAAAGTATAAATTATACATTAACATTTACCATTTGCTCAACTGTTTGGAACATTCACAAAAATCATTCTGTGTCCTACTAATTAACAATTTACCTCGTGCCACATTCCGTGATTCCTGACAATCTAGGTCATTTCTAAACACGTGTGAAATCAATACAACCAGTCTACAAAGCAAACCCATTTTACTCAAAACTCTCATTATTATTATTGTAAGTAGCCGATTGGACAGCTCCTCTCGCACCCTGCGTGAACGTCTCTCAGCCAGAGAGGGAGGGATAAAAGTGACTGGAAGGCATCACATGCATATCTCTCTCCGATTAGGGCTAGGCCACACTACACGCGATTTTCTCGCATTGGTCCATGCAATCGCATGTGCGCTTCCGGTGCATTGCTGCGTGGCCTCACCCTTAGGTAATAGTTTGAAATGTAACCTATACATCGTTTCAATCAGATAAATATTTTTATGATGACCTCCATTCATAATTTCTGTGTGGAAAGATTTTAATTTCACATAGAAAAACAAAATACATTTCTAATCCCCAAATCGAGTGTTTTGCTTTTTATTAACAAAAGAAATGTTTTTTTGAACTTTTCATTCTAGGCAAGTGGAACAAATTTGTCTTAAAAGTCATTGGTCACTTATCCCAACTGATTTATTCAGCACTTATTTACCTGCATTACTACCAGATATTTAGGGCTAGGCACACAAAGCGCGCTTTTAAACATGATCCGATCACGCTTTAAAAAGCACAAACTAGTGTGGCAAACACTGTGGTGGCCTCACTAGTGTGTTGCTGGCATCTGCGATACGTTAATTGTACCGCGTGCAATTCTCATTTTTACACAATTGCATTGCATGGTATAGCACACCAGAAACGATTGCGGCGGAGTTTACAGAACACTCGGACGTGCTCTAGTGTGGCCTCCGCCTTAAGGTAATTATTGCCCCATTCTGGAAATCATGAGTACGTTGGCCGCCATCCTGCCAGACTCATACATAGCTGACTGAGCACATGATCTTTCTTCATTCTCTCTGCCTCTCATGCTGCTGACTTAGACAAAGCTCACTGAGCAGATGGAGCAAGGCAGATACATTTTCCAGAAGGAAACCTATTATCAATTTATTATAGTTATCTGGTTACAAATTCATGTAATAAACTAGTAAAATAGCATTGGGGGTTGAGGGCAGATTAATGACGCCATTTATTTATTTATTTTTGCAAGTGAACATGCCCCCTAAAATCAAAATCGGATTATTAAAAAGGTACCAGAAGATTTATGTCATATATTACCTCAATATTACATCAATTCTAAATAAATGTTGTTCGATTGTATGTATGCATGTATGTATTTTATTTCTTATATATCGCTACATATTCCGCAGCGCTTTACAATTATATACTCAATTCACATCAGGCCCTGCCCCGAAGCTTACAATCTAATCACTTTATGTACACTACAACCTATCAGTATGTCTTTATGATTGTGGGGAAACCGGATTGCCCAGAGGAAACCACGCAGCACAGGGAGGACATACAAACTCCTTGCAGATGTGTCCAAGGGTGGAAACGAACTCAGGCCTCAGCGCTGCAAGGCATCAGTGCTAACCACTGAGCCACCGTGCTACCCAGCACTCGATTGTAACATCGAGTGAAGCAGAATTGCAAAGGATCATCCAGGCGGTTGACCAGATTGCAGGAACATTAGGAGGTAGGTTTAATACATTTAATAATCCATGGCAAAGATCACAGACTACTTAACACAAAAGCAGAAGCTATTAAACTATAATGTGAAGATTTAACATCTTTATATGGGCCTGTGGGAAGATCTATTTCTGTCCATCTTCTATTTAGAACAAAGGGAACAAAAAAACACTGACACAGCAAAGTGTTTATTTATTGGGACTGCTCTAAATGGCAACCAGCTCAGAACGAAAGAAGCAAAATGAAAACCCAAAGGGAAAAAAAAAGTAAAAAAGAGGAAGGAAACATTTTTGGAGCAGTTTCTCAAGGAAAGGGGAAATACGCCAACTGCAAAGAAAGAGAGTGTGGTTCGGGTTCTAAATGGGGTAAATAAGCACAATTTGTAAGCCACGTGTATTAACCATTAGTCTTTTACAAGATAGTCATATACATGGATTTTAGTTAGCCAATCAAAAAACACCATCATTGATCATATAGTAACGGCTCTGTGCTATAATTCCTAATAAAGTGTAGTTATATGTTCAGCTCCTACTAATATGTTTAAATGTAGAGAAAAGAAATGCAAGCGCAGTGGAAAATGACTGGAGAACCATTGCCTATAAGCTTGCACCCAATTATAGTGTGCGTGACACTCTCTCATTATGTTAGCGTGACCTCATTTACATGTGGAGCTCACTCTAATTTAATGATCTGCACGATTAGCTTGCGGACTGTCTGGTGGGCAACTTTAAGTGATAGAGCATTGCATACAATGGGCAGAAACAATCTCTAAAAGCCTAGACTAAAGCTTCCACCAGTGCAGTTCCATAGAATTCCATACAGTACTCCTGTCACCAGGCCTGCAATGATGTGCTTGCATGATGCCGTTAGCCACATGTCTGGCATGTTAAACCTATAGGTTCCATAGGATCTGAAATGTGGTACCAATAGATTCCATAGGATGCCGTTAGCCACATGTCTGGCACGTTAAACCTATAGGTTCCATAGGATCTGAAATGTGGTACCAATAGATTCCATAGGATGCTGCATAGGATATGGTACCAATAGATTCCATAGGATGCCGTTAGCCACATGTCTGGCATGTTAAACCTATAGGTTCCATAGGATCGGAAATGTGGTACCAATAGATTCCATTGGATGCCGTTAGCCACATGTCTGGCACGTTAAACCTATAGGTTCCATAGGATCTGAAATGTGGTACCAATAGATTCCATAGATGCCGTTAGCCACATGTCTGGCATGTTAAACCTATAGGTTCCATAAAATCTGAAATCTGGTACCAATAGATTCCATAGGATGCTGTTAGCTACATGTCTGGCAACTCCTTGTTTTTGCTCAGGATTGTATTTTTGTATCAAAGGGGCATTTTTATGGTCAGTTATATCTTTGCTTTTTCCTTTTGAGTGCAATAAAGGTTTAATGTGCTTGAGAAATACCATATAAAGCAAAGCACTGTGCAAGATTATTTACAGTTTGGCCACCGGAGGGCACTGTTTTTACATACTGTATATTTATATATCTGTTCCTTTAAGGAATGCATGGAGGGGGGTTACCCCGGCAACTGTCACATTGCATGGATGAAGGAGGAATTATAGGGCACGATTCTCCATAGAAAGAATTTTTATTATGGTCCAGGTGGCCCATGCAGTGCTGTGCCATTAGCTATGAAGAAAGCTCAGATTATTAATGCTCACTGCTATTTGTAATTAGCATCAGAGGCACGACAACCATTTTATTCTGTGGGAGCTGCCACCCTGCTAACTTGCCTCAACTGTGAGCGGATGCTATTTATAAAAACATTACTATAAACATTGTAATATGACATCTGATCTAATCAGCGAAGTTTGCTTTGCAGCTCATTCGTCTAAATCCACTTCTCTCTGTGGAGCTAAACACTATGAGGGAGATTCAATAAAAGTTCTAATCGTTAAAAATGGTGCTAATTTTGCCCCAACCACTCACATCTTATTTAACATTTGAAAGCTAACATCTGATTGGTTGGGGCAAGATTAGCACCATTTTAAACGATAAGAACTTTTATTGAATAACCCTTTATATATAAATTAGCTACATTGGATAATGAATTCAGAATATTCTAAACCCTGGATGGTATTACACGGTGTACTGTAAAGGTAGAATTAATAGTCAGTAAATCAAAAGTCATCTAAATTCCGCGGTAGCACTTAAGTAAGTGCTATACCTTCTGTAAAGGTTTTTACAGCATTACACTAGCTGAGTGCAAAACCAAAATGGCAGTGGTAGTCCTGTGACTGTGTGAGGATTGGCTAATTTACTTTCACAAGTGTTTTAATAGCCACGTCTGTGCCCCCATGCAGGTAACATTCACGAAGCGTAAATTCGGCCTGATGAAGAAGGCCTACGAGCTGAGCGTCCTGTGTGACTGCGAGATCGCCCTCATCATCTTCAACCACTCGAACAAGCTTTTCCAGTACGCTAGTACAGACATGGACAAAGTACTGCTTAAGTACACAGAATACAACGAACCCCACGAGAGCCGCACTAACGCAGACATCATCGAGGTGAGTGCTCTAACTGACGTACTAGGTGTTGCTAAGAACAGCTGAATCAGTCTGCTGATTGCTTCTACCTCCCTCCCAACAGACATGTTATGTGCTTAAATCATTTATCCAGAACAGTGTTATGTAAACCACTTTTCTTCAAACTCGGCATAGATTTATCTTTGATAATAACGGCAATTTGCAAACATCTCTTGCTGTGTAGAAGTAGGACTCCTGCCCGATTCCCTTTGATTTCCTAGCCTCGTGTCTTTCCCTTCTATAAAGTGTTTGTTCCACTCTGCAAATACGTGCAGATCCGGTCAGACAGTTCCTTCCTTTATCCTGTATGTTAGCCCAATAAGATTCTACCCGAGGGTCCAGATTAGGGGTATTGCCAAGTTAACACGTGCGACTATAATAATGTGTTGGTGTGTGTTATTCTTTGGAACCAACTATATGGTGCATTGATGGGAGGGATCCCGATATTGTGGCACAAAGACCAGATCTAGATTGATTTGACCAATAGGAACCATGGATGTTGACTTTTAACAACTATTGCTACAGGTTTGGTTGGAACCTTTAAGACCACATGTATGAAATCTACATAATGCAGTGCTAAGTGCCAATGCAATGAAGGGTATGTCCACCCCCAAACAAACACAACATTTGTATTTAGCCCTATATGTGTTGTGTAATCTTTTTAGTTCTTATCTATAGATTTTTGTAGACCACATGTCACTGTACAATAAACCAATTAGTAGCCTATTGGTTCGGAAAGGCTCAATATTAAATCATATTTCAGAAGAAATCTTCTCAAGAATCAACCGTGGCTCAATTATTGGCTAACATGTTCTATCTTGGCCCATCCCCCTTTCGATTCCCGGAAAACCATCCAAAGCAATGCTTGCTGTAAGCCCCGTCCTCTGCGCTGACCCAGAGTAATATAGAGCGCACACAAAAATCTGGGTGCACCTTTGTAAAAAGGTATGTAGTGCACAAAATTAGATTTTTTACCTGTGCAGATAATATATCGGAGCACACAGCCATTTATAAATTAGGATGAACTTTAATCTGTAAGTTTGAACCTTAAAGCGAATGAAACTGTAAAAAAAAAAACCCATATGGCAACATTTAGGCCCCGTACACATGGGTCAGCATTGACCACCTTTTGTTTTTTACAAACCAACAATTGATCAATAAACCATTCGGTAGTACGACGGACCAAAACAAAACGCGTTGCTGCTGACATTTAAAGACAAGACTGGTCCAACAAAATTTGACAAAAATCCAAACCAGGTAGCACCTAAAAAACACAGAAAAATGTCATCTGACCAGTTAGATCGAATTGGGCAAATTGAGCGGAATATCAATGCCGTCTGTGGTTGCTCTTAATTGGAATAAATATTGACCGGGTGTGCACTGGGCCTGGAGAGTGCTAATCTTTACTAGAGAATTAAATTCCCATGGTTTTTCTGTTTATCTTTATACTCCTTATCTTTATTGGCTCTTTGATAAGAACAGGTTGGACCTGGGTAAACAAGGATTACGAACTAATGGTCTGTCACTCTTTCTGTATAAAGTGCTCCACCTGTTTTTTTGCTTTAAGCTGCCCAGGGATATTTCTTCATGTCTTGTCTATGTGCGCAAATGGCCTTTGTCCCTGGCGTCACATCCAATGGTTGGGACAGTGACGTCACCTTGGCGTGGTTGGAAGGCTTTTTTTTCCTGATAATAGTAATGTAACTAAACCTTTGTTTATAACATGTGCACAGATAATATAATGTTGTATGGGGCCTAGGAATGTACAGCACATTGATAATCTATTCTTTGTATGTTTGATATGACATAAGGGATTATGAAGAGCCAAGGGCCCAAACAGAAGTAGCATGGTAATAAGCACAGATAGAATCCGCAGGATTGTTTTCCCCTCTCATTCAATCACGGTAGCACATTTAAGAGCAGATAGAGAAGACATGTCTGCCTTCAATACTATCGCAGTTAAAGACATTTAAGTGTAATGGCTGTTGTACTAATGATAAGGGGAGCAGAGTGGCAAGGCCCAGACCAAGTCATTATCTGTCTGATAACATTCTGATTAGGCTTCATTGCTGGTAGACAGATCTCCAGGGAGGTCTTTAAAAACGAGTTCTTGCCTTATAAAGGAAAACAGGGCTCATCAGAGGTTTCTTTCGCCTTCAATGTACCTTTACTAATAGCCTTTGAGATGTCTTACGTGCCCTAGATTTTATTTAGTATTATTGCTTATTTATAAAGCCTTAATATATTCACATGAAGAACTTGGATGGAGATGCAGATCCAGAATGATATTAAAGGCTTAATGGGCTGTGTTTGTAGGCCTGCCAATTATGAGCAAAAATGGGGAATAAATGGCCCGAAGCTTTTTTTTCTGATTTGCCCCCCATCTGCTAGTCTGGTCAGATAGGATAGTGGAGAAGGTATGGGGGAATCGGGAGTCTTTGTAGAAACAACAGAACATCTGATTGGAGTAGGAATGGTCCAAGAACCAATAGCATGCAGAGATGACTACATTTAGGAGAAGACGAGAGGTAAGAGGCTCCATGTAAATTAAAGGGAGAACAAATTCATGATCTGAAATAAACAAGATCCTTTACAAATTCTTAGCAGCTGGACTGTCTTCTCAGTGCAAAGGAGCCCACACACATTGGCAATATTCAGTTAATTCCTTTGGATCTGAGGGAATTTATTGAATTCCGGCAATGTGTATGGGTAGGTCTCAAACATGACAAGCTACCACCTTCAGGATTGTGGCTCATCGGTCAGCTGCTAACGATTATTTGCATCTAAGGGCCGAACAATCTTTCCGTATATAATTTATTATTCCTGTCTATTGCCTCATCGGGCAAGTCACTACTGACCAACATCGCATGTGTATGGGCACCTAATATTTTCCTGTCAAACTCTGAAAGTTAAAATAATAACACAGCAATAATGTTTTTAAGAGAAAACATTAAAAGTGTAGCCACAGTAGGAGTATAAGGCATTTGGTAGTTATTTATTAGGATACAATGAGACCTTGGAAAGCTTCAGACTAATGTCAATATGTAGGGTCAGTAAGAGTTAAAAAGGGAATACGTCAAATTTTATTATGTGGACTGGAGTAATGAGATGGCTATTTGTATCATACTGTCATAATAGACAGCCCAGGGCTAAATAAACCAATAACAGTGAGTGAAGGGCATTAAGTGACTTTTCCTAGGAATCTATGGTAGGAATTTGTAGGGAACTTCAATGCCTTGGAAAGAACAAAAAAAAAACCAAGGTGAAGTGTTTAGATGCCTTTTACTAGCTTAGGATTATTATTTCCCCAATTGGATGTGTTGAATAAAGTCTAATCACGTGATCCACCATCTAATTTTCATTTTTGAAAGCTGACAAATACTATAAAATCATTCTAATAATTGATGCTACCATTCTTCCTGTTCCCCATGGTCCTTTGCTGGTAGTGATGTAAGCACCTATGAGTATTGTGCCAAAAAAGGATTTGGCTCGCAGGGAGGTGTTACCAGAAGCAGAGGAGATTTGGAACAAGAGGAGAAAAAGTAAAATAACGTAATTTTATTGGGCAACTAATAGCAATTCTAAGGGTAAAAATATAGCACTTTATTCTGTGTTAAGAACAGGCCCAAATCATATTGCTCCTAAAATAGAATTGCAAATGGGACATAAGATGCCCATACAACAGTTAGATATTAGAAAGATTAGACATTCATTTTTACACCTATGTATAATCTAATGTCTATAATTCTTGCTTCTTGCGGTTTTTCCCCTTCAAATGGTACCGCCTGACCAATTCATTTTGTGATTGCAAAAAAGGTTTGACGGTCCCTTCAACGTTACTTGAATGTCACAGGAAGATCAGAAGGATGGCACCTTAAGGTCCGCCCATCCTGGACCCACCATGCCCATTTTCCTTCAGTGAGCAAGCATTACGTTTTACAGAACCATAAGGGAATAAAAGCCGCAGATGAACCCACAGAACAGTGTTAAACAAGTTTGCATGTTACATAAGTGGTTTGGTTACGGATTTTCCTTTTGTATTCCCTATGCCGGCTGTTAACCTGTGGAGATGTGTATTTAGTCATCAGCCCCCCACCAAACCTTTTCTATCGACACCCCAGCACGTGAAACAAGACTTGTTTGGTTCTCCTGTTTAGTAATTGCCTCCCACAATTGTTACTCACTGCACAGTCGATGCTTGATTATGTGAACACACCGCAGCTCACTTCCCTCACACTAAATGAAAGGCATTAGGCCACTTATTAGTAGCGTTGGGGAGCCCATCAACCTCGTTCCTTTGTTCTGCTTTTGCCTGGACCTTCCTAAACGTGATCCCGTAATTTTAAAGGAAAACCTCCATGCACTAAGCACAAATACTCTTCTTTACAAAGTCACTAACACAATCAGGAAGTAGCGATTGAACTACAACACCTGGCACCATAGATCATGAATAGATTTCATCTTGAACATAAACTGCCCAAATAACCAGGCAGTCAAACAGAAGGCAAACATAGGACAAATATATTTTATGGCTGATTTGATCTGATTGGTCAAAACAATTATCCGGTGTATGTCCTGCATTAAGTTAGCCATACACATGATCAATATTCAGCAAATCATGTCGGATCTAATAGGATTTGTGGAATAATGTGAATATGTATGGAAAGGTCCTAAAACCAACTTCTGGCATGTTGGTCTGCTAAGAATGCTGGGATTTGTAATTCACCTAAACAATGTGTGTTTACCGAGGAGCATGTTTTAACTAAAACATCCCTTTAAAACCCTTAATCTCAGTCCCTGTTAAGGAGATTAAGGAACCTAGCAGTATTTCTTGTCTCCTTGATAACCTCACCCAGAAGAGTTAATATTTGACCTCCAAGAGAGGAACATTAGGGTGCGGTACGCTTTGTTGTCTGTTCACAGTATGCAGGTGCCGCTGTTTAATTAGCAGCCGTCGCTGCCACGCTGTTCTTACACATAAGCCACATCCATCTGAGTATCTGAAAGCTCCCCGGAAGATGAGTGAGGAGAGCAGTGCAGGTGTGTAGATAAGTGACAAGGAAGTGT
Organism: Hymenochirus boettgeri; assembly: GCA_019447015.1. Lineage (NCBI taxonomy): Eukaryota > Metazoa > Chordata > Amphibia > Anura > Pipidae > Hymenochirus > Hymenochirus boettgeri. Next base: position 311,836,708 of record CM033476.1, read on the forward strand.
GAAGGGAAGGTGTGTGTGAGTGGGAGCTGCTGACTGCATAGAAGTCTTTGGCCTGAAGCATCTTCCGGTGCCAAATAGGTCTACAAAGGCACCATGCGTGTGATAAAAGGCATTACAAAGGAGGGTTTATTTTCCCATAGGTCACCGTCCTCACCAGGTCACCATTGCCACATCTGTACACAGAGTCTTTGTACCAATCAGATGATAGCTTTTTACTTTCCACTGCAGTTAGAAAAAATCTGATTGGTTGATGCAAAAGAAAAGGCACGTTTTTGCACCTCTTATTTAGATTAACTGCTATTTACCCTTACAGAATGTTCATTCAATATGTCTGGCTGCAATATGCTGTATATTTTTAGGAATGTGGGGGTTCCCAGCATTCCGTTAAAATTCTTTTACATCTACCACTTTGCCAATTTTTTGGTGCTGTGCCCCTTGGTTTCACTGACCCCTAAACATGGCCTGCACTTTAGTTCCTGTGCCCACTGGCACTTTTGCCCCCAAACTACCCCTCACTACATGCTGTCGTTGGAATTCCAACACCTTTGCAAATCCTTTAATGGTCTGCGACCTTAAATAATTTTGAGTCTTTAAAGAAAGTGTTTAAACTGGTCCTTCGTGTTTGAGGCTTATTTGGCAGGAATAGTTAACAAGGCGAATTTTTGACAACCGCAATATAGAATGTTAAGCCTGATTCACAAAAGACTCGATCCCCACGCTTTCCCTGCTCGCAGAGGTGTGTAGGATGAGATACAGGATGATGCTAATAGTTTAAGGTGTTTGCTTAAAACTCACCAAGTCGCATTCTGGATAGAGCCTTCTCCATAGTGCTTAGGCGCTCGCAATAGTCTGAATGTCACCAGCTGACCTTTATCTGTGTTACTCTATCTGTTTGGACTTCACGTGTTCTCTGCCAATGACCTTTGTGCTGCTAATTTTTTTTGTTTGTTTGTTTCTACCTTTCCCATCCAGTGGAATTCTGGGAGCTGTAGTTTTTAGCTTAACCAGCCCTTTTGTTTGAGATCTTTGGAAGAGGCAAGCTTATCCTGTCTATTCCTTATTATGAACAGTCAAGTTCTTGGGCTTGGCTAAAGGAACTGAAACCCTAGGTGACATTGGTTGTCCAACGCACCGCACTTCCGCTAATTGCTCTGTGTGGTATAGTGGTTCCAAAAAAGTCCAGGTATCAACCACGATGTCTAAATGGTTAGATAAATGGTGGTACAGTTGTTGTCAGTGAAACATCTCAAGGCCCGTACACGCTTCTGATACTTTCGACAAAGAACGATCGCTGAGCGCAAGGCTTACTTTGAATGGCTTTTTCAGCCGATAATGGGCAAAAGCTAATCCGTTTAAGGTCTGTCCATGTAAGGCTGGGTACACACCATCCAATATTTTGGTCTGACCAGCCAACATTTCAGTGTATTGGTTGCTCGGCCAGAAATATTGGATGTTTTTTTCCAGGTACCCACTGTCTGTCCTTCTGAATTGAACGAAAGGGTGATTAAATGTGCTAAAAACCCACGGCCATTTTTGTGGTTCCTCTCAGTCCAAGGAAAGGACTACATTTGCTGGTTGGAAAGAAGGAATCCCATGTGTGAGCTTAAGTTTATTTGAGTAGATTTGTGGATATTCTAAACTACAGAGGACTATAACGTAGTCCAGTCCAAAAACGCTTGCACTGAGAATAAATGAGCCACTATGTTCTGGCTGAATGTAGATTTCTTGTCATTGTTATGTTATCCTAGCAAATTGAAATTAGTCAATTAGTGTTAAGGCATCAAACAGTTACACATAATAAAGAATAGCTTGCGGCTTATAGGTATATCTGCATATTAGGCTTATTCAACATTCGCTCATCAATCGATCCAATATCAGCCATTAAATTGACTTACCCGACTATTTTTTGTTTCCCAGCCGGGTGCATTTATTTTGCAGAATGTCGATGGCAAATGATCGCCCAAGGCAGGGACATCAGCAGATAAGTCAAGTGTACGGCCAGCATAACTCATTGGTTCTTTTTTAAATTTCTTTCTAGGTTCGCCCTCACAATGTAAGTCACCATCCCTAAGCAGAGATACAGGCCCGACACCAGTGCTACATATAATGATTTGCTAGTCGTCATGTGTTTTTTTAATTCGTCATCTCATGCCAGGCTAGTCTATGGCACCTGTGCTTCATTTTTTACGACCCGCCTAGCGGCCTTTTCACTAGATCTCCACCTTTTTATGGGCCCTTTAACTTCTGTACGTGACAGACCGCATGACATCCTACAATTAGCACAGTGGTTTTAACAAAACCGGCATTTAGGGTGAGAGGAAAAAAAAAAAATCAATTAACTCTTTCATTGCCAGAATTGGGTGGCGGCACATTCTGATTGCAGTCAACGTTTACCAGCACTGCAGGATTTTATTTTAATTCCCCCTCCCCTTCTTTGTAGGAACAGAGTAAACAAACATCTATTTTAGCTTCATAGTCTTGCTATTGAATAGCAGATGTTATTCTGCGGCTTCTGAGGCCGTCCCTAATGTAACTAAATACCTTTAATAAAATCTGCGGCACACCGTACATAGTTTTTTTTTTTCTCCTGCAAAATGGCACTTGAAAAGCTCCTAACTGACACATTTTTAGAGTTGACAAATAAATCCGCATTGGTTGGAGCCGCTGTGTTTATGACAGACTGGTCATTTTATTCCGTACACAAGGTGCGCTTGTCTTAAAGTGAATTAATCCCAAAGATTTTTAGCCACAATCTCGCCCCTTGTTAAGATCTTTTTTATTTTTATTAGAATTTTAACCCATAGTTGCTCGCAGTGTTTCCAAACTTAACAAAACTCTAGGTGGCCTTACACATGCAATTGCAATCTGTCGGCAACATAAGGAGGTAGCTGCCTTCATGACCTCCCGTATGCAGTGTGCGAGCCGTCGGCCATACACCCATTCGAAGGCCGATCGGTTCCCTCTACTTAAAGCTTTCCGAACTACTGCTTTTGGGGCCTTGTAATCATATTAGCTCCATAGTTTGCCAGATTTGTGTATGTCCAGACGATCGGTGCCAACAATTAAAAACAAAACAAAACCTCAATTAGTATCTAAATGGAGAAGACATAATTTGGTTTATCGTTTACAAGGAAGGAGTCCTAAAAAATGACCATAGTGTCTACCCAATCTCTCACTCAACAACCCATCCATAGACACATCTGGCAATAGATAATACCAGTTCTATGGCCCTATTCAGGGGATGATACAGTTGGTAACAGGGTGCTACTTGGGGAATTATACATTATCTGGCTTGACCCCTGGATGTTAACCCAAATGCTAGACAAATAATACACAAGGAGCATCCAATGGACAAGCAGTACTCCTAGGAGACATGAACCGCTTAAAAGTCCGAGCAGGCAGGTTAAAACTGACAAGGGAATCTAATGTCCATTTTGCTGTGACAATGTTTGTCTTCTGTTATTAGGCTTGTAAGTTTCCTAAGAGAGTTTATAGATCTTAATTTCTCTGCTAGTTACCCAGCCTACTTTATGAAATATATATGAGTATTAACTCTATTAGGTTGGTTCCTTACTTTATGAACTGCTAGGAACAGGCAGGTTCTCACATAAACTTAACAGGGTCAAATGTTTGTGTCTTTGAAGCACATGATTGGGCTTAGAGACTTCCTTACTGCTGCAGTAATCCCTTTCTCCAGATGTCCCCTGCACATATTGTGAGAATAGCAAGTGTAGTGTGCTTAGGTGGCTGAAATGAAGAAAAGGTGGCAGCGTGTACAAACTGAGTACATCTCATTGTTTGCATTATTTAGCAGCTCTGCATTAGCAGGCTCAGCATCAAAATCACAAATTTGCATCAATGTAATTTAGTAGTCACATGGAGTACATTGCAATTCCTAGATGATTGTCGTTCATGTAGAGTGGCCACCAATTTGTAGAAGGAGCATATTGTAGTTCCTTGATGGACATGTTTCATCTAGGGTAGCCACCAACATTTAGAAGGAACATATTGTTACTGTACAGCGCTGCGTCCCCAAGTGGCGCTTTATAAATAAACTATACATACATTGCTCAGTTGTTTATTTAAAATTTTACTTTTCAATCTAATTCTAATTAATGTTTGCCTCAATCCATAGCAACTAGTTAACTTGGACTGGCCGAGGGCAAAGTAATAATTTATTAATGAAGAGTTATCTGTGACTGATACAGATCACTTGCCAACTTGAGTCCTTTGTGTAAATTTTGTAATGATGTGATTTGATTAATAAAAAGGCAAAGTAAACCTGACCTTCTGGAACAGAGCCATGGTTCTAAAAAAATTCTTTCACAGCACAGTCCTTTAAACAGTGAAATCTCTCTTTCTGCTACTTCCTATATTCTCTTTATAATAGCCATACGGTCAAATGAGCATTACCCACTCATACACAGAGCAGGATGTCGGTATCCTAAGTGCATCACGGAGTGTAACGCCAGAACATAAAATCCTGAATTGCATTTAATTGCCATCTGCAAAGTCAAAAACAACAGGAAACCATTATTGAAGTTTAAATGATCAGGAGCCTACTATTTAGAGAGGAGTTACTGTTCCTCATACGCCCTCTCTAATTTTGTAACCCCTACATTCCTATAGACCATGCCAACGGCTCATAGTGCGAATAACTATTCCCTGCTGCGAGAATCATTGTAAATATCATCTTTGACCTTTACAAAATGGAGTGTGTCTGGTTCATCAATACAACATCCATTGGCACTTTTAAAGAAATCTACATTAGGACTGAGCTGAAACTTTATAATGTTGTGGTTTTAATGCCCAGGACAATAAAGACCATAGACCTCCATCTTTTTGCCTTGTCTACACATACAACTTGGTTGTTTTTTTGGCAAACTTAAGTCAATCTTACAGAAAAAGTAGGTTGTTCCTTTTTTTGTAACATAGTGGTTTTTGGCCAATATTTTGTCCCAATTGGCTGATGTTTCGGTGGCGGCAGGTCGAACGTCCTGAAATACCGTTTTACACAGCATGGGAACTCTTGGCATTGTGGGATATATTTTTTGGTGGGCGGCCAAGTCTTGACCAATTGTTGGTTGTAAAATAGCTTACAGGATCCTTTTATATTTTGCACCAACATGGAAGAGAAACCGGATACTTTTTATACACAGAATTCCCATAACTAGACGCATTAAATACAATGACACAAGTTACTGTATGTAGCGTTTTCTTTTTGGTGTAATCGTATGCAGCCATATTGTTTACTTTAGCAGATATGTTTTTTTCTGCTCTCAATGTTTGTGGAATCATGTTCTCCATATAGTATCTTATAGATATATTAAATATATAGATACAAATATGTAGGGAAGAACCGTTTAGGATGTGCAACATTCTTGAAATATTTCCTTTGCACTCTGTACTTCCTGTTGTGTAGTTGCATAACATAATAAAGTTCCCCCAAGTGCTAATTCATAAAGCACTCTAGATCACACATATCTGTTTCTTTAATAGAATATGGTATTTATTTAAAAATAAACTACACTCTAAGTTAAGTCCTTTTCAAGGTGTGAAATGGAAGGCCTGCTAGCTCCATTAAAGCCTGCAGGTCTGGTGATGTGGTAAACGCAGGTTCAGCAGGCCCATAACTGAACAACGAGTGAAAGGCGTATACAGAGGTGAAGAACGATTTAGCAGGCATACTCAGCACTGCTGTACACCACGGCATGTTTATTTTGGGAAGGCACTGCTGTAAATTACAGTGCTGTGTAAAAATAGCCAGGTTTACAGAATCTAAGAGAAAACAGCTGCCGAGAGCTCTCACCGATTCTCTAAAGTCAGCAGAGATGTGTGTGTATTCATTGCAATTATGTATCTCGTCCCAATGAAGGCCATTTATTGCTGAAGGAAGCAGTGCTGAGGCAGCAATAGACCCTCTGGTACACTTGGCCCTAAGCTGATGTCAAGATGAACTGAGATTCTAATTCATGTTTATATACAAGGGAGGAACCCGAGCAGAACTGTGCCGAGTGGCACCATCTTCCTTAGCCAGAACCCAAAATATCTCTGAGTAAGGAAGGGCCGGGAAGAAACAACCATTTGTCAGGGTGGCCTAGTGACAAGGCCGCATCTGTCCGTGCTGGGAGTCCTCTGTTAATAATGGTTTATTTGTATTATGTGTATACGTTGGTTTTCTGTTTGTATGTATGTAGGTTGTATTTGCTCAGACATATATTTATATCTATATTAACGAACCATCTCTTTTCTTTTGCTGGGTGAACATTCTCCCTCCCACCCTCCTCTCTGTATCCTTAATAAAACAACTTGGTTGTTCCTTTTCCAAAAAAATCTCCACCCCTTCTCTCTGTGATGTGATAGTATTGGACTGTCCACCCCTACCTCAGCTTGTTACAGGGACAAGAACACCGAATAAAAAGCTGCTCACATATTCCTCTATAAATGCTCCCATTTCTTCTTTCATATGTAAACGTTCCATATTTCATGGTACAGCTTGACATAGGGGAAGCCATTTTGCACTCTGCACTTCCTGTTCTTCCCCCTAAATATAGCACCTCCTATATATCTAGTTGTAGCATTCTATGGAATATATTTTTATCATTTGTAACTTTCATATTCTAGCAATTCTTAGTGTAACATCCCCTTTAAAATCAAACAAATGAGCTTTAAAAAGGAATTATTAAAGAATCAAATACTATAGTGAGAGTATAAGGATTTAGAGTTTCCCTTTCTCATATGCAAATATGTAATGGAGAATTCTGGGTAATTTCCATGTTTCCATGTTAGCCATTTAGGAAATGTTACACCTTTTTAGAGGCTTTAACAACATTCCGTAAGCTAAATGCAAGAGCTCATTTGCAAAACCAAAGGCCTACATTTCACTGATGATGGCTATGTAAAGCCGAAAGTGATCTGTAACTGGCTCTCTAGTTTTACATTTAGCTTATATGCGTCTAAAAAGGTGTAGCATTTCCCAAAGGGCTACCATAGAAATATGGAAATTTCCCAAAAGTCTCTGTTTCTTATTTAAAAAATCATGGTTCTCTGATTCCTTCCAAGGGATTAAGGGTCATGTTTCTCCTCCTGTATCCCTCACTGCCCAGTGTATGGCGGAGGCTTAGAGCTGAGGTTTTCCTGGTTGTGATTTCAGACGTTAAGAAAGAAAGGTTTTAACGGGTGTGACAGCCCTGAACCAGATGGGGACGACTCAATTGACCAGAGCCCTCTCATGGAAGACAAGTATCGCAAAGCCAGCGAGGACCTGGACATTCTATTTAAAAGATACGGCGTAAGTACCGACTCCTCTACAACAAGACTTCATCTCTCTCTTTCTTTCTCTCTCTCTCTCTCTTTTGTGTGTGTGTTTGCGTCTCTCCCCCCCCCCCATTTCCCTTTAAATATGGCCACACCCATAATTATAATTTAAAATATTTGAAAAATACAAAAAAAAAACCCGACCCAACTCCCCTCCCTTCCCCCTGGAAAAAAAACAGGCGCTGAACAAGAAGCACAGGGAATACGAGAGCCCAGACGCAGATGACGTTTTTGCTTTGACTCCGCAGACCGAAGAGAAATATAAAAAGATTGACGAGGAGTTTGATAAAATGATGCAGAGTTATAGACTCGCAGTGAGTACCGTGGGGAGCCAGCCACAGGCCGCAACAGCACTGCAGGTTGTTCCAAACAGCTAAGGCATTTCACTGTAGTGTTTTACTACATGGAAACCCATTTGATATTGGCAGATACAGAATCAAATTATTAAGTTTTCCATATCTGGGGCAATAATATTCTTTACGCTAATGGGCAAAAATGACTGTTGTTTAGGGGAAAATATACCCTTTGTAAGAGTTATGTTATGATTTGTTTCCCCTTTAAACAATCAGCAATATATGAATGCATATTTGTCCATTCACTTCCTCCCCCATGAAGATACAATAGCTGATTTGACAGTTCCTCTCCCTAGGTAAAACTCTACTGAGCATGTCTAAGGTCACTGAGTGAGGAGAAGGGGGTACAGCTACAGATTTTTATATGGCATAAATGCATTTGAGATATGAATCAGGCCTCTACTCATAATTACTAAGTGCCTTTTTATATCTGATACTCTGTGTAGGTTCGTCTGAATGTCCTACAGCCATGAATGTCCATGTTTGATTGCACTGCAGTATACATGGGCACATGATGAGACTACTTCATTTAGTCTTCAAATAAAGGTTTAACATTGCTAGGAGAGAGTAGTTCTGGTTTGGAACAAAATGTTTACTCTCTGCAACATGAAATGCAGAAATAGTCATTGGCAGGGTATACTGGGTATTGTAGTTCACCTTCAGCAGTCATTAAAGGATAACTATCATCTTTATAAAAATGGAAAGTACCTGGGACAGGAAGGTTGGATTGATTGTTCCTACCTCACAATATGGTTTTGTTGTGGAGCAACAGCACAAACCGTTTTAATTTGCCAGGCTAGCCCTGGACTGGTTCTGTATTAAGGTGATGAAGCCAGGAGGAAGACTGGCAGAATCCGTTTTCTTTAGGCTGAAGCTCAAAGAAACAATATTGGGAGGTAGGAATTACCAGTCCTATATCCCGGTCCCAAGTACTTTTCATTTTAACTGTTTTTTTTAAATAAACTTTATACGTGCTACCAATTTTGGCATTATAGTGTAAACCCAGGGTGCATGGACATTTCTTTTTAAAAAAAAACTTTAATACAAAGTAGGGTGTAAAAACCTGCAGTGCTGTTCAATGGTAAAGGAACCCTTAACCCTTTCCTCCCAAACCTCTGTCATTTAAAACCGGTTAAAGTTTTAATTGGAGGATTGAGGTTGTGGGTTAAGGACCAGACCTGGTGTGTTCTTTGCATGGCTCTTTTGCTTTGTGGCCTTGGCTTCTCAACACTATAACCTATAAAGCAGCTCAGTGAGGCTTATAAAGGCTTGGGAACATCTCTGTACCTCTGCAGCAATTCTAAAATGTGTTGCAATGCCCTAATGCTAATACCTACAACGATATGCTCTGTAGGGTTAAAGCCCACATTCCCTGTCTGTGCTGTGTGAGCATAGAGTTTAAGTTCATCCCTTTTAGGTTAAATATGGGATAATGCACCCCTACTGTAAAATATAAAGATATTATAGGTCACCAAGAAGTGCCATCACTCTTATAAAAGCAGCAGGCAGAGTTATATAGGCCATAGAATTTAATATTTCTATATTTTAATGCAGGGCGTGGATTATTTTCCCCATAATAGTAAAGACAGAAGTTTTCAGTCTGTCATGTTACACTGATGAAATAGCTAAGAACCAATTATAACTGATGACATAACTAAGCTCTGTTTATAAGAATAGCATTTTCCTGTGTAGTATTTGTATTTCTACAAACCCTAGTACCAACACAACTTGCGGGACAGATAGACCTAAAAATTCTCTGTCGATACCCATTGTGACAACATTATTTCCACTAAATGTGCTACAGAGGATTTTGTGGATTATCTGTGATAAAGCAATCAGTCTGGCAGATCCGTCAGGGTTTCACAAACAGGCTTATACGTAGAACTACAGGCTGCGTCCAAAAATGCAGGTTATCCAGCCCTGTAATTAACACCCCACATACAAACCATCGCTGTTTTTGCTGACTGTGTGTGTTGTTACTTTGTTTTTGGTACCGTCATTTATTAACAGGCATTTTATTTTTCTACTGACCACTAACTTTGTATGTATTAATGGTCCTGGCTTTTTAAAATATTCCTATTTTGCTGTTTTACAAGCTGAATCTTTATCTCTGTATTGTTTAATCTTCCCTATATTTTCACACACAGAACAGTTACATATGTTGCCCTTTAAATATTGTGTAGGTTGATCTAACAGTCACACAGTGGGTGTGCAATACAGATGGTAGAAAATGGGATTTGTACGTTATGCTTTGTATTAACCTCTTGGGGGGGGGGGAAGCAATAAGAAGGTATATATATATATATATATATATATATATATATATATATATATATTTATACCATAATGTCCAAAATAATGCAGATTGCCATTTTCCAGTATAGTAACTGGTATTACTGTATGGTGCAGAGAGGCAACTCCTGAGGGATTATTCCATCTTTACTGTGCCAGTTACACCAGAAGAACAGGAGTGGGTATAGTGAATGGATTGGGCATAGATTGCAGGCAGACTTTGACCTAACCTAGTTCATTGTGCCCCTGACTTATAATGAGGAATCTCTGGCTGATTGCCCCTGTGTTCTTTAGTCTGCAGTGCCAGCTCCAAACTTTGCCATGCCAGTTACCGTCCCAGTGACCAATCAGAATTCACTGCAGTTCAGCAACCCCGGTGGTTCCTTAGTCACACAGTCCCTGATGACCTCCTCGCTGACAGACCCGCGGCTCCTGTCTCCGCCGCAGGCAGCCTTACAGAGGAACACAGTATCGCCTGGACTACCTCAGAGGCCAGCGAGTGCAGGTAATGCATTTTTGGGGCCTTACTGGGTAATGCACCTTAGAATGTCATATGTTCTTGGTCTCTGGGATCTTACTTGACCGATATATGCCCCTCCCCTGAGGAGTCTCAGTTTCTAAAGCATTCTCTCTTTTTACCCACAGGTGCAATGTTGGGAGGAGATTTGAACAATTCCAATGGAACGTGCCCAAGCCCCGTAGGTGAGTTGTACAGGCAGAGGTATCCTGCTAGCGATCGAGGGTTATTTTTTTTGTCAATACACAAAATAATCAATGTGAGAGTTATTTTTCATGATGTAAAATCAACTGTTTTAATTGGTCTAATGTAGTTAGAATGTACAAAGCAAGCATCTAATTGGTTATTGACAGAATAGACACACGTTTAAAAGAATTCCCTTTAGTTACGGAATTATAGGGTAATCATTTCATTTGATGTTTCTTTGTTTCGCAACATCAAATGTATGTGGGCCTACCACCTGCTGAGAACTACATTTCCCACAATCCATCAACAGTTGACATTCCATCTAGCCACCAGCTATTTTGCTCATTGCACCATGGCAGTAATTGTGCATAATAAATACCCAGGCTGCCCATTACATTTGTAATCCTCCATAAGACTCATTAGGTTCAATAATCTAAATTGCCAGCCCTCTTATCTTTTTTTTTTTCTGTTGAAACCTCACTTATCTCCGAGGCAGTGATGCGATGCTTTTTTCACGGTTGTGTCCAAGACATTTAAATCTTCTCTCCCTCTAATCAGACAAGACAACAGTGTACAGGAGATGTTTTAGGAGTTCCCCTTGGCAGTTAATATGTTGCAGTAAGCTGAGAAGCAGAGGGAGGCGATGAACGTATAAAATGTATCCACCCGCTGTGAAGGGAACGCTTCCTATTAACTACTGGTTAAATCTCCACCCATCGCTCCATTTAAACGTCACATGATATAATTAAATCCGTGAAGGTAAAACACCGGTTAATGTAAGGAGCACTACATGTACTTGTTGAGATCCCGCATCATACATAGAAATGTATCATCCCAAACATACAAGCCCTGCAGGGGCGTAACTAGCAGGGAAGGGGGGAGCCAAGGGCCCCATCTTCTTATTTTTCCTTTAATAGATACAGCCTCCTCTCAGAAAGCCACTTATATGAAGCAGAAATAGGGGCCCCATCATAGTTTTGCAGGGGAGCCCAGTGATTCCTAGTGCCACTGGAACCCTGTCTCGGAATGGTCATTGCTGGGTGGTATGTGGGCAGTGTTGGGTGGGATATTTGCTGGCCCCTCTGATGCCCTGCCTTTCTGTAGAAAAAGTTAAGGGGTATGTATATACCTTTGTATATACTTTATTTGCTCCACACAATCATCATCTGGCTTAATATTCTTACAAAAGGTCCCTTACAAGGAACTATGATTTCCACCATTCTCATTTGGGTTTAGAAGTGGGTTTAAGGACACACCTTTTGGCTCAAGTTAGTACAAACACATTAAGATTATAACACATTAATTTAATGGTATAATACATGTATCTATGCAACGTGGGGCCTTTCTCACTCACTTTACTCTGTAGCCATCCATGTGTTCAGTAGAATGACTCACAGCAACAGTACAGGCCTGCATACAAATGTTTCACATAACTTTTGTTTAGTGATACAGACTACCCTTAACCAATCTCCAGAGGCTATCTGTTCCCCAATCCCATAAGCAGGTTACCCCTCAACCCCTTTCCCTTCTCCAGCCTCCAAACCCTTTATCAGCTGTTGCAGATTCTGGCTGGGCTGGTTGTATGAATGTCAGAATTGACGTCACACTGGCATTCCTGGCATTCCGGCCCTGCTCCAGGAAACTAGAATAAGGCTTGTGCTACCTAATGGTCCAGGGGGAGACTTGCAGCCTACGTTTATGTCTTTCCTCCAGAACCAAGGCCCAAACATTGCCCCTAAACACATTGACGTCAGCTCTGCTTTAATTCATTAACTACACCCGGGGTCTGCCATAGGAAAAGAGTTTACAGCACATGGGAAATCTAAATTCGTCAAAATCCAAAGGTCCTTCCAGCAACAGGCAATTAAAGGAAAACTCCACCCTGTGGATAAGCTACATTTCATTTTTTTAATTTCTGTTTCATATTAAACAAGCTGAGAAGCTTTGTTTTTACTGTACACAGAGTAGATCATTTTTGCATAATTGCAATATTTACACAACTGGAGCTGCTTTCCCCAGCACAGGGCTTTATCTGCAGGCTCAACACCACCCCTAGTGGTCATCAGTATCATTGCTCCTGTGTAAGATTCAGTGTGGAATATTTTAGCAGGGACCTCCTGATATATAGGTAGAATTGCATTTCCCATAAAATAAATGTAAAAATATACAACATAGAGAAAAAGGATCCACTTTCAACCTTCTTATGACATTGGGGAAACACAGTTAGGCAGCAAGTTCAGCAGTATATGCTGCTGTAGGATAGCAGGGTGCTGTATGGCAATGAGGGTTTGGATGTGCCTTGGGCACTGTGAGTGCAATGTATTATCCATGTTTCATCAGGACCTCGCACATCCACTGCACGTATGGTGTTACTGTGAATAAATGTGAAAAACTTGTGCTTGTTTCAGCATGTGTCCCGATCGCAGGCCTACAGGCAGGGTACGTCAGATCATTGGAAAAGGGTCATGCCCCTCCCCCTTACGTATTCTCCACCAATGTTGTACAATCACATGACCATTCAATAAAGGTTAACCATTTGTGTGCCTCACAAAGCACACAGAAAATTTCAAATGACAAGAACCAAAAAAACATGGAAATATATATTTTTTTAAATGTAAAAAGTCACTAAACATACATGGTTATGCTTGAAACTGCTCCTTCTAACAAACAGGCAACTTTTGGTATATAGAGATTCAGTTAATAATTATTGGCCCGATAAGTAAACTGATACATTGCTCGCATTGGTAATATGCAGTTCTATTGTAAACAAAACTGCCGCAATTACCGTCTAAAGTCTTGTAAACCCTTTATACGTCAACACAAACGGGTCAGCGTGACTTTAGGATAATGGCCCTTGATACATATTGTGGCCATGCACTTCTGTGATATTACCAGCCGATCATTTCCAAGTATATGATGTCCGTAGATGAAATTGGCCATTATTCATTATCACAGCAGACTCTAGTCTCTGTTGGCTGTTATTTATGAATGATATGGTATGGGTTGTCAGATATGGATTAACGGAGTAAGTAACTGGTCCCTTCTTGTGCAGGAAATGGCTATATCAGTGCTAGAGCCTCTCCAGGCCTCATACCTGTCTCCAATGGAAACAGTTTGGGCAAAATCATCCCAGCGAAATCTCCTCCTCCTCAGTCACAGAACAGTCAGCTTGGCGCCAACAGCCGAAAGCCAGACTTGCGCGTTATCACGTCACAAGGAGGCAAAGGGCTGATGCATCACTTGGTGAGTAAAATTATTCTGTATCCTCTTATCGTTGACTTGCAATAAGAGAAGAAGTTGTAAAATTTGGATCTTTATTCATAAAATGAAATAATTGTGAAAAAAATGTAGCTTTTTCTGTGTATTTTTCTCTAACTAGTGGCTTGCTGGTTTTAGCTTCTGCTTGGAATAAGTATCTAGGATATAATTTCAGTAAAAAGACATTGATGACCATTAGCCCAAGCCACAAGATGACCTGCTTTTTTTGTCATGTAGGAACCAAAGAGTTCCCTGAATGTCTGCTTGTTGGCCATCCAAGGAATTTACATTGTGATAGATCTGTAAGGACAGTCGCGTCTTTTAGAAGATGTATACGGTCCTTGGCATACAGGGTTTCCATGAGAGATTAGTGCAGGTTTATTAAGCTAGACCTTTAGCAGTGCACTTGGGAACCTCTGCTTTTATTGTTAATCATTCTGGATGAAAATGTTGGGAAAAATTGCTTCAGCTCCTGTGTAAGATTCCTTGTTTTAACAACTTTCTTTGGTGTTTTTTTCCCCTCTCTCCTATTCTTTCCTCTGCTTTTTGCATCCAGACGGAGGAGCAGTTGGAGATGGTGAGTTAACATGCTTGCTCTGTGCCGTACTTTTGTTTCCTGCTTTCTGTTACTGCATTGCCGCATGCAATATACGTTTTCTTTACATCATGTGTAATATGTCCAAGTACATATTAATGATGGATATCCCAGACAGTGGATGGTCTTATTGTTCTAAAAAGTCTTGTGAACTAGCATGCTTAGGCCTCTACACAAAGGATGAAATTGTTACCCAGATTGATCCCTGAATGGATATTTTGATTGGATTGGCTGAATTTGGTCCCCTACAATTTTTAGTTTTGAATGGGTGTTCGTGTTTATTTTAATGCACAGAACTATTGGTCGGGCCAAAATAATAGGCATCCCTCTTTAAAGGGCAAGTCCAGCCCCAAAATGAAAACTTACATACAGGTAAATCACTCCCCAAAACCCTAAACGGTAATAGTTTGAAATGTGAAATGTATAAGTCTAACCTTAAATCCTGCACAATGTCCTGTTGCCCCTGTTTCTGCTTCCGCTTCCTGGTTCTTCCAGTTAGTAACTGGCAGTTATGGATTTGACAGTTGACATCACAGCCAATCACTGAATGTTAATCCCCTGTCTGCCTCTTCTGAGCATGCCCAGGCTCAGTACAGGCTCAGTACAGGTTTCTAAATTGCTCAGTTTCCATGAGGCATCCAGAAGCATAGCAGGCATACAGTAATGAATTCATAGGACAAACTATGATATATCAACATATTTTAAAGAGGCCATTCTTTCTAAAATGTGTTTTTATGTGGGTTATCCTTTAAAGGGAGTCTTTCAATCCCATGTACTTATGTTAATATGCAGCACATTGTATTGTGTATGTTGTCAACACTAGGATGGGGACTGTTGAAAAAAGAGTTTGGATTAGGGCAGTAATGATGGTCTATGTCAGGGATTCTCAAATGGTGTGCCTTCATATGTTTGAAAAGTACAATTCCCAGCATTCCTTATCTACATAGGGAAGCCAGAGAATGACGGGAGTTGTAGTTTTCAAACATATGGAGGGCACACCGTTTGAGAATCCCTGGTCTAGGAAAATGTTTGTGAACCAGAAGTTTAGATTGCTAACTGTAGCAGTTAAAGCTAATCTCCCAGAATCCTTGGGTGTTTGTGGCTGAAATTGGATTTTACCGTCTTTCGTGCTGCTTCAGGACTTTTTTGTTCCTTGGCCAGCGTAATTCATGAAAAGTTCTTATAGTTAAAAATTGTGTTAATTTTGCCCCAACCAATCCGATGTTAGCTTTCAAATGTTAAAGAAGATCTGATTGGTTGGGGCAAAATTAGCACAATTTTTAACAATAAGAAATTTAATTGAATTTCCCTGCATGTGTTTTATAGTCTGAAACCACTTTTTAATCCCTAGCTCAGAAACTGCTATTTTAGAACGATCACTTACTAACTTTTTAAATGTGTTTTACATTGCAAATTCATGGCAGATTTCATTGGAATTTGCAGTGAACGCCATTGATCTGCCTCTTACAGTTATATACATAGGAAGCAATTGTTGTTACGCCACACACATACCAATGTAAATTGCATCCTTCTTCTAGTAGAAGAGAGAGACAGTAACAGGCCCTCTGACCTCCATGTGGTGTGCCATAGGCTATCGCTAAACTATGCAGTTTAAACTGCTACACTGCCACAGAGTCGAAAGGCTTGCTGTATGGCATATGGTGAATAGGCTTTTATTGAGTTTTGATTTTATTAATGAGGTTTATTTGGGGAAACAAATGGGTATTTGATCTTCACTGGGCTCCTCCATAAAATTTGAAGCCTGTATTGTGAAGTGTGTACATTTTATTTACATAGTTCCCTACTTTACTTTAAACTCCTTCCCCACTCTCTTAAGCTGGGTACACACAGTACCAATAAAGCCCCGATACAGGCTTTATCGGTACTGTGTGTACCTTACTTTTCCGACCGAGTGCGCGGCTGCCAAGCGATCATGTTGGCCGAACGCTCATTTGGAAAAGAGGGAAGATTTATAGGGAGAATGCTCGGGACTGTGTGTATGCAGATCGTTGAAAGAGGGCAGACAGGATCTTGCAGATCCCCAACCGCTATAAAAGATTTTGTAGAAAGTACCCCGATAGTTACTTACCTTCCCTCTATCCTCCGCCACACAGTCCCGGCCCCCCCTTGCAGGGGACGGGACCGGCAGCCACGTCTGTGATTGGCTGAGAGGCAGCCAATCACGGACGCGGCTGTACAGAATGCCGGGGGAGAGAGGGAAGGTAAGTAACTATCGGGGGACTTTCTAACAAATCTTTTATAGCGGTTGGGGCTGGGGGGAAGGAGAACTATTATGTGGCAAAAGTGTTTGTAGCTAGGGGGAGGGATCGCAAAACAAGAGGGAAAGGGAGGGGGGAGATGGCTGCAGTGCGCATGCCAAACTTTTCCTGGAGGGGAGACAGGAGGCAGAGTCCTATATGGACTCTGCTATCCTCTTGGCAGGCAGTTTTTTTGACTTGGGGGGGGGGGGGGGAATTACTAGAGAACCATTTGGAGCTGGGATGTAAGGTAAGGATTTTTATTCACTACAGGAGTGGGGCCAGTAGTGGGGGAAATTATAGGTTTGGGGCTGGATATGCCCTTTAATTCGTTACTAATCACATGACATTATTGCTGGCACTTTGCACTGGCTAAAGAGGCAAGCACCAGGCAGTCATTAAGAAGCTGTGTGTGGTCTTCAAGCTGACTGCTGCCCACCACAAAGACCTAAACTGGAGACAAAGTCTCAGCCTATTTACCTACAAATAAACCGAGGAAACCAGGTGGCAAAGATTTAGTCAGCTGTTCCAGCCCGGCCTGTGTGTGAGACAGCTGAATTTGCTTGACCGCTCTCGACAAGAATTCTCTAGCTTCCCCTTTTACTGTCCTTGGGTGTGGGGGCGTTACAGAATGTTTTAACAGGACCTCCCATCCTTACGTGTCCTGTTAGTCAGATTGTAAAACACAGAGATTCTATTCACAAAAATAACCCTTGTCTGTAAGTTTAAGGCCAAGAACACATTGTTTAATTTTTTTTTTTTTTTTTTAGGGGCTGAAATATCAGCAGTAATTTTAACCACGGCCATTAGATTTCGGTTGAACTTTCAGTTAGATTGGGTGAGAGTTCGATGGGATATGTTAGCAAATTTAGTTCAGTCTTCAATAGGCCTCACGATCATACAAGCAGAGATTTCAGCTGTGGCACTTTTTCTTCCGATCAGCAGACTACCAATCGGTTTATCTACCTAAGGATCTTTCGGTCTGGATTCTAGGTAACCAATTGTACTGTGTGTACCAGGCCTAAGGAAAAATCACCAACCTATGTGAAATTTCACTGCCAAGTTGAGTGATTTCACTGCCAAATTTTCACTGCCAAGTTCACCACCCATTGAGATTATATTTTGTTGATTTCACTGTCAGAAGAGCGAAGGGAATGACACAACTTGTAAATGGATTAAATTGAAATGCTCATCTCTGCGCATGATCCCGTGTCTGCAGGATTTATTTTACGGTTGTCCCAAATGTATGGTCAGTGAGCCATCTCACGAGGCCTTCTGTGTTTGTGTGGGATGGGGTGTAAAGGCAGCCCGTCCTTCCAGCTCTTCCTCTTGAGAAAGCAGCATCATCCCAGCTGGCCTTTTTTTCACACCACAGATGTGTGACCTAATCCAGAGAAAGACGTGTGATATGTTGGCCTCCTGAAACAGCGATGAACACAGGATGAGAGCTGGAAAGCAGATTTCAGGCTCTGTTTCTGCAATAGCTTGGGGGGGAAAAAAGATTAAAGAATGTGAACCAACCAGAATATGTAGAAATGTGGCCCTTGATATTTAGGGGAGCAGGAAAAAAAATAATGGAATCCTCCTCTTTAAAGAAAATAATGGTTTGCCTCATTCCCTAGTGGTTCATTGTCAGTGAGAACAGCTGATCTTTAGATCATAGATCTTTGTCTCTGCAGGAGAGGCTGACAGATCTAGACAGGCAGGTAATTAGATAATCCGTTGCCTCGCTTTGCTTCTCTTATGACTTTGGACAAGATACAGTAATAGGCTGTGTCATCAGATGGCGCTATTGCCAAGTTCTCTAGATAGAGTATCCACATTAGCAATGAGCACAAAAGGACATATATTTCAATGTCCCTAATTAATTTTATCTGACGGAGGTACCATAACAAGTCCCCTTAACTGCCTGTGTAATGTATTTAAAGGTGAAGTAAAGGGTAAAACTTCCCCTCTAGACTAAAATGTTTTTTTTCTTAACTCCCAATAAAATGGGTTGTGAAACATCTTTGAAGTCTGTTAATCAGAAATACATTCCTTTCTTATTACTAGTAATTATGTATAGCTAATTGTGTGACTATTGTATTGGTTGATTTTTGCATTGCATGGGGCTTGGCTGCCTGTGACTTGGCACACAACCTGCCAATAGATTATCACAGAATGACCATTGATTGCTTGTACACCTGTAAGCAGGGCCTTATAACCAGTTCTTATTTTCTTTTTTCCTATACAGAACACTCAGCGGTTAGGAGGAGTTTCCCAAGCTACCCACTCGCTAACCACCCCAGTGGTATCAGTGGCAACTCCTAGTTTACTGTCACATCATGGACTGCCTTTCTCCGCCATGCCCACAGCATACAACACAGGTAAGTCATGTGACTAATATCATTAATCCATTTAACCACAGCAGCCAATCAGCACTTTTCTAATGCTAATTCCATCGCTAACATCTGATTGGCTCCTTTGGCTTGACAAATCATTTCGTGTTTTTTTTTACTACATTTGTTCCCACTAATTTGTTCCAACGTGCAGCCTGTTGGTCATAGTTGTGGCTCTCCCCTGCAATCTGAAGGGTGTTGGGGACTTTCCCCTGTAACCGTTGGTATGAAACAAAAGACACTCCCTTGGGTTGCAAGACCTGAACTGGTTAAACTTGTTCAACCAAACAAAACTCCCTCTTTCCTGTACGAGCCAAGCCATGTTTTCCCACAATGCTAAAAAATTTTTTGCTTAGACCCCACTAAATATATTTACAAAGCAATAGTTTATTTTAAAGGGCAACTTGTACTTACATTTGTTTTGTCATAATGTTTTTTTTTTTTTTTTTAATTATGTGCCTTGAAAACTTTTCTTTTACCATCATTGTGTTATCTGTTTAAAATGCTGGGATAAAGGTTTGAACCCTCCGTAATGCACCGAGTAAATCCACCTTCTATACTGTAAGATCATCTCTGATATTAGAACTGTCTGTGGCTACATTGTAGTTCTGCTGCCATCTGCTGGGGAAAAGAAATAATTCACCGCCATCCTATTAATTACCTCATAATTATCTGGCCTTCCGGAACCAGATATATTACAGGACAGGAACAGATAGTGTTACAGTATTTACTCTGAAAGGTTCAGCAACGAATATGGATACACTCTAACATTTCCCTTATTTATTTAAGGGAGGAACTGCCATGTAGGTTAACGTTGCTGCTCATTCTATATGTGTTTTATAATAGTCAAAGCATGGGCCTATCATTTAATGTCCGTTAGCTTTGAGGGCTCGTAAATTAGCAGCAGCATGATTGGCGGAATCAGTCAGGTGATCGGATTCGCTTTACTGATTGGATTTACTTGTTAAAGGGAAATGTGCCCCATTTAAAAGCAAAGTTTAAAATGTTGATTAACTTTAAAAACTGTGAGTTGCAGAACAGACATTTTATAAAAAGTGTCAAATTGCTGTGATTTCCCCTTTAAACTTTTTTTTACCCCCTCCCCCCAGATTATCAGCTCACCAGCGCAGATCTCTCATCTCTGTCTACGTTCGGCTCTCCCGGCAGCTTGTCGCTAGGCAATGTGGCAGCTTGGCAACAGCAGCAGCAACAACAGCAACATCCACAGCATCACCAAGCCCAGCAACTTGTCCCTGTGTCACTCAGTAGCTTAGTGTAAGTTTTGCATTCTGAGATAAACAACTGGTTCCATCTGCTGTCACTTATCTCTAAATAGTCCTGTTCCCAGCATGCTTGGTAGCAGTGTGTTACATATGGGGAATACAAAACCCTAATGGTATGAATTCAAGAGATTCCCACCTTGTGGAGAACACAAGGTCCTTTGGGGCTCTGAGCATTTTCCTTAGCTATACCTCGGCCATCTTTAAAGGGCATGTTCACCCCCAAAACTAAAACTTAACCCCACACTGTGTAGTTTAAAAAAAAAAACCTTACCTTACATCTCTGCTCCTTATGATTCTCCTGCTGTGCTTGTACAAAGTCCATTAAGAGTAGGAGCTATCAGTGAGTCATCCTCAACCTCCGTAAGGACTTAGACATGCGCAGGGGAAGCCTGGAAGGAATCTATAATTCAGAACTAAAAAGTTCTAAAGGTTTCTGTCATTTCCAGATTTCTGCAACCCTCCTTATATAGTGTGTCCCAGACTCTTCTTCACTTGCTCTTTGAGGTTGTTTATCCCCCTCCCTCTCTGTGTAACCAGCCCATTGCCTTACTGACATCAAAACTGAGCAGTGAGAAAACCAACCAGTGAGTTGTAAAGATTATAGCAGTAATTCAGAAAATGTATCTAACTTGATTTTACAGTTTTACTTAATTTGTTTGTTGTTTTTTTCTCTCTCTCCCTCCCTATTCTATTTCTGATTCTTACACATTGCAGATCAAGTGGGCAGCTCCTACACACTGCCACCCTGACAGTCAACACCAATCCCAACATCAGCATTAAAAAGGAACCACCATCTCCCAACCGAGAACGTAGTACTGGCACCCCACTGAGTTCCTTTCCCCACCAAAGCCGGCATGAAGCCACTGGCCGCTCTCCCGTTGACAGCCTAAGCAGCAATGCCAGCTCGTTTGAGGGTAACGATCGAGAGGATGCACGGGGAGACTACACCTCGGCCCTTGGGCTCCTCAGACCCTCGGGCGACAACGATGGAGAGAGCCAATCTGTAAAACGCATGCGGCTCGACGCATGGGTAACATAACTGCTCTTTGCTCTGACACTTTATTCTTTTGCTCGCTGCCCATGTAAGGGTTGGGCTGAAGGGTAGAGTGCAACAATTGAGGGAGGGCAAAGAATGGCCACCAGTGGGGTTTAATGCTGTAGGGTGGGAACCTATTATAAACTGCCTGAGATATAGCTTTAGAATTTGGTAGGCATTCTTCCTAGTCCAGTGCCCCTGGCAATGTCTGCAGAGGTCATGGCACTCCATGGCTGCAAAATAAACCTCTGCCATGTATAACCGCACATCTCCAGCACTCTGAAGATACCCGCTACCTTGTTGGAGTCTTTCTTCAACCACAGCTGCTAAAAATGTCCCCCCTTCCTCCCCCCCCAAAAGCGACTTCAATCTAACCCCCACCCGTCTCACTGCCTTACACCTGACTGTCTCCTAAAAAGAACAAACAATTCTGCCACTGTGCTGGGAAAGCTTAAAAATTCCACAAAGGGGGCGCAACGCAAGGAGAGCTCTGTATTGATATGCAAAGTGGCACTTTTTATTCTTTGGACAAACGGAACCGCCAAGACCCGGAATATGGATTGGAGCTGCTTCTGAGAACTTTTGACCCCATCCGCATTTCGTCTTGAAAGATGGCTTCTGTCTCCGGACTTACATAACCCGCTTAGCTTAATTCTGACTGTTTATCTGTGGTGAAATGCTGGTGGGATTTTTGGGGTGGGTGGTTGGGGGGTAAGAAATGCTGGATTATGTAAAGATGACGCTTTCTGCCTTGTAGGGCGATCATTCAGGGTCAATGCCGTAACATTTTCATGGTCACAGTGAAAAAGTTAACGCCATCTGGATAAATTCTGTACCCCCCCCTCTAAGATTTTTTTTTAAAAAGCATCATTAGTTGCATATCGATTCTCCATAACCAAACTCAGCCATGGAGT
The DNA here is from genome assembly GCA_019447015.1 of Hymenochirus boettgeri. Taxonomy (NCBI): domain Eukaryota; kingdom Metazoa; phylum Chordata; class Amphibia; order Anura; family Pipidae; genus Hymenochirus; species Hymenochirus boettgeri. The sequence continues at coordinate 311,859,095 of CM033476.1, forward strand.
TCTGTTTTAACGTGCAGACATTGCCTTTTTGAGAGAAATTTAAAAGAGCAAAAAAAAAAAGCAAATCTATATAATATATACATATATATTTATTCTTTTAAATGCGGTATTTTTATTTCGAGGGGGAAAAAAGTCGAGGACATGATTTCACTTACTGAAAGGGATGAACCTTGCACAGTATGGGGGAGAAATAAAGTTGTACGGTTATTCAGAAACACCCCCCCCCCCCTTTATTTAGATGTACTGTCCCGGGAATTGTGAACAGTTCATAAAATAAGAATCTGTGTAAATAAACCGATTTGGGAGGGGTAAATAAAAATTAACCCATAATCCCAGGGGGATTTCTCCCCCCAACCTCTTTTTAAAAAAAAATTTTGGTAAGTGAAATCATTATTTTACCGCCCCTTATTTTTAAACAGGTTCCTTAACAAAGATCAGTTTGGATTTTCCGAACCCTTCTTTGGATTGTATTGTTTAAGAATTAAGGTTTAAATTCATTCTTATCTGGGGAGTACAGTTTGGCCCAGTCAGGATTTCAAGATCCGTTTTCCTACGTTTTGCTGCTATTTTATAAAACTGTCGGACAAAGAGTAAAGTTCTTCTTTCCGACTGTGCGCTATTAATGTCAAAGATAATAGAAATATGTATTTATCTATAAAGAGCAGAGTAAAAAAATCCACACCATTAAATCCCTGGCCAGTCAACTGCATTAAATTTCTACAAACAATCACAATAAAATTATGTAAATGTATAAAAAAAAAAAAAAAATTGTGTGTAGAGCGAGGGGTTGGTATGTATATACTAGGTATAGCTTAACGTACATTCAGTGTACGGGCTACAGAGAATTTGGCAATATGTATTTGTCATGAATATGTATTTTATCTGGAAACTCTTCCTAGAATTATTGTAACATATGGTTGCTTTCAAAGAAAGATGGCATTAATAGTAAAAAAAATAATATTATGGCCCCAGTGTGCAAATTAAACAATGGTTGTATGACAAATCCCTTTCTAAATTAAATTTTTTTAGAAGAATGCAGATAAGGCATTAAGATTTTTACACTGATATTATGTATGTTTTTCTAGTTAAGGCAAAGTGCCTAAACTACCAATGTTTTTACCATAAATACCCTGTCACTTATTTAATTAAAATAAGTTAAAGCTAGTAATTCCATTTTTAAAAATACACTTAAAACTGATATACCCTTGGCTTGGTCTACTTACCTGGACACTGACCAAATGGAAGAGTTGTAAAATGTTTAAGTACAGGTTGACTGGAGGGAGATAACATTTTTTTTGTAAGTGTGGACTAACTGTTTCTATTATATCTCTATAATTTAAAGGTAGGGTTGTCTGGATATTTAGGAATTTTTCCTGAACCAAGGCAAGAAATGGGACAGCACCATGCTATATACAATTGGCATAATATTAAGAAAGGTTTTATATATATATATATATATATATATATATATATATATATATATATGTATGTATCTGACTACAAAGAAAATTTGCTGCCCCTTGAGTTGAGTTTTGATTGGTTAGAATTTCTGATACATATTGGTATTACTGTAGCAACAAAAAAACCAGGAAGATAAAATAAAAAACACTCCCCAGATAAAAATGACTCACTGGGAATGTAATTCCCGCAATAGCTGGTGATTAATGTGTAGTATGGACATTAGAAGATTTACATGGGCTTTTGGCAATGGCCGGTTCTCGGAGAACCGTTTTTCCCCCCCATTTTATTCCTCACACATGTAAATGATTCTCGTATTAATTTTGAAGACAACGAAAAAAAATGACAATCTTTAAAAAAAAAAAAATCTACTTTTCCCGCACCTGTTTTTATCTGTATAAATATTTGTTTCCGATTTTTAATATTATTATTTTTTTTGTGCTCATTCGTGCTGTTGACAGTTACATTGTGAATATTTTTTATTTTATATATATATTTGCGTTAAGTAGAGTAGTTATTATTTTTATTCTGTTATTTTTTTTTGTTTTGTTTTTTTTCCCCCTCGTTTTATCAAAGGGTGTGGCAAAAAATTGCACGACACAAAAAAAAAAGTTAAAATGCTGCAGTTTTTAGAAGAGTGGAGGAAATTTAAAAGAAATCAAATGAGCATATTTATTCTTAAAAGGCTTAAAAAAGGTGTAAAATGCATGAAGTAATATTTACAAAAAAAAAAAAAAAACACCTAAAAAAAAAATATTGACAAAAAAAAAATGTAACCTCAACAAAAGTGTAGCGTTTAAAATTTAAACAGAAAAAAAAATAGCTAATATATTGTGTTTGGCTGGTTCGCTTTTTCATTTTTGTTTAATGTTTTTTCTTTTTTTTTTCTGGACTATGAAATACAATTTGTGTATATTTTCATATAAGAAGTATGCACTGATATGTTTTAAAATTGATATATATTGCTTTTTAAAAGTGTGGTTACTTTACCAAAGTTTCTGTCTATACTTTCCCTTCTGAAACGTTAAAGGGGTATCCTGACCATTGGGTCTTATGGCCCACAAACGTCAACCGATTAGAGGACGGAAGTTCATTAGTGTTGCATTTCCCTGCTTGGGGCACCATACTGTAGATATTCTTATAAGCCATTCATCACATCTCAAAGTCATTTGCTTTTCAAAAGTTAGAAGAAGGCTTTTAGAGTTTAGATCTTTCTAATAATCACTTCATTATTTCTATTAAGCACTAGATGAGCATCTTTATTTATTTCCTACGGTATTTTTTTTTTTTTTTTTTTACAATTTAATAATCTTCACTGGATAAGAATAAAATTTCGTATCAGTGTCGAAATGACTTTTGGACAAAACCTTTGAGTGTAAAAATTGCTTTTCGACTGGCAATTTTAATTATTTTTTTTTAATACTGTACACTGTATAATTTTCTGAATGGCAGTTCTCAGAATTTTTCCTTATTGGCAAAAAGGAAGGATCTATAGGGTGGTATTAGTACCAGTAATCCAGAGAACCCATCTTCTGGTCCAATCAGCAGGCTGCATATAAATCAATTTCATTCAAAAGGTTGACTCTTGGCCATTATAATGTATAAGACAGTCATGCCGGAATCATTTTCATCTAAATGATTTTATTATATTCAAACAGGAAGAGTACTTAGTGTGGAAATGATCACTCATTCATAAAAATAATTTTGACTTAAAGAATCAAATCTGAACAAGGTGTGCAAAACTAAGAATAGTCTCGAATTAGAAAAGCTTAGTCGCTCAAATAATTGGCCAGAGAGCAGAGAATAAAAAAAAGATTGATATTGAGTAATAATTTAAAGGGTAACAAGTTCAAGTGCGGCCATCTTTAACCATAGATTGCTGGAATTGTACAAACGAGAAATTTTCAAATTCCGGGTAAATTATATTTTTCTTTTTTTTTTTTTTTTTGTAAACTCATTTTCTTTGGACTGTGGCCCTTTTAAACCTGAAAGCAAGCCCATTGAATTGCTCTAAATTAATGATTGGTAAAATGAAGGGATGTTCTAAGTTAGGTATTTCACATGTTTCTATCAGTCATTAGGGTCTTGTCACCTAATAATCAGTTTGTAGACTTTAGGTGTCACTAGAGTCTTCACAGGAATGTTATTATTTTTACCAGACAAGATGGTGGCTTTCTGTCATATTTTGACAGAAGAACAAAAAACGAATGGGCTTATTTACCAAAAGGTGCAAAAGTGTGCTAATGCTATTCATCAGCAATCGTTTAGGTGTTAACATTTACTGGTCTAGTACAGTTAGATATCATTTAAAAACATCTGATTGGTTTCTGCAGATTAACAGCAAGGCAAACTTTCGCACCTCTTGGTACATAAGCCCATATGTTGTTCATGTGTTTAGTTACTGGACTGTGAGTTTATGAATGAGAACATTTTTGCAGGGTTTAGAATTTTAAGAAAATTATTTCATCTTGATTTAATTGTTAGTAACTTTTACAACTCTTTTTAGGTGAACCATCAGTTATCTTTTTCTTATCAAATTAAAGTCTTTTCCCTGGTTAATGCATTTCATAAATACTTCACATTAACAGAGAATAATAAGGATTTTTCAATTAAATGGGAAAGAGGTAGAATTAAGAGGTTTCAATATCATCTTTATAACTTTATGCACTTTGCCCCCATCTCTTCATAATAAGAAAACCAATAAGAGACATTAAATTGCTCACGATAGAACATTGAGTTGAGTGATATTAGACAATATTTTAGCTTGGTAATTCTGGCTTCATCAAAATATATTTAATCATATTTTTTGTCTCCCCCACCCCCCAAAAAAGGAGCTTCTACCATGCTGGAAAAGAATGATAGCAACAAGCACAATTATTACTTATTCATGTTTTTAGATGCATGGAATGACTTGGTATCTTCACCCATGGTAAACATCCACATCTACATACCTTTTTCATTCACATGTTTATTTGCCATTTAATAAAGACACGTGAACAGTGTTTTTTTTACTACAAACGAATATGGAATTCATTACTTTCATTTAAAGGGTATATCCACTGTTTTCGTAAATGTTCTTTTATCTGAAGAACAGGAAGTAAATGAGCTTACAGTTAAAAAGAAAGTTTACACAATCAATGGACATACCCTTTAAGAATTAAGACTAGTGACATCAGAAGAATAATTGGTTAATAAAGGTCTTAATGGCTTCATAGCCAAAGAGTGAACATTGCAAAATGACCATCTTCAATAGAGCAAGACCTACAGTCATTTCTTTATTGGGCCCCTCCTAACATTGCAATTCATTGGAGCTTTTACTGTACGCTGCTTTGTTTGCAGTTTATTCCAGGACAGCATGCGACCACCCAGGGTTATAGGCTGTAAAAAATCATTTGGGATTTGTGCTCATGTTGATGTCAGCCAAAACATGTCACCCCAAATCCTGTAATCTTTGTGGATGTTTATTTTCAGAAAACCTATCACCTTGTAGTTAACAGCCTCAGTCTATACTACTGGTTTAGTAGTTAGGCAACAAGCTTGTTCTTGTATTTGTCTCTGGATATTTCATATTTTAAACCCTCAGGTTTAAAGGGTATTTTTTTAAAAATGCCACCTGTAAGTCAAACTAAAACATTTTGGTCAGTCTTATAATCCAACTATATGAAGTTGAGTTTTTGAACAATGATAACAAATAATAAGTCTGTTATGGAAATCGTGAGAACCCTATGTTTGAAAAATAGTTTGTGGTTCTTTACATTCTTCTTGGTTTAGGAATTTATTGGAATTGTCTTAAGTTTCTGAAAGTGTCTTTCCATGGCAATACTTCATCATAAGACATAAGGACCACAGAAGATTGGAGCAAAACCATTTCTACCATTAACCATCGCTTGAATCCATTCTTTGACAAGCCACAAATGAAATATTTGAACATTGCTTTCCACACGTGCATAAGCTCTTTGAGGCATCATTTTTAACCACAGTTTTATCAAAGGGAGATGCAACATTTTCTAAACGTATTTTGGCTTTGGAAAAAAATCAAGAGCCAATGGTCAGGAGATATAATTTCTGGATGTATCATACCAGCCAAAATGGTTACGGGTCAAAGAGAAGAAGATCCCTTATATTTCCATCCGCTTCTATTTCACATGTATTTCTGCATCAGTTTAGTTTTATATATGCTGAGATATTTGGCTTCAAGTTGCTTGTGATCTTTCTTGGTTTGGATGAGACTATAACATTGATGTGTGTTATCCTTAATCAATGTTGTTAGTCCATTAAGATAATCAGGTAGATGTAATTAAAGTTCTTATGGTTAAAAATGGTGCTTATTTTGCCCCAACCAATCGGATGTTTGTTTTCAAATGGTAAATAACATCTGATTGGTTGGGGCAAAATGAGCACCATTTTTAACCATCTTTTATAACATGTCCCTGATTATCTTTTTACACTGAAATTGAGTTTTTCCTAGGAGTTATTTACTCATAGCCTTATTAGAAATATAACCAGAACAGAGGAACTTAGAGAAATCCATGTATATAAATCTCCCTTAAAATTGCTTTTATACCCGTTGTAATGTCTGATCCCATTCTTTATTCTAACTTTGAACATCTCGTTGGTTTGTACAGGGACTCTCTCTCTTATAATAAGTTACTTACTATATTGATTTATCTCAATCACCCCCAGTCTCTTTGCGCATACCCTTCACTTCTAGCAAGATCTAATGTTGTAAATCGCAAGTTATGACTATGTTTAGCAAATGGTTAAAGTACAGGGAACTGTTTTTTCTTTTTGTTGTTGTATTGATATAAAATTAAATTATATTTTTGTCAGAGTATATTGTAATAATACTGACTTTAAAAATGGGCATAATTGTACAGATGCTTTTCGTTTTTTTTAAACTGTATACCTGCCTTTCTTTTTGCCCAGACTTTTTACATTGTGTTGCCCTTTTTTTTTTTATAGTTTACGGGGGGTGGGTGGGTAAGTCATGGATGTAGTTGTATCAAGAAGTATTATGAGCAATAGTTAAAGGGAATGTCCAGTCTAAAAATAACATGCCTTTAAAATGTTTATTACCCCCCCCAACCCCACTTTCGCAATGTTCGCAAAGATCCCCCAGAACTTACTTGACCTGATCCCTCGCCGCTTCTGCTTCGCGGCTGCCAATCGCCTGAGAGCTGCAACCAGGAAGTGAAGCGGCTGTCAGCGCAGAAGTCCCCTGCTCCTGTTTTTGCTAGTAACAAGCTCGAAGCAGGAGCAGGCAAAGGAACCGAGTTCTGGGGGATCTTTGAAATATATAAACCGTGCGAAAGTCGGGTTGGGGCGGGGGTAAAAAACATTTCAAAGGCAAGTTATTTTTAGGCTTGACTTGCCCTTTAATGGTAGACCATGGTTTTATGGTCATTTAAAAAAATGAAAACCCTTTTGTGATATGTATATAGACTTAAAATAAGCAATAGCTGAGGATAGAACCCAATATGCATTTTTATAGTTATCGATAAGCATTTAAATTATTGCCACGACTGTTTAGCGGGCCTAAAAGTTACGAAGTGGGTTATGTTGTATTCTCATTGAGTTTAGTAGAACAGTAGAGACTTAACGTTCCTGCACTAGAACTAGACATGTTTACTTTTGATGTCGAAATAGAAGGTTATGTACATAGAACTGTTCTGTCATAAAAAAATGGACTTTGTAGTGGGAAATTTTAAAAGTGTCTTTGTAATTGTACCACAATTTAATAAAATTGAAACAGTCAAAAAGTTACATGTCATTTTGCCAGCCAACCTCTCATATGAAATCTTTCATTTTCTTACTTAGTCCTTGGGGGATCATGGAACTATTGCACCATTAATGGGGGATGTTGTAATTTCAGAATACTTTGTGGGTAACGAGTATCAATCAATATGGTGAGTTTCCTGCAGACAATAAAAAACGAAATAAATGGGACAATGCCGAAAAGTTCCCCTAATCTAGACATCAAATAATATTAAGTTGAATTTAACTGGACTTATTTAGTAATTAAAGACATTCCGCCTCTCATCCAAGGACCTTCCTCAGTTCACCTAAGTAGTAGGAAAATTCTGTACACAAACGTCATAGTTTTGTACAATAATCTTTTAGTATGTGGTAGGGAACATTATTTGGTATGTTTAAAGATTTTTATCATTCCTCGATTGAATCTGTGACTGTTAAAGGAAATGAAATGCAATGAAAGCTCAGAATTAAAGGACTCTGAAGAAGGAATTGTTCTCCAAAGTTGTCAGAAGATCCTTTGTTTTAAAGTCACTGTATCGATGAAGAACTAAGACGGGCTGTTGGATTGTAGAGCGACGGGACGGAGTAGTAGAGCGGGGGAGAATAGATGTAGAGGGTCTGGCTGGCCCAATGACATGTAAAAAATGTCCTAAAATTTATGATCCCCCCCCCCCCCCAAAAAAAAGTCCAGATTGTGCAGCATTCTATAACATGTATTTAAACAGGATATAGTTACACCAGGCGCCGTTTCGGGACTATCCACTCCCTTTATCAAGCCTCAGCAAAATGATGTGTGTATATATATATATATATGTGTATCATTTCCAACCATCCCTACAACACCTTAATTTAACATGGCTCCAATGTGTTGATGTCTAAACTCTTAACATCTCTTGCAATACTGCAATATATTCTAAATACAAAGTAATAAATATCTAAAGGAGACAATGGCAATATCTGCTGTTTGCTGGCATTAATCCTGTGCAGTGCGCGGTGTTTGCCTTGAACCGTTAAACATCAAGCTACAGATTATAAAGTTCCTAAAGGGCAGAGTTAGGGGCGTTCTGGGGGCATATTTGGCAAAAGGGGGAGGAGGAGACTAGAGTCTCGTTGCAGGAGTCGGGTGGTCTCGTGGGAGACAACCCTAGAATCTCCCGCAAAATGCAGGAGGGGTGGCATATCTGTTAGTAGAGATTCCCAATATACATTTACAAGGTGAAAACCCGTACTAATGTCCTTAATCCAATGGAATGTACCATTTTCTCACACCATTTTTATGCTCCGTATAAATCAAATCCCCTTTCCAACTGTCCTACCCTTATATTTCCCATTATGTGTTTTCGACTTTCCCAACCAAATTGACATGGCATTTAAGAAGAAAAATTTTCTGATGTGGAGTTGGACCTTTTGATAAAAGTCAAACCTACTGGAGACACTGAATTACCCTCGGCATCCCGAATTGTGGACCCTTCAGTGGACCTTATCCTATTCAAGGAAACTTGGACTTCACACTTTTCTTTCAGTAGTTGGCCTTATTTATGGCAAAACAAAGTTCAATTAAAAATATTATTTCTGGAGGATAAAACGTTTGCCTAACGGATGTTTCTCAGACCTGAAGGATATTCTAATGGTTCTGGAAAATCTCCGTATTTGGACTGTTTCCAACAGACCTCGGATTTAATCCAAGCAGAACTGTTCTGGATAATAACGTTAACGCGTGGCCCTTGTATCAATCAGAGCTGTCAACAAGCACTCTAGTATATTAGAAACCAGCCTTCCAATGTGAATGGCAATAAGAGTAGACAGAGAAATGCACTAGACCCTCTAGTTTAAGTACACAAGAACCTCTATTTCAAGGAATTTGTAAAAATGGAATCACCGGAACCTCCACCTCCGTCTCTGACTGGGATTTTTTTTTCCATTGGAATATGGAAAGTAACTGAAGCAAAAGTCACTGAAAGACTTAGGGAACTAAAGCTGAATGAGCGCCCACCCTTACCTAAACTATACCCAGGTTAAGGTTAAGTCCACATCATGGGGGGGAGGGGTACAGCTGGTAGTTCTAGTACCTTGTAGGTGCCCTTGCCAATCCTCTCCAGACCTGCCCCATAGCCATGCCTACTAATTCTAGATGCACTGCCAAGGAGTGGTTGTTTTTTTCTGGCTTGTGAAGTGGGGCAGGGCCAGGGCCTTACTACAAGTATTCGGACTACCAGCTATAAAAGGGAAAGTTTACCTTGAAAACAATAAATAGTAAACCTATATAGATAACGTAATGGGCCATGAAAGAAAGACTTCTCCAGCAGGCATAAAGGCTTAAAGTCACAGGCACCGAGAAACATGATATTCCTGTATATTATACAATTTAATACAGTATTGTCAACATTCTGAGATGTGAATCATTATTTAGCATTATTTTTTATTACAATGTTACATGAGGATCTAACTCTTTAGTTTAAGGGGAGGGTGGAATTTAATTTGGCTTTTAGTTCACTTTTAAGTTGATGTAAATATAATTTAAGAATGATAAATAATGAATGATACACCACCGATGAATCAGCCCCTAAACCCTCGAAATCCCAATTAATAAAAGATAAACAATGTTAAATAATGCTTGACATCCCGAATGTTGACAATACTGTATTTTATTGTATAATAAATAAGAATATCATGCTTCTCGGTTCCTGTGACTTCAAGCCTTCTTGTCTGCTAGAGAAGTCTTTCTTTCATGGCCCATTATCTATAAAGGTTTACTGTTTATTGTTTTCAAGCTTAAAGGGACAGTTCAGTGTAAATGATCAATATTTGTTAAATTGTTAGTTTGTGTAATGCCTTCTTAGTTAGTCTACATATTCTCTCCCATTTTGAAAAATCAGTTGATTTCATACCCTTAGCTGTTCCCTGCTGTTGACATTAGTGAGCTGTCATTTCAGGTTCTTATGGTCCTTCTTCTTCCCAGGATGCACCACATCCTTGGAATGTTCCTAACAGTTATTTCTACTGATTGGCTGTTGGATGGGTCAAACATGCTCAGATCTCTACTGAGCAACTGAATCAACCCAGGTGCTGGGTCAAGGGCAAGACCATAATGGTCTCTACTAGGGGTCCTGCAAACAGGAAGTCAGTATTTCGGTTGCATTTATTTATAAACAGACTCAATGCTGAATGGGCAGGTTAAGGTCATTGGGGTGCAAAAATACTGCTCTTTATTCTGAAAAGCAAATGTATTTGCACTGAACTTCCCCTTTAACTTTCCCTTTTCATTTCTGAACATATTTGAATATTTAAATTATGAACAATATAAACTCACTGCATCAGAAATGACTAATACCCCAGGCCCATCACAACCTTGGTATAAATACAGTCCACGTTGTAAAACACTGGCACTTGAATTTGAATCATTTAGTGGTATTTTAATACCCAGTTGTACCATACCACTAACAATTACATCGGGTTTATAAGTACAACCTGTAGTATTAAATTCATTGTGTTTATAGTGCTGCAGTCATTTAAAGGAGAATGAGATCCACCAGGCAACAAAGATGCAACAAACTGTGTCTTAATGTCTCGCTTTGCTGTGGCTACTGGTTGATTTATAAAGGGGTCAGCTCCTATAATCCACCTTTTTGTTTTGGTGAAGTATAAGTGGTTGCAGTATAGTTCACATGCTCTCTAGTGCACAGCAGATCTGGACAAAAAAGCTGCCCTCTAGATGCCGACAGCCAATCATATTACAGCACAGAGAGCCTCTGTTAGGCGCAGATCATTTTACTGGAGATCCTGCCTCTCAGACACAGAACAGGGATTTAATAGTGTTAAGTTGTTTTTGAACACATTTCCTTTGCTTTTTATACAAAAAAACTAAAATAATCATTGCAGTTTATTTGAGGGGAAAAAATACAAACATTTCATAAGTAAGTCTGGGGATTTGATCCTATAATCCCATGGGCTTTGTGTTCATAGAAGTTAAGCATTTGCCTGCAAAGCTACCAGAGCTAACACAAGGAAAACAAGTATGTTTAGAAACTTTGGCCTGTATCTTTATCTGCCAAGTCCGGTAGCAATTCTTGTTTATGATCAGAAAAACTATGGCAAGAGGTGGTAGTTTTTCCAATGGCAAAATCTCTTTTCGGACATGGTGTACTTAGACGAAAAGTGTATACCGGGCGGTAGTTTGAAAACGATTCCAAAAAACAGCTAGTGTCTATTATACAGGCACAGTGTGCATTTACTCTGTGGCCGCAAAGCGATGTTGCCAATTGAAAAAACACCTCTACAAGCAGCTATTTTTCTAATGGTAACAAAGATCTTTGTTACTACGTCCTTTTATCTTTTGCTAGGAACAGAATATGTGTACATGCTCACAGTGCACTTTGAAGACTATTTGAGCTATGAGCTGTACTGGCAACTACAAGGAAACCTTCTTAGTTACAGAATCTACTTCTCACATTAATTTACTATTTCTTTAAATTTTCCTTTAAAAAAAACAACAAAACCATAGTAAATCTGAATTCAGGGATATTGTACATTGTTAATGTTCCTGTTAGCACAATTGTTTTTGTCTGGTTCTACCGTGTAACTTGTACAACTTTAATAGGACACTGGACCCTTTGCAGCAGTGGGTGGTAAACATACAGCTTCACGGAACACCCTGCAGTTGCTTAAGTATTGCAGTCTGCGGAGGGTATAAGGTAAAAGTACATTTTTGCAAACACCCCAACTGTAACGGTTCCTCCGGGACAGACCCAGTTTAAAGGGGCTGCCCTGTAGTCCTGGTAATCTCTGCAAAGTACCATAATGGGTGTAATGTGTCATTTTCGGGTGTAGTAATTTGCATTATCGATTGACTCCTCCACTATCCCATTTCAACGCCTGGAAAAGTTGGGAGGTATGAGTCTTGCCCATTCCCATTGGGGGTAAAAGTGCTTTGATAAGTAATAAAATAAAAATCTCAGTGATTTATTTCATCCTTTAAGTTAACAAAAATTAATTTTGACAAAAACCACAAATACTGAACATAAAGGGCAAGATCGATATTTCCTATGTTAAGCAAGCTAAACAACTGTCCTGTTTTTATAGATTGCCTTCAAATCCTTAAAGGAAAAGTTTAGGCTAAAACACACCTTGCAGTAGGGTGTTGCATTATGGGATACTGTGCTATATATAAGGGATAATACGCTACATACAGTGTAATATAAAGAGATTACGCCACCAAGGAGTTCCCTGACCATATAAAAACATGAGGCTGTTAGGCCGAGTGTCTTTATAGAGGTCAGGGAACTCAGAGGTGAAGTAATATCCGTATATTATTCTGTAGGAAGCGTATTATTCTATATAATACATAAGGTCAAAAAAGAAAAATCCAGCACAGACACTCTGTCTCTCCCCCCCTCCATGTCTCCCCCTCCCATTATTAGTAATGTAGATAACAAGCCCGTTTTTGTAAATACAAATAGTTAACTGTTATTTCTATCTCAAACTAAAAGACAATAAATATCGTCTCTCACCCGGTGCAGTTCTGGTTCGTTACACTGACTGACTGAATTACTGTGCTGAAAAGGAGGAGCCAGCGCATTCCTGTGAGTGATAATTGACTCGGCCGCTCGCTCCTCCTTATCAGTACTTCAGTCAGTCAGTCAGTGTACAAAAACGGGCTTACTATTACTAATATTCACCAGGGCACCTGTGAAAATTGGGGCTCAGGGTAAATTCCCTTGTTTTTTTAAAGGGCATCTCCACCCCTCCCACCTAAATTCATACTTACCTTTCCCACTGCCCAAACCCCTCACATTAATATCTATTTTGACATGGGCAAAGCCAAAGTTTATGGATTTCTCTTGGGTTTAAAAACACACGCATACACACATGGCCCTTGCAAAAAGTCTTTGAATTTAGTGTAATATTAATATCAACCACAAGAGGGCACTGACTGATTACATATAAGAGACTTCTAGGAGAAATTCAGGGCTATGTATCGAGAACCGTTATTGGCTATTTGTGTCTTAAAGTCACGTTAACCAATGTACCAAGCATTAACGTGACTTTAAAGGGGAAGTTCAGTGCAAATACATATGCTTTTCAGAAAAAAGAGCAGCATTTTCCCATCCCAATGACCTTAACCTGCCCATTCAGCATTTTATCTGTGTATAAATAAATGCAACCAAAATACTGACTTCCTGTTTGCAGGACCCCTAGTAGAGACCGTTATGGTCTTGCCCTTGACCCAGCGCCTGGGTTGATCCAGTTGCTCAGTAGAGATCTGAGCATGTTTGACCCATCCAACAGCCAATCAGTAGAAATTACTGTTAGGAACATTCCAAGGAAGTGGTGCATCCTGGGAAAAAGAAGGACCATTAGAACCTGAAATGTCAGCTCACTAATGTCAACAGCAGGGAACAGCTAAGGGTATGAAATCAACAGCGACGTTATGCAAAATTTGTGTTGCGCAACTGCCGCAACCAATGTACTGAGCTGTTTGAGACGTAATCTCTAACGCCAGCAGATAGCAGCGTTAAAAATTTGTAAAAGCAAACTCCAGTCACAATGCACTGAGAGCCACTATCAGCTCAGTGCATTGCCTAAAAAGGGCAATAGAGAGTGATAGCGACTCAGTACACAACCCTGATTGTGTCTTTTAATGAATTAAAGGGAAAGGGATTTTTAACCTTCATCCAGATAGTATAATGCTATATTGCTGCTACCTATGGGGAAGCATATTTCCAACATACAAAATCCATGGACACACAGCGTTTGGTGAAATAAACAGCTTTATTGTAGCATATTGACTCTCATACAACGTTTCCAGGTTTCCCTTCGTCAGGTTTGACTATATGGGAAGCATACCAGGTTGAATGCTCATTATTTAAAGCAAAAGGGAAGCCAGTTTCTACTTTCCCTTAAACTATCAAAGCAAAACGAGTTTTAGTTTTTGTGTATAGTTCCCTTTAAATAGAAATACATAAAGTATAAATGTTAACTGCACAATAAACAGTCATAAAGGGCCATATGTAAAAAAAAACAAACCAAAAACGCGGTATCACAAAACTATCGAAAATGTACGATTGTGGCCATAAATTTGTACAAAACCATGCAGTAGTAAAATACCGCAATGGTATTGTATAGGAATTCATAAATCTTGTACAATCACGGTCATAAATTTACGATTGCTGCAACACTCGTTGCAAAATAGCGATACCGCGCCTTTGTAAATATGGCTCATAGTCTGCAATAATAGCTGTGCAAAGAATGAATACTGTGCTTACACAGCCATTCTGCACAGCCTATCGGGAGGGGTATTTAGTATGGCAGCTCCCATGTGTCATACTATACAATTTAAGTATGGGTGATGCTATATCCTTATATTTCACAGTAGAAGGTACATTATTCTCTGTGATTGACAAGATTCAGTGAGTCATGTGACGATGACACAGTTAGGCACCAATTATAACTAAAAAGGACGTTCATGGTTCTGGAGTCTTATATCCCAATAATGTTATATTAGTTAAAAGTACAATAAAGTGGTGAACTTGGTAATCTCTATAGTTTTGCAGTGTAGTAGACAGGTACTAAGTTTGCCCAATGAAAGGTTACAATCTGTTACACTTCCCTTGCTCTGTCTATGTCAGACTGTGAGCTCCCAACAGATTCCCGTCTTGCACATGTGCACTGAGCCTGGATACGGGATTTATATATAAGACACACAATCTAGATATTCTAGCTGAATGTATTAGGATGCCGTGTGTCCCTACACCATTATCCCTCATTTATATGTAATGGATAGTAGCGACTCCAGATGGCGCTCTAGGCATTGTTTTCAGTCCCAGCAACCTCCTGTGTGACCTGAATCTGTGTAATACTATGTAAAGGGACAGGTAATGCACAATATTCTGGGAATTATATAACTTCTATCATTATATGATTATTCTATTATATATTACAAATAATACCATGACAAGATGCCAAGAGACCTCTGGGAATGTGCACATTTATAGATTGCTGGAACGGCTGTTCCCAATGTCTTTGGGTGAAATCTAATCACTGAGGGTCAAGTAGCCCTAGATCTTCCACTGATTTATCACCACTACAGTCTTCACCTTCCATAAAGATGATGCTGAATACTAAATAAATGTCCATTGCAATCAATATCTCTGTGCTGTTTCATTGGGTACGTGGGGACAGTTATGAAACCACTACAGGTGCATTTTCTGTTTCGCAAAGGCCCCTAAGCATTGGCCATTGGCTGCCATTTTTTTCTTTTATTAACGCATGTTATCTCGCCTGTTCTACCCATGAGGTGTGTTAATGTGTTAGTTATTCGATATCCAATCAAATATCACATCAACTAGTCAATATTCAATTAGAAATCACATCAGCCCATTGACATCCAATCAAATATCACATCAACTATATCTGTTGTATTCAATTAGATCAACTGGACTTGAAATGTAGTTCTTAAGACTTTCGCTATTCATCCGACTGGCTTTCTCAATTCAGAAATGACTTGACAGAATCTGTGGCAATTATGTACCCTGGAAAATCCCAATTAGCATATCACAAACCAGGTGTTAAAGGGTGTGATTAGATAGTGGCTAAGAGGTGTTATAGGAACGCCCAGATTAAGGTGTTAAAACAGCATTGTACATGGCATATATGATGCAGTGCAGTGAAGAATGCTCTGATTTGTATGTGGGGGAGACCAAACAGCAACTGCATCAACGTATGGCCCAGCACAGAAGAGCCAATTCCTCGGGTCAGGACTCAGCCGTGTATCGCATCTTAAGGATAAAGGACATCCTTTGAAGATTGTAATGTTAACATACGGGCGAAGGAACGTGATGGTTCAAGAGAGGTGTTAAGGAAGCCATTTATGTGAAAATAAAGAAACCAAGCCTAAATAGAGGTGGGGGGGTTCGACACCAACTGTCTGCCATGTACAATGCTGTTTTAACACCTTACTCTGGGCGTTCCTATAACACCTCTTAGCCACTATCTAATCACACCTTAACACCTGGTGTGGATATGCTAATTGGGATTTTCCAGGGTACATAATTGCCACAGATTCTTGTACAAGTCATTCTGAATTGAGAAAGCCAGTCGGATGACTAGCGAAACGTCTTCAAGAACTACATTTCAAGTCCAGTTGATCTAATTGAATACAACAGATATACCATGACCTGGATGAATGAGAACCTTCACAAGCATATCACATCAACTAGTCAATATCCAATTAGAAATCACATCAGCCCATCAATATCCCATCAAATATCACATCAACTAGTCAATATCCAATATAATCACAGCCCATCGATATCCAATCATATATCACATCAACTAGTCAATACCAGTTAGAAATCACATCAGCCCGTCGATATCCAATCAAATATCACATCAACTAGTCAATATCCAGTTAGAAATCACACCACCCACCATCGATATCCAATCAAATATCACATCAACTAGTCAATATCCAATAGATCACATCATCCCATCGTATCACATCAAATATCACATCAACTAGTCAATACCAATTAGAATCACATCAGTCCATCGATATCTAATTAAATATCACACTAATCAATATCCAATTAATTTCACATCAGCCCATCAATAACCAATCAAATATCACATCAACTAGTCAATATCCAATTAGAAATCACATCAGCCCATTGATATCCAATCAAATATCACATCAACTAGTCAATATCCAATTAGAAATCACATCAGCCCATCGATATCCAATCAAATATCACATCAACTAGTCAATATCCATTGAAATCACATCAGCCCATCAATATCCAATCAAATATCACATCAACTAGTCAATATCCAATTAGAAATCACATCAGGCCATCGATATCCAATCAAATATCACATCAACTAGTCAATATCCAATTGGAAATCACATCAGACCATCGATATCCAATCGAATATCACGTCAACCAATCGATATCCAATTAAATATCACATCAGCGCATCTATATCCAATCAAATATCACGTCAACCAATCAATATCCAATTAATTTCACATCAGCCCATCAATGGGCTGATGTAAATTATGGATATTGATTGGTTGACGTGATATTTGATTGGATATAGATGCGCTGATGTGATATTTAATTGGATATCGATTGGTTGACGTGATATTCGATTGGATATCGATGGTCTGATGTGATTTCCAATTGGATATTGACTAGTTGATGTGATATTTGATTGGATATCGATGGCTGATGTGATTTTTAATTGGATATTGACTAGTGATTGTGATATTTGATTGGATATGATGGGCTGATGTGATTTCTAATGGATATTGACTAGTTGATGTGATATTTGATGGATATCGATGGCTGATGTGATTCTAATTGGATATTGACTGTTGATGTGATATTTGATTGGATATCAATGGGCTGATGTGATTTCTAATTGGATATTGACTAGTTGATGTGATATTTGATTGGTTATTGATGGGCTGATGTGAAATTAATTGGATATTGATTAGTTGATGTGATATTTAATTAGATATCGATGGACTGATGTGATTTCTAATTGGATATTGACTAGTTGATGTGATATTTGATGTGATACGATGGGATGATGTGATTTCTATTGGATATTGACTAGTTGATGTGATATTTGATTGGATATCGATGGGCTGGTGTGATTTCTAACTGGATATTGACTAGTTGATGTGATATTTGATTGGATATCGACGGGCTGATGTGATTTCTAACTGGATATTGACTAGTTGATGTGATATATGATTGGATATCGATGGGCTGTGATTCTATTGGATATTGACTAGTTGATGTGATATTTGATGGGATATTGATGGGCTGATGTGATTCTAATTGGATATTGACTAGTTGATGTGATATGCTTGTGAAGGTTCTCATTCATCCAGGTCATGGTATATCTGTTGTATTCAATTAGATCAACTGGACTTGAAATGTAGTTCTTGAAGACGTTTCGCTAGTCATCCGACTGGCTTTCTCAATTCAGAATGACTTGTACAAGAATCTGTGGCAATTATGTACCCTGGAAAATCCCAATTAGCATATCCACACCAGGTGTTAAGGTGTGATTAGATAGTGGCTAAGAGGTGTTATAGGAACGCCCAGAGTAAGGTGTTAAAACAGCATTGTACATGGCAGACAGTTGGTGTCGAACCCCCCCACCTCTATTTAGGCTTGGTTTCTTTATTTTCACATAAATGGCTTCCTTAACACCTCTCTTGAACCATCACGTTCCTTCGCCCAGTATGTTAACATTACAATCTTCAAAGGATGTCCTTTATCCTTAAGATGCAGATACACGGCTGAGTCCTGACCCGAGGAATTGGCTCTTCTGTGCTGGGCCATACGTTGATGCAGTTGCTGTTTGGTCTCCCCCACATACAAATCAGAGCATTCTTCACTGCACTGCATCATATATGCCATGTACAATGCTGTTTTAACACCTTAATCTGGGCGTTCCTATAACACCTCTTAGCCACTATCTAATCACACCCTTAACACCTGGCTGTGATTGCTAATTGGGATTTTCCAGGGTACATAATTGCCACAGATCTTTGTACAAGTCATTCTGAATTGGAAAGCCAGTCGGATGACTAGCGAAACGTCTTCAAGAACTACATTTCAAGTCCAGTTGATCTAATTGAATACAACAGATATAGTTGATGTGATATTTGATTGGATGTCAATGGGCTGATGTGATTTCTAATTGAATATTGACTAGTGATGTGATATTTGATTGGATATCGAATAACTAACACATTAACACACCTCATGGGTAGAACAGGCGAGATAACAGCGTTAATAAAAGAAAAAATGGCAGCCAATGGCCAATGCTTAGGGGCCTTTGCGAAGAAAATGCACCTGTAGTGGTTTCATAACTGTCCCCACGTACCCAATGAAACAGCACAGAGATATTGATTGCAATGGCATTTATTTAGTATTCAGCATCATCTTTATGGAAGGTGAAGACTGTAGTGGTGATAAATCAGTGGAAGATCTAGGGCTACTACCCTCAGTGATTAGATTTCACCCAAAGACATTGGGAACAGCCGTTCCAGCAATCTATAAATGTGCACATTCCCAGAGGTCTCTTGGCATCTTGTCATGGTATTATTTGTAATATATAATAGAATAATCATATAATGATAGAAGTTATATAATTCCCAGAATATTGTGCTTACCTGCCCTTTACATAGTATTACACGATTCAGGTCACACAGGAGGTTGCTGGGACTGAAAACAATGCCTAGAGCGCCATCTGGAGTCGCTACTATCCATTACATATAAATGAGGGATAATGGTGTAGGGACACACGGCATCCTAATACATTCAGCTAGAATATCTAGATTGTGTTGTCTATATATAAATCCCGTATCCAGGCTCAGTGCACATGTGCAAGACGGGAATCTGTTGGGAGCTCACAGTCTGACATAGACAGAGCAAGGGAAGTGTAACAGATTGTAACCTTTCATTGGGCAAACTTAGTACCTGTCTACTACACTGCAAAACTATAGAGATTACCAAGCACCACTTTATTGTACTTTTAACTAATATAACATTATTGGGTATAAGACTCCAGAACCATGAACGTCCTTTTTAGTTATATTGGTGCCTAACTGTGTCATGTCACATGACTCACGAATCTTGTCAATCACAGAGAATAATGTACCTTCTACTGTGAAATATAAGGATATAGCATCACCCATACTTTAATTGTATAGTATGACACATGGGAGCTGCCATACTAAATACCCCTCCCGATAGGCTGTGCAGAATGGCTGTGTAAGCACAGTATTATTCTTTGCACAGCTATTATTGCAGACTATGAGCCAATTTACAAAGGCGCGGGTATCGCTATTTTGCAACGAGTGTTGCAGCAATCGTAAATTTATGACCGTGATTGTACAAGATTATGAATTCCTATACAATACCATTGCGGTATTTTACTACTGATGGTTTTGTACAAATTTATGCCACCATCGTACATTTTCGATAGTTTTGTGATACCGCGTTTTTGGTTTGTTTTTTTTTACATATGGCCCTTTATGACTGTTTATTGTGCAGTTAAACATTTATCTTTATGTATTTCATTTAAAGGGAACTATACACAAAAACTAAAAATCGTTTGCTTTGATAGTTTAAGGGAAAGTAGAAACTGGCTTCCCTTTTGCTTTAAATAATGAGCATTCAACCTGGTATGCTTCCCATATAGTCAAACCTGACGAAGGGAAACCTGGAAACGTTGTATGAGAGTCAATATGCTACAATAAAGCTGTTTATTTCACCAAACGCTGTGTGTCCATGGATTTTGTATGTTGGAAATATGCTTCCCCATAGGTAGCAGCAATATAGCATTACTATCTGGATGAAGGTAAAAATCCCTTTCCCTTTAATTCATAAAAGACAATCAGGGTTGTGTACTGAGTCGCTATCACTCTCTATTGCCCTTTTTAGGCAATGCATGAGCTGATAGTGGCTCTCAGTGCATTGTGACTGGAGTTTGCTTTTACAAATTTTTAACGCTGCTTCTGCTGGCGTTAGAGATTACGTCTAAACAGCTCAGTACATTGGTTGCGGCGTTGCGCAACACAAATTTGCATAACGTCGCTGTTGATTTCATACCCTTAGCTGTTCCCTGCTGTTGACATTAGTGAGCTGACATTTCAGGTTCTATGGTCCTTTTTTTCCCAGGATGCACCACTTCCTTGGAATGTTCCAACAGTAATTTCTACTGATTGGCTGTTGGATGGGTCAACATGCTCAGATCTCTACTGAGAACTGGATCAACCCAGGCGCTGGGTCAAGGGCAAGACCATAACGGTCTCTCTACTAGGGGTCCTGCAAACAGGAAGTCAGTATTTTGGTTGCATTTATTTATACACAGATAAAATGCTGAATGGGCAGGTTAAGGTCATTGGGATGGGAAAATGCTGCTCTTTTTTCTGAAAAGCATATGTATTTGCACTGAACTTCCCCTTTAAAGTCACGTTAATGCTTGGTACATTGGTTAACGTGCTTTAAGACACAAATAGCAATAACGGTTCTCGATACATAGCCCTGAATTTCTCCTAGAAGTCTCTTATATGTAATCAGTCAGTGCCCTCTTGTGGTTGATATTAATATTACACTAATCAAAGACTTTTTGCAAGGGCCATGTGTGTATGCGTGTGTTTTTAAACCCAGAGAAATCCTAAACTTTGGCTTTGCCCATGTCAAAATAGATATTAATGTGAGGGGTTTGGGCAGTGGGAAAGGTAGTATGAATTTAGGTGGGAGGGGTGGAGATGCCCTTTAAAAAAACAAGGGAATTTACCCTGAGCCCCAATTTTCACAGGTGCCCTGGTGAATATTAGTAATAGTAAGCCCGTTTTGTAACACTGACTGACTGACTGAAGTACTGATAAGGAGGAGCGAGCGGCCGAGTCAATTATCACTCAAGGAATGCGCTGGCTCCTCCTTTTCAGCACAGTAATTCAGTCAGTCAGTGTAACGAACCAGAACTGCACGGGTGAGAGACGATATTTATTGTCTTTTAGTTTGAGATAGAAATAACAGTTAACTATTTGTATTTACAAAAACGGGCTTGTTATCTACATTACTAATAATGGGAGGGGGAGACATGGAGGGGGGGAGAGACAGAGTGTCTGTGCTGGATTTTTCTTTTTTGACCTTATGATATTATATAGAATAATACGCTTCCTACAGAATATATACGGATATTACTTCACCTCTGAGTTCCCTGACCTCTATAAAGACACTCGGCCTAACAGCCTCATGTTTTTATATGGTCAGGGAACTCCTTGGTGGCGTAATCTCTTTATATTACACTGTATGTAGCGTATTATCCCTTATATATAGACCAGTATCCCATAATGCAACACCCTACTGCAAGGTGTGTTTAGCCTAACTTTTCTTTAAGGATTTGAAGCAATCATAAAAACAGGACAGTTGTTTAGCTTGCTTAACATAGGAAATATCGATCTTGCCCTTTATGTTCAGTATTTGTGGTTTTTGTCAAAATTAATTTTTGTTAACTTAAAGGATGAAATAAATCACTGAGATTTTTATTTTATTACTTTATCAAAGCACTTTTACCCCCAATGGGAATGGGCAAGACTCATACCTCCCAACTTTTCCAGGCGTTGAAATGGGATAGTGGAGGAGTCAATCGATAATGCAAATTACTACACCCGAAAATGACACATTACACCCATTATGGTACTTTGCAGAGATTACCAGGACTACAGGGCAGCCCCTTTAAACTGGGTCTGTCCGGAGGAACCGTTACAGTTGGGGTGTTTGCAAAAATGTACTTTTACCTTATACCCTCCGCAGACTGCAATACTTAAGCAACTGCAGGGTGTTCCGTGAAGCTGTATGTTTACCACCCACTGCTGCAAAGGGTCCAGTGTCCTATTAAAGTTGTACAAGTTACACGGTAGTAGAACCAGACAAAACAATTGTGCTAACAGGAACATTAACAATGTACAATATCCTGAATTCAGATTTACTATGGTTTTGTTGTTTTTTTTTAAAGGAAAATTTAAAGAAATAGTAAATTAGTGAGAAGTAGATTCTGGTAATAAGAAGGTTTCCTTGTAGTTGCCAGTACAGCTCATAGCTCAAATAGCTTCAAAGTGCACTGTGAGCATGTACACATATTCTGTTCCTAGCAAGTAAAGAGGAGTAGTAACAAGATCTTTGTTACCATTAGAAAAATAGCTGCTTGTAAGGTGTTTTTTCAATTGGCAACATCGCTTTGCGGCCACAGAGTAAATGCACACTGTGCCTGTATAATAGACACTAGCTGTTTTTTGGAATCGTTTTCAAACTACCGCCCGGTATACACTTTTCGTCTAAGTACACCATTCCGAAAAGAGATTTTGCCATTGAAAAACTACACCTCTTGCCATAGTTTTTCTGATCATAACAAGAATTGCTACCGGACTTGGCAGATAAAGATACAGGCCAAAGTTTCTAAACATACTTGTTTCTCTTGTGTTAGCTCTGGTAGCTTTGCAGGCAAATGCTTAACTTCTATGAACACAAAGCCCATGGATTATAGGATCAAATCCCCAGACTTACTTATGAAATGTTTGTATTTTTTCCCCTCAAATAAACTGCAATGATTATTTTAGTTTTTTTGTATAAAAAGAAAGGAAATGTGTTCAAAAACAACTTAACACTATTAAATCCCTGTTCTGTGTCTGAGAGGCAGGATCTCCAGTAAAATGATCTGCGCCTAACAGAGGCTCTCTGTGCTGTAATATGATTGGCTGTCGGCATCTAGAGGGCAGCTTTTTTGTCCAGATCTGCTGTGCACTAGAGAGCATGTGAACTATACTGCAACCACTTATACTTCACCAAAACAAAAAGGTGGGTTTAGGAGCTGACCCCTTTATAAATCAACCAGTAGCCACAGCAAAGCGAGACATTAAGACACAGTTTGTTTGCATCTTTGTTGCCTGGTGGATCTCATTTCCTTTAAATGACTGCAGCACTATAAACACAATGAATTTAATACTACAGGTTGTACTTATAAACCCGATGTAATTGTTAGTGGTATGGTACAACTGGGTATAAAATACCACAAATGATTCAAATTCAAGTGCCAGTGTTTTACAACGTGGACTGTATTTATACCAAGGTTGTGATGGGCCTGGGGTATTAGTCATTTCTGATGCAGTGAGTTTATATTGTTCATAATTTAAATATTCAAATATGTTCAGAAATGAAAAGGGAAAGTTAAAGGGGAAGTTCAGTGCAATACATTTGCTTTTCAGAATAAAGAGCATATTTTTGCACCCCAATGACCTTAACCTGCCCATTCAGCATTGAGTCTGTTTATAAATAAATGCAACCGAAAATACTGACTTCCTGTTTGCAGGACCCCTAGTAGAGACCATTATGGTCTTGCCCTTGACCCAGCACCTGGGTTGATTCAGTTGCTCAGTAGAGATCTGAGCATGTTTGACCCATCCAACAGCCAATCAGTAGAAAACTGTTAGGAACATTCCAAGGATGTGGTGCATCCTGGGAAGAAGAAGACCATAAGAACCTGAAATGACAGCTCACTAATGTCAACAGCAGGGAACAGCTAAGGGTATGAAATCAACTGATTTTCAAAATGGGAGAGAATATGTAGACTAACTAAGAAGGCATTACACAAACTAACAATTTAACAAATATTGATCATTTACACTGAACTGTCCCTTTAAGCTTGAAAACAATAAACAGTAAACCTTTATAGATAATGGGCCATGAAAGAAGAACTTCTCTAGCAGACAAGAAGGCTTGAAGTCACAGGAACCGAGAAGCATGATATTCTTATTTATTATACAATAAAAATACAGTATTGTCAACATTCGGGATGTCAAGCATTATTTAACATTGTTTATCTTTATTAATTGGGATTTCGAGGGTTTAGGGGCTGATTCATCGGTGGTGTATCTTCATTATTTATCATTCTTAAATTAATTTACATCAACTTAAAAGTGAACTAAAAGCCAAATTAAATTCCACCCTCCCCTTAAACTAAAGAGTTAGATCCTCATGTAACATTGTAATAAAAAATAATGCTAATAATGATTCACATCTCAGAATGTTGACAATACTGTATTAAATTGTATAATATACAGGAATATCATGTTTCTCGGTGCCTGTGACTTAAGCCTTTATGCCTGTGGAGAAGTCTTTCTTCAGGCCCATTACGTTATCTATAGGTTTACTATTATTGTTTTCAAGGTAAACTTTCCCTTTTATAGCTGGTAGTCCGAATACTTTAGTAAGGCCCTGGCCCTGCCCCACTTCACAAGCCAGAAAAAAAACAACCACTCCTTGGCAGTGCATCTAGAATTAGTAGGCATGGCTATGGGGCAGGTCTGGAGAGGATTGCAGGCAAGGGCACCTACAAGGTACTAGAACTACCAGCTGTACCCCCTCCCCCCCATGATGTGGACTTAACCTTAACCTGGGTATAGTTTAGGTAAGGGTGGGCGCTCATTCAGCTTTAGCCCTAAGTCTTTCAGTGACTTTTGCTTCAGTTACTTTCCATATTCCAATGGAAAAAAAATCCCAGTCAGAGACGGAGGTGGAGGTTCCGTGTGATTCCATTTTTACAAATTCCTTGAAATGAGGTTTGGTGTACTTAAACTAGAGGGTCTAGTGCATTTCTCTGTCTACTCTTATTGCCATTCCACATTGGAAGGCTGGTTTCTAATATACTAGAGTGCTTGTTGACAGCTCTGATTGATACAAGGGCCACGCGTTAACGTTATTATCCAGAACAGTTCTGCTTGGATTAAATCCGAGGTCTGTTGGAAACGTCCAAATACGGAGATTTTTCCAGAACCATTAGAATATCCTTCAGGTCTGGAAACATCCGTAGGCAAACGTTTTATCCTCCAGAAATAATATTTTTAATTGAACTTTGTTTTTGCCATAAATAAGGCAACTACTGAAAGAAAAGTGTGAAGTCCAAGTTTCTCTTGAATAGGATAAGGTCCACTGAAGGGTCCACAATTCGGGATGCCGAGGGTAATTCAGTGTCTCAGTAGGTTTGACTTTATATCAAAGGTCCAACTCCACATCAGAAAATTTTTCTCTTCAAATGCCATGTCAATTTGGTTGGGAAAGTCGAAAACACATAATGGGAAATATAAGGGTAGGACAGTTGGAAAGGGGATTTGATTTATACGGAGCATAAAAATGGTGTGAGAAAATGGTACATTCCATTGGATTAAGGACATTAGTACGGGTTTTCACCTTGTAAAGTATATTGGGAATCTCTACTAACAGATATGCCACCCCTCCTGCATTTTGCGGGAGATTCTAGGTTGTCTCCCACGAGACCACCCGACTCCTGCAACGAGACTCTAGTCTCCTCCTCCCCCTTTTGCCAAATATGCCCCCAGAAGCCCCTAACTCTGCCCTTTAGGAACTTTATAATCTGTAGCTTGATGTTTAAACGGTTCAAGGCAAACACCGCGCACTGCACAGGATTAATGCCAGCAAACAGCAGATATTGCCATTGTCTCCTTTAGATATTTATTTACTTTGTATTTAGAATATATTGCAGTATTGCAAGAGATGTTAAGAGTTTAGACATCAACACATTGGAGCCATGTTAAATTAAGGTGTTGTAGGGATGGTTGGAAATGATACACATATATATATATATATACACACATCATTTTGCTGAGGCTTGATAAAGGGAGTGGATAGTCCGAAACGGCGCCTGGTGTAACTATATCCTGTTTAAATACATGTTATAGAATGCTGCACAATCTGGACTTTTTGGGGGGGGGGGGGGATCATAAATTTTAGGACATTTTTTACATGTCATTGGGCCAGCCAGACCCTCTACATCTATTCTCCCCCGCCTCTACTACTCCGTCCCGTCGCTCTACAATCCAACAGCCCGTCTTAGTTCTTCATCGATACAGTGACTTTAAAACAAAGGATCTTCTGACAACTTTGGAGAACAATTCCTTCTTCAGAGTCCTTTAATTCTGAGCTTTCATTGCATTTCATTCCTTTAACAGTCACAGATTCAATCGAGGAATGATAAAATCTTTAAACATACCAAATAATGTTCCCTACCACATACTAAAAGATTATTGTACAAAACTATGACGTTTGTGTACAGAATTTTCCTACTACTTAGGTGAACTGAGAAGGAGCCTTGGATAGAGGCGGAATGTCTTTAATTACTAAATAAGTCCAGTTAAATTCAACTTAATATTATTTGATGTCTAGATTAGGGGAACTTTTCGGCATTGTCCCATTTATTTCGTTTTTTATTGTCTGCAGGAAACTCACCATATTGATTGATACTCGTTACCACAAAGTATTCTGAAATTACAACATCCCCCATTAATGGTGCAATAGTTCCATGATCCCCCAAGGACTAAGTAAGAAAATGAAAGATTTCATATGAGAGGTTGGCTGGCAAAATGACATGTAACTTTTTGACTGTTTCAATTTATTAAATTGTGGTACAATTACAAGACACTTTTAAAATTTCCCACTACAAAGTCCATTTTTTTATGACAGAACAGTTCTATGTACATAACCTTCTATTTCGACATCAAAAGTAACATGTCTAGTTTCTAGTGCAGGAACGTTAAGTCTCTACTGTCTACTAAACTCAATGAGAATACAACATAACCCACTTCGTAACTTTAGGCCCGCTAAACAGTCGTGGCAATAATTTAATGCTTATCGATAACTATAAAAATGCATATTGGGTTCTATCCTCAGCTATTGCTTATTTTAAGTCTATATACATATCACAAAAGGGTTTTCATTTTTTTAAATGACCATAAAACCATGGTCTACCATTAAAGGGCAAGTCAAGCCTAAAATAACTTGCCTTTGAAATGTTTTTTACCCCCGCCCCCCAAGACTTTCGCACGGTTTATATATTTCAAAGATCCCCCAGAACTCGGTTCCTTTGCCTGCTCCTGCTTCGAGCTTGTTACTAGCAAAAACAGGAGCAGGGGACTTCTGCGCTGACAGCCGCTTCACTTCCTGGTTGCAGCTCTCAGGCGATTGGCAGCGCGAAGCAAGAAAGCGGCGAGGGATCAGGTCAAGTAAGTTCTGGGGGATCTTTGCGAACATTGCGAAGTGGGGTTGGGGGGGGTAATAAACATTTTAAAGGCATGTTATTTTTAGACTGGACATTCCTTTAACATTGCTCATAATACTTCTTGATACAACTACATCCATGATTACCCACCCACCCCCCGTAAACTATAAAAAAAAAAAGGGCAACACAATGTAAAAAGTCTGGGCAAAAAGAAAGGCAGGTATACAGTTTAAAAAAAACGAAAAGCTCTGTACAATTTGCCCATTTTTAAGTCAGTATTATTACAATATACTCTGACAAAAATATAATTTAATTTTTATCAATACAACAACAAAAAGAAAAAACAGTTTCCCTGTACTTTAAACCATTTGCTAAACATAGTCATAACTTGCGATTTACAACATTAGATCTTGCTAGAAGTGAAGGGTATGCGCAAAGAGAACTGGGGTGGGTTGATGAGATAAATCAATATATATAAGTAACTTATTATAAGAGAGAGAGTCCCTGTACAAACCAACGCGAATTCAAAGTTAGAATAAAGAATGGGATCAGACATTACAACGGGTATAAAGCAATTTTAAGGGAGATTTATATACATGGATTTCTCTAGTTCCTCTGTTCTGGTTATATTTCTAATAAGGCTATGAGTAATAACTCCTAGGAAAAACTCAATTTCAGTTGTAAAAAGATAATCAGGGACATGTTATAAAAGATGGTTAAAAATGGTGCTCATTTTGCCCCAACCAATCAGATGTTATTTACCATTTGAAAACAAACATCCGATTGGTGGGGCAAAATAAGACCATTTTTAACCATAAGAACTTTAATTACATCTACTGATTATCTTAATGGATAACAAATTGATTAAGGATACACACCATCAATGTTATAGTCTCATCCAAACCAAGAAAGATCACAGCAACTTGAAGCCAAATATTCCAGCATATATAAAACAAACTGATGCAGAAATAAATGTGAAATAGAAGCGGATGGAATATAAGGGATCTTCTTCTTTTGACCCGTAAACCATTTTGGCTGGTATGATACATCCAGAAATTATATCTCCTGACCATTGGCTCTTGATTTTTCCAAAGCCAAATACGTTTAGAAATGTTGCATCTCCCTTTGATAAACTGTGGTTAAAATGATGCCTCAAGAGCTTATGCACGTGTGGAAAGCAATGTTCAAATATTTCATTGTGGCTTGTCAAAGAATGGATTCAAGCGATGGTTAATGGTAGAAATGGTTTTGCTCCAATCTTCTGTGGTCCTTATGTCTTATGATGAAGTATTGCCATGGAAAGACACTTTCAGAACTTAAGACAATTCATAAATTCCTAAACCAGAAGAATGTAAAGAACCACAAACTATTTTTCAAACATAGGGTTCTCACGATTTCCATAACAGACTTATTATTTGTTATCATTGTTTCAAAACTCAACTTCATATAGTGGATTATAAGACTGACCAAAATGTTTTAGTTTGACTTACAGGTGGCATTTTAAAAAAATACCCTTTAAACCTGAGGGTTTAAAATATGAAATATCAGAGACAATACAAGAACAAGCTTGTTGCCTAACTACTAACCAGTAGTATAGACTGAGGCTGTTAACTACAAGGTGATAGGTTTCTGAAAATAAACATCCACAAAGATTACAGGATTTGGGGTGACATGTTTTGGCTGACATCAACATGAGCACAAATCCCAATGATTTTTTACAGCCTATAACCCTGGGTGGTCGCATGCTGTCCTGGAATAAACTGCAAACAAGCGCGTACAGTAAAAGCTCCAATGAATTGCTGTACACACACCTGATTGTGTCTTTTAATGAATAAAGGGAAAGGGATTTTTAACCTTCATCCAGATAGATAAATGCTATATTGCTGCTACCTATGGGGAAGCATATTTCCAACATACAAAATCCATGGACACACAGCGTTTGGTGAAATAAACAGCTTTATG
Source organism: Hymenochirus boettgeri (assembly GCA_019447015.1). Classification (NCBI taxonomy): domain Eukaryota; kingdom Metazoa; phylum Chordata; class Amphibia; order Anura; family Pipidae; genus Hymenochirus; species Hymenochirus boettgeri. The sequence continues at coordinate 311,888,867 of CM033476.1, forward strand.
TAGCATATTGACTCTCATACAACGTTTCCAGGTTTCTTCGTCAGGTTTGACTATATGGGAAGCATCAGGTTGAATGCTCATTATTTAAAGCAAAAGGGAAGCCAGTTTCTACTTTCCCTTTAACTATCAAAGCAAAACGAGTTTTAGTTTTGTGTATAGTTCCCTTTAAATGAAATACATAAAGTATAAATGTTTAACTGCACACATAAACAGTCATAAAGGGCCATATGTAAAAAAAAACAAACCAAAAACGCGGTATCACAAAACATCGAAAATGTACGATTGTGGCCATAATTTGTACAAAACCATGCAGTAGTAAAATACCGCAATGGTATTGTATAGGAATTCATAAATCTTGTACAATCACGGTCATAAATTACGATTGCTGCAACACTCGTTGCAAAATAGCGATACCGCGCCTTTGTAAATATGGCTCATAGTCTGCAATAATAGCTGTGCAAAGAATGAATACTGTGCTTACAACGCCATTCTGCACAGCCTATCGAGGGAGGGGTATTTAGTATGGCAGCTCCCATGTGTCATACTATACAATTTAAGTATGGGTGATGCTATATCCTTATATTTCACAGTAGAAGGTACATTATTCTCTGTGATTGACAAGATTCAGTGAGTCATGTGACGATGACACAGTTAGGCACCAATATAACTAAAAAGGACGTTCATGGTTCTGGAGGCTTATCCCAATATGTTTATATTAGTTAAAGTACAATAAAGTGGTGAACTTGGTAATCTCTATAGTTGCAGTGTAGTAGACAGGTACTAAGTTTGCCCAATGAAAGGTTACAATCTGTTACACTTCCCTTGCTCTGTCTATGTCAGACTGTGAGCTCCCAACAGATTCCCGTCTTGCACATGTGCACTGAGCCTGGATACGGGATTTATATATAAGACACACAATCTAGATATTCTAGCTGAATGTATTAGGATGCCGTGTGGTCCCTACACCATTATCCCTCATTTATATGTAATGGATAGTAGCGACTCCAGATGGCGCTTAGGCATTGTTTTCAGTCCCAGCAACCTCCTGTGTGACCTAATTGTGTAATACTATGTAAAGGGACAGGTAATGCACAATATTCTGGGAATTATATAACTTCTATCATTATATGATTATTCTATTATATATTACAAATAATACCTGACAAGATGCCAAGAGACCTTGGGAATGTGCACATTTATAGATTGCGGAACGGCTGTTCCCAATGTCTTTGGGTGAAATCTAATCACTGAGGGTCAAGTAGCCCTAGATCTTCCACTGATTTATCACCACTACAGTCTTCACCTTCCATAAAGTATTCTGAATACTAAATAAATGTCCATTGCAATCAATATCTCGTGCTGTTCATTGGGTACGTGGGGACAGTTATGAAACCACTACAGGTGCATTTTCTGTTTCGCAAAGGCCCCTAAGCATTGGCCATTGGCTGCCATTTTTTCTTTTATTAACGCATGTTATCTCGCCTGTTCTACCCATGAGGTGTGTTAATGTGAGTTATTCGATATCCAATCAAATATACATCAACTAGTCAATATTCAAAGAAATCACATCAGCCCATTGACATCCAATCAAATATCACATCAACTATATCTGTTGTATTCAATTAGATCAACTGGACTTGAAATGTAGTTCTTGAAGACGTTTCGCTAGTCATCCGACTGGCTTTCTCAATTCAGAATGACTTGTACAAGAATCTGTGGAATTATGTACCCTGGAAAATCCCATTAGCATATCACAGCCAGGTGTTAAGGGTGTGATTAGATAGTGGCTAGAGGTGTTATAGGAACGCCCAGATAAGGTGTTAAAACAGCATTGTACATGGCATTATGTGCAGTGGCAGTGAAGAATGCTCTGATTTGTATGTGGGGGAGACCAAACAGCAACTGCATCAACGTATGGCCCAGCACAGAAGAGCCAATCCTCGGGTCAGGACTAGCCGTGTATCTGCATCTTAAGGATAAAGGACATACCCTTGAAGATTGTAATGTTAACATACTGGCGAAGGAACGTGACTGGTTCAAGAGAGGTGTTAGGAAGCCATTTATGTGAAAATAAAGAAACCAAGCCTAATAGAGGTGGGGGGGTTCGACACCAACTGTCTGATGTACAATGCTGTTTTAACACCTTACTCTGGGCGTTCCTATAACACCTCTTAGCCACTATCTAATCACACCCTTAACAACTGGTGTGATATGCTAATTGGGATTTTCCAGGGTACAAATTGCCACAGATTCTTGTACAAGTCATTCTGAATTGAGAAAGCCAGTCGGATGACTAGCGAAACGTCTTCAAGAACTACATTTCAAGTCCAGTTGATCTAATTGAATACAACAGATATACCATGACCTGGATGAATGAGAACCTTCACAAGCATATCACATCAACTAGTCAATATCCAATTAGAAATCACATCAGCATCAAAATCCCATCAAATATCACATCAACTAGTCAATATCCAATTAGAAATCACATCAGCCCATCGATATCCAATCAATATCACATCAACTAGTCAATATCCAGTTAGAAATCACATCAGCCCGTCGATATCCAATCAAATATCACATCAACTAGTCAATATCCAGTTAGAAATCACACCAGCCCATCGATATCCAATCAAATATCACATAACTAGTCAATATTCCAATTAGAAATCACATCATCCCATCGATATCCAATCAAATATCACATCAACTAGTCAATATCCAATTAGAAATCACATCAGTCCATCGATATCTAATTAAATATCACATCAACTAATCAATATCCAATTAATTTCACATCAGCCCATCAATAACCAATCAAATATCACATCAACTAGTCAATATCCAATTAGAAATCACATCAGCCCATTGATATCCAATCAAATATCACATCAACTAGTCAATATCCAATTAGAAATCACATCAGCCCATCGATATCCAATCAAATATCACATCAACTAGTCAATATCCAATTAGAAATCACCATCAGCCCATCAATATCCAATCAAATATCACATCAACTAGTCAATATCCAATTAGAAATCACATCAGCCATCGATATCCAATCAAATATCACACAACTAGTATCCAATTGGAAATCACATCAGACCATCGATATCCAATCGAATATCACGTCAACCAATCGATATCCAATTAAATATCACATCAGCGCATCTATATCCAATCAAATATCACGTCAACCAATCAATATCCAATTAATTTCACATCAGCCCATCAATAACCAATCAAATATCACGTCAACCAATTGATATCTAATTAGATATCACATCTGCCCATCGATATCCAATCAAATATCACGTCATCCAATTGATATCCAATTAGATATCACATCAGCAAATCGATATCCAATCAAAAATCACGTCAACCAATCAATATCCAATTAATTTCACATCAGCCCATCAATAACCAATCAAATATCACGTCAACCAATTGATATCCAATTAGATATCACATCAACAAATCGATATCCAATCAAATATCACATCAACCAGTTGATATCCAATTAGATATCACATCAGCAAATCGATATCCAATCAAATATCACATGTGCCAGTCGATACCCAATTAGATATAATTTCAGCCTATCGCTGTCCAGTTACCAAGGAGGGAAGAGTGAATAGTCAGTCTGGGGACTGGTGTAGATTGTTTGTAATTGTGTCTGTAAACAGCAGGGGGCGTAAACAATCCCCCCAAACCCAGATCTCATTGTAACGTTGCTCAGAGCGGGTGAGACAAATGTCGGTGTTGAAAGCCGATTAGACACCAGCTCATATTATATCTGTGACTAATCCCACAATTTAGGAGGTTTCTGTTCCCTCCTCCCCAGACAACACAGTTGTGGATATAAAACCCACAGTGTGATATTTCCCATCTCCCTCTATCCGCCCTCATTACACCAGACACAGCTGCCTCGCACCCCCTTCCCACGGACACTGGGGAAACACCTGTCAATCATTCTCCTCCCTAACAGACACAAAGTAAATGGATATGGATCCGTCCCACAGTACAGATCGACAAGGAGCTGCAACTCTCTCAACCGTCATATCCAGGAACGGACGTAGATAAAGAAAAATGGAACTTCCATGTGTAGAAGATGTTTCCAGCCTTGCGGAATATTTAGCTCTATTTATCATATGACTCCCAGCAGCCTTTATTCTTATGGCATAATGGGAAAATTTTGTATTCATTTTAGGGAACTCTGGGGCCTAAAACTAAAACTGCAATATTGGTAATTACCAATACTGTGGGTTTAGTAATGTCCGTATCTCTATTTATGATCGTGGCCGTAATATAACGCAGCAGACGTAACAATGTTGTCCCTTACCTTTATATTGCAGTCGCAACGTAAAATACCACCAAGTGATTCTAATGCCATACCGGTATTTTACACCACAATCATAATATACTGCACCGTATCGTTTTTTTATGTGGTGAAGCCAAAATAACTACTGTGTCGGTCAAATGTTAACAACCAATATTTCCTCCTGACCATGGGTATTATCTGTAGAAATACACACGATTGGCCGTAATTTGCCAACATGTTTGATTATCCAAGATGATCGAAATCAACCAATCAAATAGCTGCTGGTTTTTATTCTGATCAACCAAGGACCCAATCAAACTGAACCATGAGTGAATGAATGAAACTGGAGGGTTCTATTCAAATCCAGAATTTTAAAAGAATCTAAAAACTATTTTTCTATCTAATTTTCGATTTTTCAATGATAACGTTTTGAGTTTGGAAACTGACAATCGAAACCAGGCTCGATCCGAAACTGAGATTCATCACTTAACCAGACAGTAATACCCTGTCCATCTGCACCAGGCCCACAGAGGGGAGTCACTCCCAAGCCTTGTAATGAGACAATGATCTGGCCCCAGTACTAAATGTCAATGCGATAAACCCATATACAATTCTTCTGGTTCTTATACTTATTAAAGGAATAGTCCACTCCCAAGCTGAACTATTCCTTTAATGTATTGATTGAAGCCTGGGAGGTTACGGAGCTATGTCTTACCTCCCGTTCTTCAATCAATAGCTCAGGGTCTGAGATTCAAGAAACTTACCTTTCTCTGACCACTTCCTTGTTCTGTACAGCTATAGCGCTCATACGCGATAATGTGTGCTATAGCTGTACAGAACAAGGAAGCAGTCGGGACCTGTCACTGTGGATCGCGCAAAAGGTAATTTTCTTGAATTTTCGTTCCCGGACCCTGAGCTATTGATTGAAGAATGGAAGGTAAGACATAGCTCCTTAACCTCCCGGGCTTCAATCAATACATTAAAGGAATAGTTCACTTTGGGAGTGGACTATTCCTTTAAGGCACGGTATCGCTATTTTGTGATATCACATCTTTAACAAATATTAGAACGTTGGTCCTTTATCTGATGCCCCAGGACTAGACCTTATTGGTGCCTCCAGTAATCAGTCTGTGTGCTGTATGCAATAGGCGACATTGACAGAAAGCTAAAGGAGATACGTACAGACAGTACATGATGCACAAACTACAGCTCTCTGCCAGTTGCGGTGGAAAGCATGACGATTTTTATAATACCGTATATTGTCCTGCATGATTTTTATTCGCCGGTCAGCTGGGTTGCAATAACCAATCACTGAACCAAAAATCCCTGAATAGACGGTTAGAGTAAGGAGAAGCAGGAAGTGCTGTATACTTTATTGCTCATGTGGCAATTCCAATAGTCAGTCTGCCAGCCAGTCCTCCAGTCAGCTTTCCAACCAACCCACTAGCCCACATTGCTTCTCTCTATCCATTTGCTCCTATGTAATTTCTATGTAATTTCTATTTAATTAAGTACATTAATTGTGACTTCTATTGACACATTTCTTAGGCCAAATGTTTTTTTTTAATTAAGTGGAATTTTGCAAGCCAAGGAGTTTTGTCCATGTCTATTGGCAACCAATCAGAGCATTGTTTTTATTATAAGGCTGGATATTTTCAGCTGACCGACTGATAGTGGCGTGTATCGGTCTGTCGAAAATAGATTACCGTGTGTGCAGCAGGGTCGCGGCCGAGCTCGGTTGCCTGTTCGTTCGGATCAGACGAACAGGCCCAGTGGCAAATCACGGGTGATCATGTGGTTCCATATGGGACCATACGATTGGACATGCGAACTGACGGCCACGCCCACTGTTGTCCCGACTGACAGTCATTAGCACACTTGCAGCAAACGCTCGGTCGGGAAAAATAATCTCCCCGCGTATACCCAGCCTTAGATTTCTGGTTGGTTGTGGGGGTCACTGCCCCGGGGATAGGCTTGCACCCCCAAAATGTTGTATATTGATGACTGGTTTTCATTAAATCTCCATTCACTTTGGAGCGCAACTTCTTTCCTGCTATGACTGCACTGGAGGCAGCATTGCGCCATTAGCTAATTCTGAGAGAGACAGACGTTTCTACCATTCTATACCTACTACAGCGTATTTCACATTCAGCTTCCTACCATGGACATCGTGTGCCAAGCTGAAGGCGCCTGTGCCAAGCTGAATTCCTTCCCATTCTTGGTGTGAAACATACGGTGCCCATGTACATCTTCCCCCCTTTTTTTCCCTTGAGCAGGATTTGCAGATTAATAAAACAATGGCAACTAACAAAGGGGCAGTGCCACCTCCGTGCCCGGTTTGTAGGAAAGAAATACCATATGCCTGCCATGTCACGTAATTAGCAGCGTGTGAATCTTCCAGGCTTCCATAGCCGAGCCTGATGTCACCTCCCCCACTCCAAGTCCTACACACCAGCAACCGTGTCTGGAAATGGGAAGCTAAACAGGCCTGTTTCGTTCATTTCAAGTCTTTTTTGATCTGTAACCTACCGCACCAGATTATTACTATTATTACTATACGGGGCTCTTGTTCACCTTATTTTGTCCTTTCAATCGATCGTTTGCTCAGGGAAAATTCACCCAATGCGCAAATAAGCATATTTGTATAAATAAGTTTGCAGCATGGTCCCTATCAGATTAAATAGCTCAAGACCAAGCAACACGCAAGCAGGCGTAATTTTAATTACCCTCTCTGTCCAGTTTAATTGGGGCGAGGAGGTGGTTCATGAGTTATAAAGATACTAGGCACAGTCTGCACAAGAATTCCAAAAAACAATACACAGGGTACCTACTGTACTAGGTGTCCACTCCTCTTTCAGCCGCCTCTCCACCAAATACAATATTCAAACATAGAAAAAGCAAAGGGGTCCAGTCATTTTGAACAGGGGCAATCCCAGTTTATTAGTGCACAAATGCAAACACACAACGTTTTGGTCACATGGCCTTTATCAAGTTTATCACTTAAAGGGCAAGTCCAGCCCTAAAATGAAAACATACATACAGGTAAATCACCCCCCAAAACCCTAAACGGTAATAGTTTGAAATGTGAAATATATAAGTCTAACCTGAAATCCTGCACAATGTCCTGTTTCCCCTGTTTCTGCTTCCTGGTTCTTCCAGTTAGTAACTGTCAGTTATGGATTTGACAGTTGACATCACAGCCAATGACTGAATGTTAATCCCCTGTCTGCCTCTTCTGAGCATGCCCAGGCTCAGTACAGGTTTCTAAATTGCTCAGTTTCCATGAGGCATCCAGAAGCATAGCAGACATACAGTAATGAATTCATAGGACAAACTATGATATATCAACATATTTTCTTTCTAAAAGATGTTCTTATGAAGATGTGTGGCCGAAACGTAGTGTGTTTGTATTTGTGCACTAATAAACTGGGATTACCCCTGTTAAAAACGACTGGATAGTCTGCACAAGGCCAGATTAATATTAGACATACAGTACCTGTATATTAAAGGACAAGTAAATATTTACAATAAAGATTTCTTGCAACCTTCCTGCAGTTAAACGTGCTGCCCAGTCTTACTAGTATTAACATGTTAACCATGTATCAAGTAAGGGCTGCTGATAGGAGGAGATTATGGGCCATATTATTAAAGGCAAAGCATCGATAGAGATATGCGCTTTTAAGGAATCGTACAATTCCGTACATTTACACACATTTAAGATTGCGCTCGTAATTGTACGATCACCTAAACAACTCCATTGTGGTACTAAAGTACTGCATGGTATTGTGTACCCACAGCCGTACTTCTTAGATAACCTGAGGTATCGGAAGTTTTCGATACTGCTGTTTTCTAAATATGGCCCTATATAGATTAGATTTACCTACAGCAGGCCACTGTGGTTATTTCATGATGTGGCCATACATTAAAAACTGATATTGTTATATAACATCTGTTATTGTACGCCTGGTAATGAAAAATAACACTTCATGTGACATACTGAAAATGTTGTAAAATAACATGACGTTAGTTCAAAATAACACTGGGAAATGTAAAAATAACACCTCTTCATGTGAAATACTGGAAGTAGTGTAAAATAACACCGTTAGTGTAAAATAACACCGTTAGTGTAAAATAACGCCAGGTAATGTAAAATAACTCCCGTTATTGTAAAATAACACCAGGTAATGTAAAATAACTCCCGTTATTGTAAAATAATGCCAGGTAATGTAAAATAATTCCTGGTGGTATAAAATAACGCCAGGTAATGTAAAATAACTCCCGTTATTGTAAAATAACACCAGGTAATGTAAAATAACTCCCGTTATTGTAAAATAACGCCAGGTAATGTAAAATAATTCCCGGTGGTATAAAATAACGCCAGGTAATGTAAAATAACTCCCGTTAGTGTAAAATAACCCAGGTAATGTAAAATAACTCCCGTTATGTAAAATAACGCAATGGTATTGTAAATAAACGCAGGTAATGTAAAATAACTCCCGTTATTGTAAAATAACGCCAGGTAATGTAAAATAATTCCCGGTGGTATAAAATAACGCCAGGTAATGTAAAATAACTCCCGTTAGTGTAAAATAACGCCAGGTAATGTAAAATAACTCCCGTTATTGTAAAATAACGCCAGGTATTGTAAAATAACGCCAGGTAATGTAAAATAACGCCAGGTAATGTAAAATAACTCCCGTTATTGTAAAATAACGCCAGGTAATGTAAAATAATTCCCGGTGGTATAAAATAACGCCAGGTAATGTAAAATAACTCCCGTTAGTGTAAAATAACGCAGGTAATGTAAAAAACTCCCGTGATGTAACATAACACAGGGATGTAAAATAACGCCAGGTAATGTAAAATAACTCCCGTTATTGTAAAATAATGCCAGGTAATGTAAAATAACTCCCGTTATTGTAAAATAACGCCAGGTAATGTAAAATAACTCCCGTTATTGTAAAATAACTCCAGGTAATGTAAAATAACTCCCGTTATTGTAAAATAACGCCAGGTAATGTAAAATAACTCCCGTTAGTGTAAAATAATGCCAGGTAATGTAAAATAACTCCCGTTATTGTAAAATAAAGCCAGGTAATGTAAAATAACTCCCGGGGGTGTAAATTAACATCCTGTACTGTAAAATAACACCAGGCAATGTAAAAAAAATACCCGGTATTTAAAAAAAAAATACCCGGTATTTAAAAAAAAAACCCGTTATTGTAAAATAATTCCCAGTAGTGTAAAATAATTCCCAGTCACCCGGTAGTCTAAAATAATACCAGAGTGTATAAAATATCACCCGGTAGTGTAAAATAATACCCAGTAGTCCAAAAAATTATCGAGTAGTGTAAAATATTACCCAGTAGTGTAAAATAATACCCGATAGTGTAAAATAACACCCATTAGTATAAAATATTACCCAGTAGTGTAAAATATCACCCGGTAGTGTAAAATAACACCAGGTAGTTTAAATTACCGCTGCTGTTGGAAAATAACACAATACTCAATGTTAAACCTTCATAAATGCCCACAGATTTCTTCCTATCCATACAAACTCTGCATTCTTAAACAAAACAACATGGCTGCCGGAATGTCCTCCATTAATAGAATGAGTTAAACTCTGCTCTGCACTAATATATCATTAAAGAAAAATATACGCAGTGCTCCCGGCAACCTCTTTCTGTTCTGTAGAACAAAATACCACCATTCGCTCTGTCTAGTGTTAAATAGGAGGTGAGTCATTAATATACTAGATTTGCAGGAGTTCATTAGAGGAAGAAACCAATATCCTGTCCTCCTTTATTTCTGTGTACTCTTCTGTTATCTTTTGTTATTTATCCTTCTAACACTGCAACAGCAGGTTTCAAAGGCTTCCCGTCACGATGCGCTGGGGTGAATAAAAAAGAACTTCCAAAAGAAAGAAAAAAATTTACACTAAATCCCGAGGCTTGTGTGAAAGGACCAAATCGCACAAACGGGGGCCCAACCCTGACAGAAATGTAATCGGATTAAAGTGAACCTCCAATATCTTCCTCTTTGCTCTTCTTTCTACATAAACGTCAGACTGGGCCTTAACCACTTCATCAGTGTGGCAAACTAATTATCATATTGCATCTTATTATCTCAATCTATCTTGGGAGAGGACATCTGAAAACTTAAGCTTGTTCTTTAATTAATTAAAAAGGAGTTCGTTCAGATATAGGGTTTCATTTTTAAAAGGAAATTGTTTGTATAAAATATCAAGAAATATTAAGCCAATTCAATTGGACTTGGTTTAGTAATCAAATTCCTGAGTAAGCCACTTGGTTGGAGTGATGGAACATCTTTAATTACTAAAAAGTTAAATTGACTTCATATTACTTGGTATAAACAATGACCCAGAGGAATGAAAACCTTTATAGACAATTGTATATAAATATATCTAAAAAAAAATATATTCTACAAGTTTTTAATTTTTAATAATCAACGGCCTAAAATTTGTATTTTATGAAAATGTATGGGACCCAGAAAATAATCTAATTGTTATGGTACAGAAGATGAAAATCCTATCTATTGTATGCAAAATGATCGTGTTAGTTTTTCCTTATAAGTGTTTTAAATAGAATCGATTTACAAACCGTGGATAAAAAAGGGCAAAAAACCATTTTCCCCATATTTTTCTAAAAAAATTTTTAAAAATGTTTTTGCGATTTCTGTTCACATTTTCTTTTCATGTTATAATTTTCAAAACAAAGTTTGGCAGTTAATTAAAGACACAGAAAAAGCTTTAAATGGGTCCCAAGCTTTCTCTGTAGGGACATTAATGATTAAATCGGCAGCTATTAAGGGGTTTTGGCGAGCAGGGCAGGGCAGTGGAGGTTAAGAGGTTGAGTTAGTGAACAAATTACGTCTCTGTAGGAGATGTAGATCATCCAGGTCTGATATAATGATCGCAGTTTCAGAAACAGATGGTGAGTTAAAACCTTCACTGCTGGAAAAAGCCAAGTTATGTTACATTCGTGGTATTTTGGTTGCTTGTTTGAAGTCCGGGTCAATGGACAACTCCCTATTATCGAGGCCAAAAAACTCTGTTTGAGTTCATAATCTCCTATTGCCTGTACGTTATGTTATACATGTTCTACTGCTTCAGAAGAATGGAGGTGGGTCTTTTGTAGAGTTAGATGGCATTCCTTTAAAACACGGAGCCCCCTATTGTGAACTATCCTCAGTTCTGCTCCTTAAACAAGTTGGGCATTAAAGGCATTTAGAACATTAGCTCTGCATCATGGGGAACTTTCAAAGATCTCTATACACTAAAATATACACTGGTAGATTTTATTCCTTCATGCTTGGTATGATGGTGGGATGAAAAGACTGTGGGGTGGTAAATAAATTGTAATTCATTGATTATGGTTCTCGTTTGCTTGGCTGATAAATTTCCTTTCTTAACTTGTTTTTATCCTTTTTATTTTATCTCTTAAACTTAGTTCACATGTAAGGCCCAAGGCCGACCGATCGCTCCGGCCGAGAATCGCACATCTAACCTGTAACCCGAGTGTCTGGCCCTCGGATGTTCCGCTACCAATTTTAAAAGACCTACTCAAGTAAAAAAAAAATAATGGCTTATAAAATAAGTCGGGCAAAAGTTACCCCTGCATGATATTCCTGCCTGATTGACATCTACCAGTCTTGGATCAATTGAGCAGAATTTATCTACCCGTATGTACCAGCCTTTAACCAATCAGATTCTGGCTTTTAATTGGTCTACTGCAGCCCCTTCATATATCTCAGAGCTGATCCACCGATATCGTCCCAGGTGCAACCTCTGCTCCGCAAACAATCTTCTCCTCTCATCCACCCTTGTCATCTCTTCCCATGCCCGTATTCAGGACTTTGCTTGTGCTGCCCCTCTGCTCTGGAACTCCCTTCCTCCGTCTGTCCGTCACTCACCATCCCTTAATACCTTCAAAAGTAACCTTAAAACCCACCTCTTCAGGCAAGCACATAACCGGCCTAGACATTACCCATCTTACTACCCAATATGATCCAACCCGCCTTTCACGCTCCACTGCCAATCTATTTACAGCCTACCGATTCCTGTCACCTTATGTCTCACCCCATATCCTCTAGACTGTAAGCTCTTTGGGCAGGGTCCTCTCTCCTATTGTATCACGGTATTGCTGTAAGAAACTTCTCACTCTGTTTACTCATATTATGTATTACCTGTGTATGTAATATGTATGACTTTGTCTAACATGTATTACCCTGTATGTAATGTATGACTATGTAATTGTAAAGCGCCACAGAAGATGTTGGCGCTATATAAATCAATAATAATAATAATAATACTGCAGTCAGAAAGCATCTAATTAGTTACTGCAGCGTCAGATTTACATCACAGGAGCCATAGGCACAAAAAGCTTGGCCCCCAAACCACACCCACTCACCAAACCCTGCAACGTGTCTGCACCATGTTAAAGACATCCAACAGGAAGTAGGTATGCAGGGAGGCACATGCAGATTAATACTTGTTATGTTATAAGCAGCAATAAGTATTGATCTGGATGTGCCTCTCTGCATATTTCATTTTTCCTGTTGAATATAATGGGGAAATCTGTAAACTGCAAAAAAATATAATATAAATATGAACCATAAAGCCAATAGTGTAGAATGTATAATGTGGACAGATTGCCAGCCTTCCCTGTATGCGTATACATAGGAATTATTTCGCTGTGATTGACAGTTTTCCATCCCAGTAGAGGTCACATCGCCCATAACCTTTCTATATGATGTACAATATTATTGATTAAACCCTTGATTAGTTACAGTAATTGTTGATAACAGACGTCTTGCCCGAAGAACTTACAATCTAAACCCAACTATACATATCTGTCCCTATTTTTCTAGGTCTGGCAACAAAGTTAGGGATACAGGGTGTATTTATAAAGGATAGATAGCGATCTTTTTACAGCCACATTGTTACCAGTTGCAATGATATTGGCGTCCACCAATGGGACAATCCCGGGTATTAAAATGTCAAACATGTGTAATATCACAGCGTTTAAGTCTGGGCAGGGGGAACCTATCATAGACTTTAAGGATTTAACGTTACAGTGCAAGGGGGAGCGAGGATGGATCCGGATGGTGGGAGGGGGAAAAACATCACACAAATGCAGTTCCTGCCTGGATGCGTTGGGGGAGGATGAAGGCTGTGTGGTAACGGAAAAGGCACGGACGTGAGGCGACGTCAGGAGCTTGGATTTACACTGAGATGGTCCTAGTCTGCAAAAAGAAGGTTGGAAAAAGGGATGTATCTTAAAATTGGCTGAACAGAGGCCACAGGCCGAGTGCTTTTATACAGGGCATGGAACTCCGAGGTGAAGTAAATCCATATATTACACTGTAGGTAGTGGATTATTTCTTATAATACATAAGGCCAGCCAAAAAAATAAACCTGTCCACTACCAGTCTCTCCCCCTCCCTGTATTAGTCATTTATATAGGAATCCCTGTTTAGTGTATAAATAGTTAATTACGGTTCCTATTGAAAAGAGAAAGAAGGAGGGAACATTGTCTGTCAACAATAAACAGGGCTTCCTATCTAAATGACTAATACAGGGAGGGGGAGAGACTGGGGGAGGGGCAGTAGAATACAGGAAGTCACTCAGTGACATCACTGAGTGATTGTAATATAGATTCTCGCCACTGCACCTCCCCATTGAAAATGCCTAGCCTTATGTATTATAAGGATATTACGCCACAGAGGAATCCCATGACCATATAGAAAGCATAGGCCGAGTGCTTTTATACAGGAAATGGAACTCAGAGGTGAAGTAAATCCATATATTACACTGTAGGTAGCGTAATATTTCTTATAATACATAAGGCCAGCCAAAAACAAAAACAAAAAAACAGCACAGACACGCTCTCCCCCTACCCTTCTACTGTCTCCCCTACCTGTATTAGTCATTTATACTTATACACTTATACACTAATCCCTGTTTAGTGTATTAGTGAATTACCGTTCCTATTGAAAAGAGAAAGAAGGAGGGAACATCGTCTGTCAACAATAAACAGGGCTTCCTATCTAAATGACTAATACAGGGAGGGGCAGTGGAATACAGGAAGTCACTCTGTGACATCACTGAGTGACTGTTATAGATTCTCGCCACTGCACCTCCCCTTTGAAAATGCCTAGCCTTATACATAAGGATATTATGTCACAAAGAGGTGACCATACATTTTCTACAGTTTAGGCGACTCCTCTTACACCGGTGAACATTCTTTCTTATAATATAAATGTTTTTTTTAATTTAAATTTTATATAGTATATAATTTAGATTTTTTTTAAATTATATTTTAATTTGGTATAAATTTCAATTTAAATCTGCTATAAAAGTAAATATTGTAGTAATCTGTTAGTGGAATAGTGTTAGTGGAATTCTCCTGATTTAAATTTTTTGAAAACTGCTCAATGAAATGTACAAAGTGCTTTGTATGGCTATATTCTATCTTTCTGCATATCTCAATGGGAAGACGTGTAAATAATGTTGGTAACAGCAGGGGGCGACAGAGAACAGTGGGGAGGGGAGACTGACACCTGTGTAAAATTTTAGACCTCTTTACTTTTTCATGGGCACACTTTGCAATACAAAGGAATAGAGAATAACAGTATTAGCCACTGAGCTATGAAACAAACTATTCCACTGTTCCTCCCATTATAATTTAGATGTTTATATTATATAATAAATAATGAACCCCGTCTGTAACATATAAAGTTATTAGAAGTCACTTTGGAATCCATAACCTGTATGTACTTATTGTATCATTTATTATAGATATAATATCAGTTTTGATTGGTTGTTGTGGAGCATGTAATATAATTTATACCGTAATACTGTGATTATAATATACCGTTAAAACGAAATGCAGACCTATTTCCCATAATGCATTAACTGCACATTTCTTTTCTAACATTTAAATGTAAACTGCGCCCAGACGTATTCTTCAGATTTACAAACCAAGGGAAGGGGGTTTAATGACCACAAATCCTAATCTGAATGTTATGGAATCTGTCCCATTGATCTAACCCCCCCATAACGATGAGACAACCCGCAGGCTTCTATGTAAACATTTAAAACGACCGCTTTGCCATGCTTGACTGGTTCTTTTTTCACAGGCCAATACCCCGGAATATATTGGATAATAGGATTTAGGGGTAACCAGACGGCGCTGCGGCACTTAAATACATTTTTTTCTCTGTATGGCAAACCAGAAATCCATAGAGAAAATGATTCTCACGACATGGAGAAATCCTTCTGCCAATTGGAGGCTTGGGCCTCCAACGTCAGCACTGATTGGTTGGAAATTACCCTCTGACCCATATGTAGCATTTTATGAAGCCCTCGACAGTTAATTATCCCTTAGTGCGGGAAGGCTATTAAAGGCTTTTTGGGGCTCCTGTTCCACCTTCAGTGACAGCGTGAGAATTTTCATGGTAACTTCCCCTTTGTGTACCGAGACCAATACACCAAGGAGTGGATTTAACAAAAGGACATGGATAATAGGGACGCACTTCCCATTTAATTACTTACAACCCTGGTCAGTTAGAAGACCCACACTGATTAGGATCAGCCTGTCGGCAATGAGCCGTAAAACAATAGGGTTGCACCAAGCTTTATGAATGATGGTCTGGGACGTCAGAAAATAGTTCATTGTAAATGTAGAACTGTTGGTGGTCTTTAAATTTATCTCACCTGTGACTGACAGGGTTGAATCCCAATGAAACAATATCAGTGTATTTATTTCTTGCCACACATAATAAATACCCCCTGCTGTAAAATATATGGATATTATTAGACTCCTTGGTAGAGGCCTGTTATAACTGATGACATTGGTAAGCACCGTTTATAAGGATAATAATTTACAGGATATTCATGTTTACTCTGTATTATTTGGATAAGGAATTCTACAATCATTCTAGATGTATGAATTATATTTGTGTAGTGTTTGTATAGTGTGAATGTATACATGTAATTGTAAAGCACTACGGAAGATGTTGGCGCTATATAAATCCACAATAATAATAATAATTTTATCTATGACATACATACATAAGACAGTAATTTCCAATAATGTAAAGAGAATAATGACAGGTTATACACGTCTATATACTAGCCTGTCACCTTTCATACACAGCCTGTATATCGTACAGTAACTCATTATATATATATTCAACCTGTATACTGTATAGTGACTCATTACATATACATTCAACCTGTATACTGTATATGCTTGTGAAGGTTCTCATTCATCCATAGGGGGGGGTCAGGTGTATATGTCTGGAAGTGTATCCATAATAAAGTCCAATCTGGACTTGAAACAACAGTAGTCGTTGAGTGGCCGGTTGTCGCTAGTATGATGCTGACTGCTGAACTGGCCATTTCTGTTCACACCACCATATCACGAGGAGAATATATGATGCTAAGGTTGATGCTGTATAGATACATAGAATTGCATTATAGGGATATTCAGGCCTTGGCATTATGGTATGTACACCTTGGAATAATTTCCACTAGAATTAGCCTTCCACCGGACCAGTGCAGTTGGTAAGCGGCTTGGATTTGTGGGTATAGATAGATGGCTAAGAGGATGTTATAGCGGAAGCTCCCAAGAGTAAGGTGTGTTAAAACAGCATTGTCCCTGGCCGACGAGTGTGTGTCAGCCCCCCCACCTCTATTTAGGCTTGGTGTTTATTTTCACATAAAATGGCTAAAGAAAATGCATCTCTGCAGAAGCCCTTAAAACTTGTGGATATCCAGATCGGGCCTTTGTCAAAAGAAGTAGAAGGAAAGAAAAGAACACGAATACCAACAGTGAAGGGGAAAAGCAAGACAGGAGGAAGAACATGGTCATCCCATATGTAGCAGGTTCTCCGAGAAATTAGAAGAATTTTCAAAAAAACATCGTATCCCTGTCTGCTTTAAAACCGAACAACACACTGAGGCAGCAATTGGTACATCCGAAAGACCCAATAACAAAACACAAGAAAAGCGACATCATATATGCAGTGCGTGCAGTGAAGAATGCTCTGATTGTATGTGGGGGAGACAAACAGCAACTGCATCAACGTATGGCCCAGCACCAGAAGAGCCAATTCCTCAGGTCAGGACTCAGCCGTGTATCTGCATCTTAAGGATAAAGGACATACCTTTGAAGATTGTAATGTTAACATACTGGCGAAGGAACGTGACTGGTTCAAGAGAGGTGTTAAGGAGGCCATTTATGTGAAAATAAAGAACCAAGCCTAAATAAGAGAGGTGGGGGGTTCGACACCAACTGTCTGCCATGTACATGCTGTTTTAACACCTTACTCTGGGCGTTCCTATAACACCTCTTAGCCACTATCTAATCCACACCCTTAACACCTGGCTGTGATATGCTAATTGGGATTTTCCAGGGTACATAATTGCCACAGATTCTTGTACAAGTCATTCTGAATTGAGAAAGCCAGTCGGATGACTAGCGAAACGTCTTCAAGAACTACAGTTCAAGTCCAGTTGATCTAATTGAATACAACAGATATGTATACTGTAATAGTAACTATTATTATATATTCAACCTGTATACTGTATAGTGACTCATTACATATATATTCAACCTGTATACTGTATAGTGACTCATTATATATATATATTCAACCTGATAGTATATAGTGACTCATATATAATCAACCTGTATACTGTATAGTGACTCATTACATTACATATCAACCTGTATACTGTATAGTGACTATTATATAATATTCAACCTGTATACTGTATAGTGACTCATTACATATATATTCAACTGTAACTGGTAGTATAGTAACTCATTATATATACTCTATTCAACCTGTATACTTATAGTGACTCTTACATATTATTCAACCGATACTGTATAGTGACCATTATTATATATATTCAACCTCGTGATACTGTATAGTGACTCATTACATTATATATTCAACCTGTATACTGTATAGTAACTCATTATATATATAATTCAACACTGTATACTGTATAGTGACTCATTACATATATATTCAACCTGTATACTGTATAGTGACTCATTATATATATATTCAACCTGTAATACTGTATAGTGACTCATTACATATATATTCAACCTGTATACTGTATAGTAACTCATTATATAATTCAACCTGTACTGTATAGTGACTCAATATATATTCAACCTGTATACTGTATAGGACTCATATACATAATATTCAACCTGTATACTGTATAGTGACTATACATATAATATTCAACCTGTATACTGTATAGTGACTCATTATATATATTCAACCGTATACTGTATAGTGACTCCATTACATATATATTCAAAACCTGTATACTGTATAGTGACTATTTAATATATATTCAACCTGTATACTGTATAGTGAACCATTACATTATATTCAACTGTATAACTGTAATAAGTGACTCATTACATATATATTCAACCTGTATACTTTATAGTGACTCATTACATATATATTCAACCTGTATACTATATAGTGACTCATTAATATCATATATTCAACCTGTATACTGTTTAGTGACTCATTACATATATATTCAACCTGTATACTGTATAGTGACTCATTACATTATAATTAATCTCTAACCTGTACATACTATATAGTAAGTATGCTCATTAGATAAATATTTTCAACCCAGTATATCTCTAGTATGACCCTTCATGACTATATATGATCAACCTGTATACTGTATTAGTGACTCATTACATATATATTCAACCTGTATACTGTATAGTGACTCATAATATATATAACCTGAATACTGTATAGTGACTCATACATTATATATTCAACCTGATCTTAACTGATAGTGACTCATAATTATATTCAACCTGTATACTGTATAGTGAACTCATAATATATATTCAACCTGATATACTGTATAGTGACTCATATTCATATATATTCACATGTATACTGTATTAGTGACTCATACATATATATCTAACCTGTTACTGTATAGTGACTCATTCATATATATTCAACCTGTATAACGGTATAGTGAATATCATAACATATATATTCAACCTGTGATACTGTATAGTGACTATTACTATATATTCAACTGTATACTGTATAGGACTCAATATATATTCAACCTTTACTTATGACTGTCAACGTGAACTCATATACATATATATATAAACCTGAATATACGTGATTATATAGTGACTCATTACATATATAATTCAACCTGTGATACTGTATAGTGACTCAATATATATTCAAACTGTAACTGATAGTGATCTCATATATATTCAACCTGTATACTGTATAGTGACTCACATAATATATTCAACTGTATACTGTTATAGTGACACATATATATATTCAACGTTATACTGTGATTACGTGACTCAATACATATATATTCAAACTGTATACTGATAGTGCATCTCTGATACATATATATTCAACCTGCATACGTATAGTGAACTCATTACATATTAGACTTCTATACCATTATCAACTTATAGTAAACTCTTTACAGCTCATTACTATGTGATTATTCAACCTGGTGTATACTGTATAGGGACTCAATATATATTCAACATTTGGTATACTTATATGTCTGCATACATGTATAGTGGACATATAATATTCAAACCTGCTATCACGTAGTAGTAGGGACTCATTTACACTAATATATCAAACCTGTATACTGTAGCGATATAAGGTATCACTCATACATATATATCAACCTGCAGATGTCTAGTATAGAGACTTACACAAAGATATGATATATTACAAACATTTATAATTACGTATGGAAGACTCACATATAATTTCAGACCCTGTATACAGCGGTATAGTGACTTACAATATATATTCAACCTGATATACTGTATAGTGATGATCTCATATATATTCAACCTGTATACTGATAGTACTCATTTATTTATATTCAACGTCGAATACTGATAGACTCATGATGTTCATTATCGTACTATTAATATTCAAACCTGTATTACTGTATAGTGAGACTCATTTATATATTCAAACCTGCATAGTCGTGACTCGTGATATATATATTCAACCTGTATACTATATATAAGTGGACCATTATATATATTCACCTGTATGACTGGTATAGTGTGACCATTAATATATATCGACCTGTAAATACTGTATAGTGGACTCATTATATATTTCGACCTTTGTATACTGTATAGTGACTCATTAATATTCGACCTGTTATACTGTATAGTGACTCATTATATAATTCGACCTGTATACTTATATTGAATCATTTATATATTCGACCGTATACTGTAATAGGGACTCATTATATATTCTACCTGTATACTTATAGTGACTCATTATATATTCGCATGTATATGTTGATAGGACTAATTTATTAAGTGACTTAATCCTGTTATAGTGATCTCATTTATATATTCGACCTGTATACTGTATATTGACTCAAATATATATTTCAACCTGTATTATGTATAGTGACATCATTATATATTCAACCTGTATTCTGTATAGTGACTCATTATATATTCAACCTGTTATACTGTATAGTGACTCATTATATATTTCACCTGTATACTGTATATTGACTCATTATATACACCTGTATACTGTATAGTGACTCATTGTATATATACCCTGTATACTGTATAGTGGGTCATTATATATTCTACATTTATACTGTATAGTGACTCATTATATATTCATGCCTATGATTAAGGACAGGTGTGTCCGAAACGCGTAAGGCGTGTAAGAGAATAAAGGCTTTTTATTGCAACTCGTACGGTGGGACGTCTCCTGTGTTTCCCGGCGTTTGTGCAGAGTCCAATACTTTGAAATTTGTTTAAGAGTAAGCTGCCGTGCGACGGGCTTGGGGCGGCTGGCACCGGGTCATAGGACTTCTGGGTAAGGAACTCACCATGACATTAACAAACTTGTTAATTCTCCGGATGAGACACGTTTGTTACTGAGAAGGGGCCAGGGTTTGCACACCTGGGCATAAGAAACACAAAGTAAGCTGACGCAATCACTTTTATTGGAGAATTGAAAAGTGCTAATATGAATTACAAGTTTAAATGGCCTCAGTATGAATTTATACTATATGTATAATTTATAGTGCTCCGTTATAGTATCATCCTGTATACTATAGTGACTACATGTATAGTATTCAATTATATTATAGGGACTCATATGTAATATTCAACCTGTTAGTATTACTGAATATAGTTCTGATCCAATACTCTTAATACTATACTGTATAGTATCAATATACCGATACTTATAGCTTCGTTATATCACTGTACTTATGTGACTCTATTATCACGTAAGTAAGGGACTATAATCTTCAACCGATACTTTTTGACAATATTCAACTGTATCGTAAGTGACTCATTAAAATTCAAACCTATGTGGATACGATAATAGTGACTCATAATATTTCTACCTGTATACTGTATAGTGACTGCCTATATTTCCTACCTTATATGATGACGTCATATCTTTACTATAGAGTGACTCATTATAAATCACTGTATCTGTATAGGCTTATAGAGACGATGATTTGCTCATTATATATTCAACCTGTATACTGTAATGAGTGACTCCCCATCAAATCTTACTTATTACTCAACTATATTCTGTGTATCGTTAGTGACTCATTTAGTAATATTCAACCTGTATCTGGTAAGTGACTGCATAATATATTCTACCGTGCATATCTGTATGAGTGGACTCAATGATCGATGTATATGTTATGACAATGTATATACTACCCGTATCTGTAGAGTGAGACTCATTATATATTCACCTGTATAACTGTATTAGTTGGCAGATCTCATTAATATATCAACTGTACTACCGGTAATGACTCATTTAGTCAGATGTACTTCGTATATGCTCATGTAAGATGTCTAACTGTATACAATAGTGATCATTATTCTAACCTAACAATAAACTATATATTCGACTGTATACTGTATTAGTGACTCATTATATATTCGGAACTTCGACCTGTATATGTATATTGACTCACAGTATATTCAAACCCTGTCATCTCGTGTGTATAGTGACTCATTATATGATGTCATACCTGTAATCATGCTATAGTGACTTTATTATTCACCTGCATACTTATATGGACTCATTAAATATATTTAAACTGTATACTGTATGTGATCTTGTATATTATACCCTGTGTATACTGTATAGGGGGGTCATTATATTGCTACTGTATACTGTATAGTGACTCATTATATATTCAAACCTGTACACTGTATATTGACTTCCATATATAATTCACTGTATCTGATTACTTTATATTTTACTTATTCTTATGACTCATTAAATATTTAGACCTTGGTATAGAATATAACTCACTATCTATTCTACCTGTATATACTGTATATTAGATCATTATATTTTACTAGTCATACTGTATAGTGGACCTCATTAATTAATATATCAACCTGTATCACTGGTGGTTTGTGTTTTAAGTTCGCATGTAATATATGATCAACCTGTATTATCGATCGAGTGATCTCATTCACATATATGTGCAACCTTATACTGTTAATAGTGACTCAATGTATATATATTGTCACCTAGCTATACTGTATAGTGACTCATTCAAGTAATTATTTAATCTGTAACTGTATAGTGGACTCAATTGTATGGATATATCACCTGTATCTGTCTAGTGGGTCACAAATGCTTTATTTAACTGTTACTTATAGTGATCCGTATAATATTCAACCGGTTACACTGTATCTGTGACTCAATATATATTCAACCTGTATACGATTTTTAGTGCTCCATTATATATGTCTACCTGTATCTGTAAGTGACTCTATTATATATGTAAGACGACTGTATAATATGCCTTGTTGAAGTAAGCTCACTATATATATATTACCTGTTAGCGTGCAATGACTCATTATATATTTAAACCGATGTATACATGTATTAGTGACTTCATTACATATATATGTCAACCTGGACTGACTGTAGTAGTAGACTCATTACATATAGTATAACCAACCCTGTATACTGTAATAGTGACCTCGATTAACATAGATATACAACCTGTATACGTATATTGGATCTGCATATTCTATGTCTCATTACATTGCTACGGTTATTATTAGGGACTGAATAGACTAATCTTATTTACCCTTGTAATTTTTTGGTTTATTTTGTTTGTTTTACTGTTAGTGATCATATGTAAATATATACACTGTATTACTGTATGTGGGTCATTATTATTTACCTGAAACTGTTATAGTGGACTCATTAATGTTTACCCTGTACGTATAATATTGACTCAATTATATAGATTCAACCTGTCACGTTATGAAGATGACGCATTATAATTGCTACTGTATGTCTTGTGATAGTGACTCATTAGTATTATTTAACATGTATACTGTGAAGAGTAGTAAAGCTTCCAACCTCATATATATTCTACCTGTATACTGTATATTGACTCATTATATATTCAACCTGTATACTGTATAGTGACTCATTATATATTCAACCTGTATACTGTATAGTGACTCAATATATATTCAACCTGTAGACTGTAAAGTAACTCATCATATATATTCAACCCTGAGATGGATTAAGATCAAATTTGGGGCCCCTTTCTTCAAAAAATTAGCACCATTTTTAACGATAAGAACTTTAATGAGTGTGTTGGTTATATATTTAGACTGTAGACTGTGTATTGGTTATATATTTAGACTGTAGACTGTATAGTGGTTATATATTTAACCTGTAGACTGTCTACTGGTTATATATTCAGCCTGTAGACTGTCTATTGGTTATATATTTAGACTGTAGACTGTGTATTGGTGATATATTTAGACTGTAGACTGTGTATTGGTTATGTATTTAGACTGTAGACTGTCTATTGGTTATATATTCAGCCTGTAGACTGTCTATTGGTTATATATTTAGACTGTAGACTGTGTATTGGTTATATATTTAGACTGTAAACTGTGTATTGGTTATATATTTAGACTGTAGACTGTCTATTGGTTATATATTTAGACTGTAGACTGTGTATTGATTATATATTTAGACTGTAGACTGTGTATTGGTTATATATTTAGACTGTAGACTGTGTATTGGGTATTTCTTTAGACTGTAGACTGTGTATTGGTTATATAATTAACCTGTAGAAAGCATATGGTTTATATATTTAGACTGTAGACTGTCTATTGGTTATATATTTGGACTGTAGACTGTGTATTGGTTATATATTTAGACTGTAGACTGTGTATTGGTTATATATTTAGACTGTAGACTGTGTATTGGTTATATCTTTAGACTGTAGACTGTGTATTGGTTATATATTTAGACTGCAGACTGTGTATTGGTTATATATTTAGACTGTAGACTGTGTATTGGTTATATATTTAGACTGCAGACTGTGTATTGGTTATATATTTAGACTGCAGACTGTGTATTGGTTATATATTTAGACTGTAGACTGTGTATTGGTTATATATTTAGACTGTAGACTGTGTATTGGTTATATATTTAGACTGCAGACTGTGTATTGGTTATATATTTAGACTGTAGACTGTGTATTGGTTATTTCTTTAGACTGTAGACTGTGTATTGGTTATATATTTAGACCTTAGACTGTCTATTGGTTATATATTTAGACTGTAGACTGTGTATTGGTTATATATTTAAACTGTAGACTGTGTATTGGTTATATATTTAGACTGTAGACTGTGTATTGGTTATATATTTAGCCTGTAGACTGTGTATTGGTTATATATTTAAACTGTAGACTGTGTATTGGTTATATATTTAAACTGTAGACTGTGTATTGGTTATATATTTAGACTGTAGACTGTATAGTAATTTAATATATACTATTTAGATTAAGTACTACTTACACACATTTCTAGATTAAGATAAGGTTATTTTATTTTCAGTATAGTTGCCCTTTAAGTCCTTATCCTGGGTACAGAAGACAGACACAGACTGTAGCTTTAAGGCTGCAGTTGTCCTTAAAGGCATAGCTGTTTTCCTGTTTTGGTCAGTTGTACAGAAATGTTGAATTCTGTTACCATTTTACTCCCATACAAGACTAATGTGATTAGCAGGAGGGTTTACCAAGACACAGATTGCAGTGACTTTAAAGGGCATGTTCACCCCTTAAATGAAAAATGACATATAGTTATATACCTAAATACTGTATAGGTTTGTATTTGAGGGGTGGACTTACCCAGCCCTTCCGGTTCTCTCTGGGCTATATTTAGCAGCCACAATCGTACATTTACAGCGAACCTACGTTAATAATAAAATACTGCAATGGTATTTTATGGGGGTTTGTTACGATGGATATTATAGATTTATAAACACTATCATAGATTAATGATATTGACCGTAAATTACCAGTCGCCACATTGCTCGTTAAAAGCGCAATATCACTAAAAAGCAATATCGTGCCTTTATAAACATGGCTCTGTCTCTGCTGGAACCATTTTATACTGTTTCCTGCCTTACATGGAATGTGCTCACAGTTGCAATTTGGCCTTTACCCAATGAAAATAACCAACAGACGGTTTACCGCCTACACTTTACTGAGGCGTCCCAGCACTGATAGGACAAAGCACGTGGATAAGGTTTGGGAAAACAGCAGAAATGGCTAAAAAATGATCTGAAATTCTGAATGTTCTGTTACCTCACACAATGGGGAGACGGGGACCCGAGCAGTGTTTAACAGTAAATAAACGTTTCCTTATAGCACCATGCTCTGCTTTGCCTTTCAATAGCCTATTTAAAACCAACTGGTGATATTTGATATTAGAGGTATTAGTGCAATGTCTCTTTTTTTGTTATAATGATAATAATTAAGGCAGTGAAATATGAGGCAAAGGGGGGGACATTGTCTCTCTCTTAGTGCCTGTGGAGCAGATGTCCCTGTGGGAATGAGACCTTTTGATAAGCTCCTTTGCTGCTTTTCATTATTCTGTGTGAACCATATTCAACCAACACCTGTATTAGTGGGGAGCGAGCGCTTGTGAGATATGATAACGATGAAGAGGAACATATGGGCTTGGATACACAAAGACATAATGAGGTGGGGGGGAACGAAGTTCGGTAAAGCAGAGGGGCGGGTGTGCCACAAGCTTAGCCAACAAAGTGACCGTTTGTGTGGAATGATTCCGTAATAAGAGCCCAGGGATTCCATGGGCATCCGACTGTACTGAACATCTTGGAAAGGACCCTGTGTCTACAGACTCAGACAGGAAGTGGGGAAGTATGAGGAGCAAGTTGTCCAATAACATGTCCACTTTGATGGACCCACAGCCACCAGTTATCAGAATATCGGAAGAAAAATGGAAAAATAAATCAAGTCAACAATGCTCATTGTATAAAACACATTCACTCCCACCTAGAATGGATTTATCATCTCATTTCAAATTAGTTCCCAGGCATTGATTTTTTTTCCTCCTTAAGAGATCCCCCCCCATTTATTTCCGACCTTTCCAAGCCTCTGTGTCTTTTCACTGCCTTTAACCTTGAGAGTCTATCAACGAGAGAGTCTTTTATTATGGCCCACATACAATAGCCTTACAGTGACCTTAGGAATGTATGTGTGTGTGTTTGTTATAGCGACAATAAAAAGGGGAAGGTCCAATTAGAGCTTTAATGTCCCTTTACAATTTGTTCATATTTTTGTGTTGTGGCTGAGGCTACCAGTTAACTGTCAGTTTGGACAGAGTTCCAAGGCCGTAGTTTTGTAAGTGTTTTATATTGACAGTCGGCCATTGTGATCGTAAGAAAATAAAAAGTCTTAAGCAAAAGAAACCGTGAATCCATTTTATGGCATGTGGAATGAAAACAGTAAATGGACGAAGAATTAATGGATTATTTTAAAAATGTTTTTAGACCAACAATAACTCAAACCCCTCTAACAGCCTGAAATCTTGCAGCGTCCATAAAATCTTTGTTCAACCAAAGTCACATGGTAATATTGACTGTGTTGATTTTCCATGGCCTTGGATAAGACGTTAAGAGCAACTCATATACAATGAAGCGGAGCATGGTTTTATTTTTGTGAAAATAGATTTTTCCGCATTGTAAAAATTCATCCCTTTCATGGGTAAACACGTACACTGATTATTATAAATCTTTATTTTTTTTTACAATCACTTTACATTAGATCCAATTCTACTCTACTTTTATGGCTTCTCTACATGACCTTTTTTTTATTATTAGTAATTATCTAAAGTACAACATATGCATAGGTGCATGTCACATGCATCAGTGACTCATTCAATGACCCATCAGAGTAGAAGCATTTTCTTATACATGACAATGTCAATGACCTTATCTTTAAAAAAAAAATTAACACAGAGAAATAAAGAAGAGAAGAAAGATAATAAAAGACAATTAGTAAAGAAAATAATAGCAAAGATAAATATCCAAATGAGCACATCCAGAAGAAGCAAGGAAAAGGAAGAAGAAACAAGAATGGAAGCAAAACACAAAAAACAAAATATTCTCATCTTTCACAAGATAAATCACATATGGAATTAAGTTAAACTAATAAACCCTAGAAAAAAAACTATATTGATGTTTCTGAGTATTTAAAGGAGAACTAAAGTCCCCAGACAACATTGTCCCAATAGACAGAGCACATTCAAAAACACACAACAAGTTGAGTCTCATCTCTCCCTTTGCTGTGGATGCTGGGTGATTTATGAAAATAACCTGTGAGTACAAGGGGTCAGCTCCCATAATTCACCTTACCTGGGAACACCCAGCTAAGTGAACATTTACAAAAAACTGCAGTCTTGCTTCCTGGAAGCTGACAGCCAATCATGTTACAGCTCAGAGATCCCTCCCTCTGACACAGAACACAGATTTCAGTGCAGTTTTTTTGTAAACACATTACAAATGCTCCTGTCCCTAACAATGATAAATTCCTCTGCTTTTCATAAAAAAAAAGAAAAGTAATCTTTGCAGTGTATGTCTTTGCTAGCATGGATGAAAGAAACAGAACATTTAACATTTCAGAAAAAAATAAAAGTAAGTATGGGGAATCGAACCAGCAACCTTCTATACTGTGTCTTTCTAAAAGCAAAGCTTTCTAGTACATGTGGAGTCAGTTCACTATTTTGTATTGCTACTGTTAGACTGTCAGCAATTCACGCTGATTGGTATATAAATAACAGAGCTGCTATATATAAAGTTTGTACATATGTAGAAACTTTCAGGGTTATTCAATAAAAGTTCTTATCATTTAAAATGGTGCAAATTTTGCCCCAACCAATCAGATGTTAGCTTTTAAATGTTAAATAAGATCTGATTGGTTAGGGCAAAGTTAGCACCATTTTAAACGATAAGAACTTTTATTGAATCTCCCTGTTTATATTTTTCTAGAAACATGGAAACAAACAAACAAAAAAAGCACTAAACTTTTATTATGACCTTGTTTGGGTAGAGAGAGTAGAGAATAAAAATGGAGAAACACCTTCTTATAACAGAAGGCATCTTGCAGTCTTATGCTATATGAATAGCATTGCCCACAAAACCTAAGAAACAAAAAGTAATTTCTTACTCCCATATTCCCCAGAGTAAGGGGCGGAGATATGCAAAATACTCCTTTATGTCCCTTAGCTTATACATGTGTCCAGTCCAGAACCACTGGCTAATAACATGCAATATTGCCTAATATATAGAGCCAATCATCTGACCTGCAGACACAACATTTTTCGATCTTGTTAGATCTTGTCAGTGCAAGATACAGATTCATGGCTCTATGGGGTAGGACTTGGGCGTAAAGTAGAAAAGGCAGCTAGAAAGCTGAGGGAGAGAGGGGCCAAAAGGAGCAAAAAACCCATAACTGAGCATTAAAATGGAGAAACACCTTCTTATAACAGAAGGCATCTTGCAGTCTCATGCTATATGAATAGCATTGCCCACAAAACCTAAGAAACAAGAAGTAATTTCTTACTCCCATGTTTCCCAGAGTAAGGGGTGGAGATATGCAAAACACTCCTTTATGTCCCTTAGCTAATGCATGTGTCCAGAACCGCAAGAGTAGAGAACAGGGATTATAATTATAAAAGGTGCCACTTGGGGGCTCAGTGCTGTACAACAATACAGTGTTTAAAGTTTGCAATACCACGGGTTATCATTACAGTGCAACTGCAAATGTACAGCAACGATCATACATTTAAAACGTTCGTAGAATACCAAGCAGTAGTAAAATACCCACAATGGTTTTCTTTGGTTACATTGTTACTCGTTACGCGTTCGTAGATTAACAATAGCAATCGTAGATTTACGATAATGGTTGTAGATCTATTATAGCGATCAGAAATTTCCATAACACTCCTTAAAGGCACGATATCGCCAAAAAGCAATACCCCACCTTTATAAATATGGCCCTAAAGAGGTAAAAGTGTGTTTGTCCTTTGAAAAGTAGGAAAAAGGATATGGTTAAAACTGAAAGAGACAATTCCAGCAGCTTAGAGTTAAAGGGCAACTCCAACTTAATAAGAACATCTTTTAGAAAGAATGGCCTCTTTAAAATATGTTGATATATCATACTTTGTCCTATGAATTCATTACTGTATGCCTGCTATGTTTCTGGAAGTGTCATGGAAACTGAGCCATTTAGAAACCTGTACTGAGCCTGTACTGAGCCTGGGCATGCTCAGAAAAGGCAGACAGGGGATTAACATTCAGCCTTTGGCTGTGATGTGAACTGTCAAATCCATAACTGACAGTTACTAACTGGAAGAACCAGGAAGCAGAAACAGGGGCAACAGGACATTGTGCAGGATTTCAGGTTAGACTTATATATTTCACATTTCAAACTATTACCGTTTATGGTTTGGGGGGTGATTTACCTGTATGTAAGTTTTCATTTTGGGGCTGGACTTGCCCTTTAAGCTAGTTAACCAACAACAGACAATACTTTCCGACAGACTGTCCATCACCAGTGAGTGGTCGGGTGGAAAGAATCACTGATGTTCGCGGTGAAAGTAGTGACAGCTTGTGTGTTCGAACGTGGAATCCATATGGGACCAAGATTGCCTGTGATTTTCCAACGTGACAGACCAATACACTCAAATATCAGTCAGTTTGCCCCAGAAATTGGATAGTGTGTACCCAGCCTAAGAGAGAATTGTGTAACGCAGGAAGACACATCGTAGATAGGCGATTGGACCCTCGAGAGAAGAAATCTAGGTAAGGGAAGCAGAAAGAACGGATTTGATGGTTAAAAGGGATTTGTAAATAACATGTTAATGGGGGGCAGGGAAACTCTAACAGGGAGATTCAATAAAAGTTCTTATCGTTTAAAATGGTGCTAATTTTGCCCCAACCAATCAGATCTTATTTAACATTTGAAGCTAACATCTGATTGGTTGGGGCAAAATTAGCACCATTTTAAACGATAAGAACTTTTATTGAATAACCCTGAATGTTCTTTATAGAGGGAAACAATGCAAGTAACAGAATTGGCAATGGGTTCAAAGATAGGGAAATCGCGGAGGAAAGTCCTAGAGTGTTAATAAGCTATTTAAACAAAGATTAGGTCAGTTTTATTGGCAGGGGACTGCGTAGGAGGACAACTAGATCCCTTAGACAGAGGTCACTTGGGAGACTTCTGTAACAGAGGTCAGTATTAATAGCCCCGGGCTATTGACTTATCTATTGTATCAGTGTTTGTACAAGCTGCTACCTTTCATTGTCATTTAATTTAAATGTTAGCCTAGTGACAAATTGGTGTGGCTAAAGGACAGGTCACTAATGCTTAATGGACATGGACATTATCCCTTCAAATTGCTCCTCGGGGATAACTGAAACCATCAGACAGTCCATAAGGAAGGAATTCAGACAAGATCAAGAGTAGTGACCTCAGTAGTATCTCAATGAACTTGTCCACACATCTCCAAGAATTGGATGGCCTATAAGCCCACCGGGGACCTTCATTAGATTAAATTGCCACATGTAAACAAAGGCTTACATAGAGATACCCCTTCACAATCACAGGGACAATTGGTTTAGGGATGAGAAGCCAATTGTTTTCCAATAACTCAGTGCATTCTGGGAATAACACTCAATACTTTGGCCACACACAAGTCCAGTTGATACATTATGATCTTTCTCAGTAGGTTTAAATCTAAACTTCATTCCTACATGTTCCTTTTATGGTACCAGAACCAAACACCATCACAGTATTTGACTGATATCCACCCTCTCATTTCTTACATTTGCATTTTGTTCTAGGATTTGTATCATTATATCTGCATACAAATCCCAGTTGCATCCAGGCCAACTATGGCAGAACCATTGTGATGGTCAAATTGTTAAAACCATACACCAGCTATTTACAAAACAATTTAAGGCCAGTTGGTTTGTTTCTTTTTGCTGCATTGAAACAATGAATAAGGGGGAAAATATAACCCCCATAATCCTCTTTTACCAGCTCACATTGTTTATTAATTGCTTTTATAACCAGTTGATTGGACAGTTTCGGTCTATATTGGTGGTTCATGGAGCATGTAGAACAGAGTATGTAAGGAGTGGGTGACCAGGCACCCCGAGCAATGATCCATTCCTAACACACACACAAACAGGGGTAACAATGCAGAACAGCCAAAATTGACATGGGCCCCATAAAGCCCCCCCCTCCTCCACATCAGAAGTGAGGAGCCAGCTTCCTCTGCCAAAATGGAGGCAATAAGTATCCTTACATATCTGGTTAGTAATACATCTAATAGAGTTTTTGTTTTACGGGTGGACATGACATTTATTAATAAAAGTCTGAATTAAACTAGGTGAGTATCCCCCATGTTCCTATAAACCACAGTTGTGTGTTTTTTTTAAGAACTAAAGCTCCCCTACATTGTCAGATCATTTCCAGGCTGTTCCCCAAATCCCCCCCTCTCATTCTCTTAGGCTCACCGCACATCTCCGAACTTCTAAATGATCTTACCCCACCCCCAGTCAATCAGAAGGCAGTACAAATACAGTTGGAAATATAAAAGGAGCTTATCTCATCCTTCTAGTCACCTTGAGGCCTAACGCGACAGAACCCAAGGGCTGCTTTACAAATTCCAACACAAAATCAAATGACAGTACATTGCGAGAAGTGATCTCGATAGTGCGTAGAGTCTATATGCTTCAGGTCCTCCGGAGGATTCAAATCCCCTTTAATATTCTTCACTGCTTTCTAATTAAATCATCTTGTTCATTCAAGCCTTTCCAGCTTCCTCATCCAGATGAAGTCTCTAGTTAATTCTCTAAATGCTTACAGTGGTTAAGGTTTTCCTTTCATTTACATCAATGCGGTAATATCAACTCAGCCAGTGGGCGGCCCGGTTTGGAAAGAGGTTGATAAGCCAGGGCTGTAGATTGACAGAATTTGGGGTTTTAATGATGGGTTAGGCTTCTTCTGTTCTTTATAAAATGTTTGATTGTTATGGTCAATGTTTGTTAAAACATCCCTAGGGATGTGCTCCTATGTGGACCTTCAAATTTCTCACTAGGCCACCTAGACCGCAGCTTAGGGTGGCATTACTGTGAGGGGGCAACATAAAAATTTAAGGAAGTTGTTCCCTACTTCTTACAGTTACTGCACATCCCCCCCAACATGACCTTATTCATTGGGGGTGGCAATGAGCCAGGTGGTCTAGGGGAGAAAAAAGTATAAATCCATCCCTGCCTATGGGCCATATTTATAAAGGCGAGGTATTTTTTTATTGCTTTTTAGCTTCTTTTTTTCTACCGCACCCTTAACTATAGTTATGGCGATTGTTAATTTACGTAAATCTGCCACTGTGATCATTGATTATTGATCGCCCATAGAATACCATTGCAGTATTTTACTACCACTTGATATTCTATGAATAAACCTTCCATAGAATAACGATTGTTAGCCGTAAATGTAGGTAAGTTTACATATAAAAAAGAGGTATGGATTCAAGGGAGAAAAACATTATTCTCCCTCTTTTCAAAGCACTGGTAAGGCCTCATTTGGAATATGCAGTGTAATTTTGGAATCCTGTGTACAAAAGGGACATCTTGGAAATGGAAAGGGTTCAGCGAAAGGCAACTAAATTAATACGGGGACTGGGGGAGCTTGATTTTTTCCCCTTCATAATTCTGGTGGAGTTTCTTTGCCTTCCTCTTGATCTCTTGATATGATGAGTAGATTGGACTAGATGGACATATATCTTTATTCAACCTCAAATATTATACTTTATACAAATACTGTATATGGTCTAAAAAAAGGGGGTTGGGGGTTTTAGTTACATTTCTTCATAATCCACCACACTCCACCCCCTTTGGTTAAACCCTGCCCCCTTTGAAAACCTTTTCCAGGATTTCATAACAGGAGCAGTTATTTGCTTTTTAAACCCCAAATACGCATGGTTAGCCATTTGTGACGTGAAAATTAATTTTTTTCCTTGTACCTAATTCATTATTAGATTTAGAATAGAACCCCCTGTTTAAACCAATCTCTGTAGATATGGCTGGTAATCCCTAAGCCTTCCATGCAAGCTGCTTCCCTTTGTAACATCATACAAACCATCATTAAAAAGCAATATTACATTAAATGGAATTAACAGAATGGAATTATTTTTTTCAGCAACAGATTCCATTTAGTTCAGAGAGGATATTGTTCCTTTCTTCATCTGTTTTGATAAGTTTTGTCCAAATAATGCCAAGAATGAGTTTCATGTTGTCTGCCTGAAAGTGCCCATACATTCCTTATACTTACCTCTATAAGGTGCCCATACATTCATTAGACTTACCTCTATAAGGTCAGCCCATCAATAACCAATCAAATATCACGTCAACCAATTGATATCTAATTAGATATCACATCTGCCCATCGATATCCAATCAAATATCACGTCATCCAATTGATATCCAATTAGATATCACATCAGCAAATCGATATCCAATCAAAAATCACGTCAACCAATCAATATCCAATTAATTTCACATCAGCCCATCAATATATTTAGACTGTCGATGTATATGGTTAATATATTTAGACTGTAGACTGTCTATGGGTTATATATATTCACTGTAGACTGTGATATTGGTTATATATTTGACTGTAAACTGTGTATTGGTTATATATTTAGACTGTAGAACCTTAGACTGTCTGATTGGTTATATATTTAGACCTGTAGACTGTGTATTGGTGATATATTTAGACTGTTAGACTGTGTATTGGTGATACTATTTGTAGATGTAGACTGTGTTGTTATTGGTTATATATTTAGACTGTAGACTGTGTATTGGTTAATATTTAGACTGTAGACTGTTATTGGTTAATTTTAGACTGTAGAATAGATGTGTTATTGGTTATATATTTAGACTTAACTGTGTATTGGTATTATATTTAGACTAGTGTGTGTAGACTGTGTATTGGTTGATTTTAGACTGTTTAGACTGTTGTATTGGTTATATATTTAGACTTTGACTTGTATTGGTTTATATTTAGACTGTTAGATGTGATGGTTATATTTTAGACTGTAGACTGTGTATTGGTTATATTTTAGACTGCAGACTGTGTATTGGTGATATATTTAGACTGTATGACTGTGTATTGGTTATATATTTAGCCACTGCAGACTGTGTATTGTTATATATTTAGACTGTAGACTGTGTATTGGTTATATATTTGATGCAGACTGTGTATTGGTTATATATTTAGACGTAGATATGTGTATGTATATATTTAGACTGAACTGTGTATGGTTATATATTTAGACTGTAGACTGTGTGTATTGGTTTATATATTAGACTGCAGACTGTGTATGGTTATATATTTAGACTGTTAGACTGTGTAATGGGGTATTATTTAGACTGCAGACTGTGTATTGGTGTATATATTTAGACTGTAGACTGTGTATTGGTTATTATTTAGAAGCAGACTGTGTATTGGTATATATTTAGACTGTTAGACTGTGTATTGGTTATATTTTAGACTGTAGATAGATGTGTATTGGTTATTATTTAGACTGCAGACTGTGTATTGGTTATATATTTAGATTAGACTGGGTGTATTGGTATATATTTAGACTGAGACTGTGTATTGGTATATATTTAGACTGCAGACTGTGTATTGGTTATATATTTAGAAACGTGGACTGGTATTGGTTATATATTTAGACTGCAGGACTGTGTATTGGTTATATATTTAGACTGTAGACTGTGTATTGGTTATATATTTAGACTGTAGACTGTGTATTGGTTATATATTTAGACTGAGATGTGTTGGTTATATATTTAGAAACTGATTTAGACTGTGTGTATGTTATTTCTAGAAGTAGACTGTGTATTTGGTTAATATTTAGACCTTAGGACTGTCTATGGTTATATATTTAGACTGTAGACTGTGTATGGTTATATATTTAAACTGTAGACTGTGTTTGGTTTTATATTTGATGTAGATGTTGTATGGTTATATATTTAGCTGTAGGTAGGATGTGTATTGTAGTTTATTATATATTTAAACTGTATAGACTGGTATTGGTTATATATTTAAACTGTAGACTGTGTATTGGTTATATATTTAGACTGAGACTGGCTATAGTAACCAATATATACTATTTAGATTAAGTACTACTTACACACATTCTAGATTAAGATAAGGTTATTTTATTTCAGTATAGTTGCCCTTTAAGTCCTTATCCTGGGTACAGAAGACAGACAAGATGTAGCTTTAGGCTGCAGTTGTCCTTAAGCATAGCTGTTTCTGTTTTGGTCATTGTACAGAAATGGAATTCTGTACCATTACTCCCATACAAGACTAGTGATTAGCAGGAGGGTTTACCAAGACACAGATTGCAGTGACTTTAGGGCATGTTCACCCCCTTAATGAAAAATGACATATAGTTATATACCTAAAACTGTATAGGTTTGTATTTGAGGGGTGGACTTCCAGCCCTTCGGTTCTCTCTGGGCTATATTTAGCAGCCACAATCGTACATTTACAGCGAACCACGTTAATATAAAATACTGCAATGGTATTTTATGGGGGTTTGTTACGATGGATTTATAGATTTATAAACACTATCATAGATTAATGATATTGACCGTAAATTACCAGTCGCCACATTGCTCGTTAAAAGCGCAATATCACTAAAAAGCAATATCGTGCCTTTATAAAAATGGTCTGTCTCTGCTGGAACCATTTTATACTGTTTCTGCCTTACATGGAATGTGCTCACAGTTGCAATTTGGCCTTTACCCAATGAAAATAAACCAACAGACGGTTTTACCGCCTACACTTTACTGAGGCGTCCAGCACTGATAGGACAAAGCACGTGGATAAGGTTTGGGAAAACAGCAGAAATGGCTAAAAATGATTGAAATTCTGAATGTTTCGTGTACCTCACACAATGGGGAGACGGGGACCGAGCAGTGGTTTAACATGTAAATAACAGTTTCCTTATAGCACCATGCTCTGCTTTGCCTTTAAAGCTTATTTAAAACCAACTGGTGATATTTGATATTAGAGGTATTAGTGCAATGTCTCTTTTTTGTTATAATGATAATAATTAAGGCAGTGAAATATGAGGCAAAGGGGGGGACATTGTCTCTCTCTTAGTGCCTGTGGAGCAGATGTCCCTGTGGGAATGAGACCTTTTGATAAGCTCCTTGCTGCTTTTCATTATTCTGTGTGAACCAATTCAACAACACCTGATTAGTGGGGAGCGAGCGCTGTGAGATATGATACGATGAAGAGGAACATATGGGCTTGGATACACAAAGACCTATGATTGGGGGGGGGAACGAAGTTCGGTAAAGCAGAGGGCGGGTGTGCCACAAGCTTAGCCAACAAAGTGACCGTTTGTGTGGAATGATTCCGTAATAGAGCCCAGGGATTCCATGGGCATACCGACTGTACTGAACATCTTGGAAAGGACCCTGTGTCTACAGACTCAGACAGGAAGTGGGGAAGTATGAGGAGCAAGTTGTCCAATAACATGTCCACTTGATGGACCCACAGCCACCAGTTATCAGAATATCGAAGAAAAAATGGAAAAATAAATCACAGTCAA
Source organism: Hymenochirus boettgeri (assembly GCA_019447015.1). Taxonomy (NCBI): domain Eukaryota; kingdom Metazoa; phylum Chordata; class Amphibia; order Anura; family Pipidae; genus Hymenochirus; species Hymenochirus boettgeri. The sequence goes on from CM033476.1 coordinate 311,926,295, forward strand.
CATGCTCATTGTAAAAACACATTCACTCCCACCTAGAATGGTTTAATCTCATTTCAAATTAGTTCCCAGGCATTGATTTTTTTTCCTCCTTAAGAGATCCCCCCCCATTTATTTCCGACCTTCCAAGCCTGTGTCTTTTCACTGCCTTAACCTTGAGAGTCTATCAACGAGAGAGTCTTTTATTATGGCCCACATACATAGCCTTACAGTGACCTTAGGAATGTATGTGTGTGTGTTTGTTATAGCACAATAAAAAGAAGGGAAGGTCAATTAGAGCTTTAATGTCCCTTTACAATTTGTTCATATTTTTGTGTTGGGCTGAGGCTACCAGTTAACTGTCAGTTTGGACAGAGTTCCAAGGCCGTAGTTTTGTAAGTGTTTATATTGACAGTCGGCCATTGTGATGTAAGAAATAAAAAGTCTTAAGCAAAAGAAACCGTGAATCCATTTTATGGCATGTGAATGAAAACAGTAAATGGACGAAGAATTAATGGATTATTTTAAAAATGTTTTTAGACCAACAATAACTCAAAACCCTTAAAGCCTGAAATCTTGCAGCGTCCATAAAATCTTTGTTCAACCAAAGATCACATGGTAATATTGACTGTGTTGATTTTCCATGGCCTTGGATAGACGTTAAGAGCAACTCATATACATGAAGCGGAGCATGGTTTTATTTTTGTGAAAATAGATTTTTCCGCATTGTAAAATTCATCCCTTTCATGGGTAAAACCGTACACTGATTATTATAAATCCTTATTTTTTTTTACAATCACTTACATTAGATCCAATTCTACTCTACTTTTATGGCTTCTCTACATGACCTTTTTTTATTTATTAGTAATTATCTAAAGTACAACATATGCATAGGTGCATGTCACATGCATCAGTGACTCATTCAATGACCTCAGAGTAGAAGCTTTTCTTATACATGACAATGTCAATGACCTTATCTTTAAAAAAAAATTAACACAGAGAAATAAAGAAGAAGAAAGATAAACAAAAGACAATTAGTAAAGAAAATAATAGCAAAGATAATATCCAAATGAGCACATCCAGAAGAAGCAAGGAAGAGAAAAAGAAACAAGAATGGAAGCAAAACACAAAAAACAAAATATTTCTCTCTTCACAAGATAAATACATATGGAATTAAGTTAAACTAAAACCCTAAAAAAAAAACTATATTGATGTTTCTGAGTATTTAAAGGAGGAACTAAGTCCCCAGACAACATTGTCCCAATAGACGAGCACATTCAAAACACACAACAAGTGAGTCTCATCTCTCCTTTGTGTGGATGCTGGGTGATTTATGAAAAATAACCTGTGGTACAAGGGGTCAGCTCCCATAATTCCACCTTACCTGGGAACACCCAGCTAAGTGAACATTTACAAAAAACTGCAGTCTTGCTTCCTGGAAGCTGACAGCCAATCATGTTACAGCTCAGAGATCCCTCCCTCTGACACAGAACACACAGATTTCAGTGCAGTTTTTTGTAAAACATTACAATGCTCTGTCCCTACAATGATAAATTTCTGCTTTCATAAAAAAAAGAAAAGTAATCTTTGCAGTGTATGTCTTTGCTAGCATGGAGTGAAGAAACAGAACATTTAACATTTCAGAAAAAAATAAAAGTAAGTATGGGGAATAGACCAGCAACCTTCTATACTGTGTCTTTCTAAAAGCAAGCTTTCTAGTACATGTGGAGAGTCAGTTCACTATTTTGTATTGCTACTGTTAGACTGTCAGCAATCCACGCTGATTGGTATATAATAAACAGGACTGGCTTATATATAAAGTTTGTACATATGTAGAAACTTCAGGGTTATTCAATAAAAGTTCTTATCATTTAAAATGGTGCAAATTTGCCCCAACAATCAGATGTTAGCTTTTAAATGTTAAATAAGATCTGATTGGTTAGGGCAAAGTTAGCACCATTTTAAACGATAAGAACTTTTATTGAATCTCCCTGTTATATTTTTCTAGAAACATGGAAACAAACAAACAAAAAAAGCCACTAAACTTTATTATGACCTTGTTTGGGTAGAGAGAGTAGAGAATAAAAATGGAGAAACACCTTCTTTTATAAAAAGAAGGCATCTTGCAGTCTTATGCTATATGAATAGCATTGCCCACAAAACCTAAGAAACAAAAAGTAATTTCTTACTCCCATATTCCCCAGAGTAAGGGGCGGATATGCAAATACTCCTTTATGTCCAGCTTTACATGTGTCCAGTCCAGAACCACTGGCTAATAACATGCAATATTGCCTAATAATAGAGCCATCATCTGACCTGCAGACACAACATTTTTCGATCTTGTTAGATCTTGTCAGTGCAAGATACAGATTCATGGCTCTATGGGGTAGGACTTGGGCAAGTAATAGAAAAGGCAGCTAGAAAGCTGAGGGAGAGAGGGGCCAAAAGAGCAAAAAAACCCATAACTGAGCATTAAAATGGAGAAGAAGAAAACACCTTCTTTATAACAGAAGGCATCTTGCAGTCTCATGCTATATGAATAGCATTGCCCACAAAACCTAAGAAACAAGAAGTAATTTCTTACTCCATGTTTCCCAGAGTAAGGGGTGGAGATATGCAAAACACTCCTTTATGTCCCTTACTAGCAATGCATGTGTCCAGAACCGCAGAGTAGAGAACAGGGATTATAATTATAAAAGTGCCACTTGGGGGCTCAGTGCTGTACAACAATACAGTGTTTAAAGTTTGCAATACCACGGGTTATCATTACAGTGCAACTGCAAATGTACAGCAACGATCATACATTTAAACGTTCGTAGAATACCAAGCAGTTAGTAAATACCCACAATGGTTTTCTTTGGTTACTTGTTACTCGTTACGCGTTCGTAGATTAACAATAGCAATCGTAGATTTACGATAATGGTTGTAGATCTATTATAGCGATCAAATTTCAATACACTCCTTAAAGGCACGATATCGCCAAAAAGCATACCCCACCTTTATAAATATGGCCTAAAGAGGTAAAGGTGTTTGTCCTTTGAAAAGTGGAAAAAGGATATGGTTAAAACTGAAAGAGACAATTCAGCAGCTTAGAGTTAAAGGGCAACTCCAACTTAATAAGAACATCTTTTAGAAAGAATGGCCTCTTTAAAATATGTTGAATATATACTTTGTCCTATGAATTCATTACTGTATGCCTGCTATGTTTCTGGAAGTGTCATGGAAACTGAGCCATTTAGAAACCTGTACTGAGCCTGTACTGAGCCTGGGCATGCTCAGAAAAGGCAGACAGGGGATTAACATTCACCTTTGGCTGTGATGTGAACTGTCAAATCCATAACTGACAGTTACAACTGGAAGAACCAGGAGCAAGAAACAGGGGCAACGGACATTGTGCAGGATTTCAGGTTAGACTATATATATTTCACATTTCACAACTATTACCGTTTATGGTTTGGGGGTGATTTACCTGTATGTAAGTTTTCATTTTGGGGCTGGACTTGCCCTTTAAGCTAGTTAACCAACAACAGACAATACTTTCCGACAGACTGTCCATCACCAGTGAGTGGTCGGGTGGAAAGAATCACTGATGTTCGCGGTGAAAGTAGGACAGCTTGTGTGTTCGAACGTGGAATCCATATGGGACCAAGATTGCCTGTGATTTTCCAACGTGACAGACCAATACACTCAAATATCAGTCAGTTTGCCCCAGAAATTGGATAGTGTGTACCCAGCCTAAAGAGAATTGTGTAACGCAGGAAGAAACATCGTAGATAGGCGTTGGACCTCGAGAGAAGAAATCTAGGTAAGGGAAGCAGAGAAAGAACGGATTTGATGGTTAAAAGGGATTGTAATAACATGTTAATGGGGGCAGGGAAACTCTAACAGGGAGATTCAATAAAAGTTCTTATCGTTTAAAATGGTGCTAATTTTGCCCAACCAATCAGATCTTATTTAACATTTGAAGCTAACATCTGATTGGTTGGGGCAAAATTAGCACCATTTAAACGATAAGAACTTTTATTGATAACCCTGAATGTTCTTTATAGAGGGAAACAATGCAAGTAACAGAATTGGCAATGGGTTCAAAGATAGGGAAATCGCGGGAGAAGTCCTAGAGTGTTAATAAGCTATTTAAACAAAGATTAGGTCAGTTTTATTGGCAGGGACTGCGTAGGAGGACAACTAGATCCCTTAGACAGAGGTCACTTGGGGAGACTTCTGTAACAGAGGTCAGTATTAATAGCCCCGGGCTATTGACTTATCTATTGTATCAGTGTTTGTACAAGCTGCTACCTTTCATTGTCATTTAATTAAATGTAGCCTAGTGACAAATTGGTGTGGCTAAAGGACAGGTCACTAATGCTTAATGGACATGGACATTATCCCTTCAAATTGCTCCTCGGGGATAACTGAAACCATCAGACAGTCCATAAGGAAGGAATTCAGACAGATCAAGAGTAGTGGACCTCAGTAGTATCTCAATGACTTGTCCACACATCTCCAAGAATTGGATGGCCTATAAGCCCACCGGGGACCTTCAATAGTTAAATTGCCACATGTAAACAAAGGCTTACATAGAGATACCCCTTCACAATCAAAGGGACAATTGGTTTAGGGATGAGAAGCCAATTGTTTTCCAATAACTCAGTGCATTCTGGGATAACACTCAATACTTTGGCCACACACAAGTCCAGTTGATACATTATGATCTTTCTCAGTAGGTTTAAATCTAAACTTCATTCCTACATGTTCCTTTATGGTACCAGAACCAAACACCATCACAGTATTTGACTGATATCCACCCTCTCATTTCTTACATTTGCATTTTGTTCTAGGATTGTATCATTATATCTGCATACAAATCCCAGTTGCATCCAGGCAACTATGGCAGAACCATTGTGATGGTCAAATTGTTAAAACCATACACCAGCTATTTACAAAACAATTTAAGGCCAGTTGGTTTGTTTCTTTTTGCTTGCATTGAAACAATGAATAAGGGGAAAATATAACCCCATAATCCTCTTTTACCAGCTCACATTGTTTATTAATTGCTTTTTATAACCATTGATTGGACAGTTTGGTCTATATTGGTGGTTCATGGAGCATGTAGAACAGAGTATGTAAGGAGTGGTGACCAGGCACCCCGAGCAATGATCCATTCCTAACACACACACAAACAGGGTAACAATGCAGAACAGCCAAAATTGACATGGGCCCCATAAAGCCCCCCCCTCCTCCACATCAGAAGTGAGGAGCCAGCTTCCTCTGCCAAAATGGAGGCAATAAGTATCCTTACATATCTGGTTAGTAATACATCTAATAGAGTTTTTGTTTTACGGGGGACATGACATTTATTAATAAAAGTCTGAATTAACTAGGTGAGTATCCCCCATGTTCCTATAAACCACAGTTGTGTGTTTTTTTAAGAACTAAAGCTCCCCTACATTGTCAGATCATTTCCAGGCTGTTCCCCAAATCCCCCCCTCTCATTCTCTTAGGCTCACCGCACATTCCGAACTTCTAAATGATCTACCCACCCCCAGTCAATCAGAAGGCAGTACAAATACAGTTGGAATATAAAAGGAGCTTATCTCATCCTTCTAGTCACCTTGAGGCCTAACGCGACAGAACCCAAGGGCTGCTTTACAAATTCCAACACAAATCAAATGACAGTAACATTGCGAGAAGTGATCTCGATAGTGCGTAGAGTCTATATGCTTCAGGTCCTCCGGAGGATTCAAATCCCCTTTAATATTCTTCACTGCTTTCTAATTAATCATCTTGTTCATTCAAGCCTTTCCAGCTTCCTCACCAGATGAAGTCTCTAGTTAATTCTCTAAATGCTTACAGTGGTTAAGGTTTTCCTTTCATTTACATCAATGCGGTAATATCAACTCAGCCAGTGGGCGGCCGGTTTGGAAGAGGTTGATAAGCCAGGGCTGTAGATGTGACAGAATTTGGGGTTTTAATGATGGGTTAGGCTTCTTCTGTTCTTTATAAAATGTTTGATTGTTATGGTCAATGTTTGTTAAACATCCCTAGGGATGTGCTCCTATGTGGACCTTCAAATTTCTCACTAGGCCACCTAGACGCCGCAGCTTAGGGTGGCATTACTGTGAGGGGGCAACATAAAATTTAAGGAAGTTGTCCCTACTTCTTACAGTTTGCACATCCCCCCCAACATGACCTTATTCATTGGGGGTGGCAATAGCCAGGTGGTCTAGGGGAGAAAAAAGTATAAATCCATCCCTGCCTATGGGCCATTATAAAGGCGAGGTATTTTTTTATTGCTTTTTAGCTTCTTTTTTCTACCGCACCCTCTAACTATAGTTATGGCGATTGTTAATTTACGTAAATCTGCCACTGTGATCATTGATTATTGATCGCCATGAATACCATTGCAGTATTTTACTACCACTTGATATTCTATGAATAAACCTTCCATAGAATAACGATTGTTAGCCGTAAAGTATGTAGTTTACATATAAAAAGAGGTATGGATTCAAGGGGAAAAACAATTATCTCCCTCTTTTCAAAGCACTGGTAAGGCCTCATTTGGAATATGCAGTGTAATTTTGGAATCCTGTGTACAAAAGGGACATCTTGGAAATGGAAAGGGTTCAGCGAAAGGCAACTAATTAATACGGGGACTGGGGGAGCTTGATTTTTTCCCCTTCATAATTCTGGTGGAGTTTCTTTGCCTTCCTCTTGATCTCTTGATTGATGAGTAGATTGGACTAGATGGACATATATCTTTATTCAACCTCAAATATTATACTTTATAAATATGTATATGGTCTAAAAAAAGGGGGTTGGGGGTTTTAGTTACATTTCTTCATAATCCACCACACTCCACCCCCTTTGGTTTAAACCCTGCCCCCTTTGAAAACCTTTTCCAGGATTTCATAACAGGAGCAGTTATTTGCTTTTTAAACCCAAATACGCATGGTTAGCCATTTGTGACGTGAAAATTAATTTTTTTCCTTGTACCTAATTCATTTAGATTTAGAATAGAACCCCCTGTTTAAAACAACTCTGTAGATAGGCTGGTAATCCCTAAGCCTTCCATGCACAGTGCTTCCCTTTGTAACATCATACAAACCATCATTTAAAAAGCAATATTAATTAAATGGAATTAACAGAATGGAATTATTTTTTCAGCAACAGATTCCATTAGTTCAGAGAGGATATTGTTCCTTTCTTCATGTTTTGGAATTAGTTTTTGTCAAATAATGCCAAAAATGGTTTCATGTTGTCTGCCTGAAAGGCCCATACATTCCTTATACTACCTCTATAAGGTGCCCATACATTCATTAGACTTACCTCTATAAGGTGCCCATACATTCATTAGACTTACCTCTATAAGGTGTCCATACATTCCCTTATACTTACCTCTATAAGGTGCCCATACATTCATTAGACTTACCTCTATTAAGGTGCCCATACTTCCTTATATTACCCTATAAGGTGCCCATACATTCCTTATACTTACCTCATAAGGGCATACATTCATTAGACTTACCTCTATAAGGTGCCCATACATTCATTAGACTTACCTCTATAAGGTGCCCATACATTCATTAGACTACCTCATAAGGTGTCAAAATTCCTTATACTACCTCTATAAGGTGCCCATACATTCATTAGACTTACCTCTATAAGGTGCCCATAACATTCATTAGACTTACCTCTATAAGTGCCCATACATTCCTTATAATTACCTTATAAGTGCCCATACATTCATTATACTTACTCATAAGGTGCCCATACATTCATTAGACTTACCTCTATAAGGTGCCTACATTCATTAGACTTCCTCTATAAGGTGCCCATACATTCATTAGACTTACCTCTATAAGGTGCCCATACATTCATTAGACTTACCTCAATAAGGTGTCCATAAATTCCTTATTACCTCTATAAGGTGCCCATACATTCATTGACTTACCTCTATAAGGTGCCCATACATTATTAGACTTACCTCTATAAGGTGCCCATACATTCATTAGACTTACCTCATAAGGTGTCCATAAAATTCCTTATACTTACTCTATAAGGTGCCCATACATCATTAGACTACTCTATAAGGTGCCCATACATTCATTAGACTACCTCTATAAGGTGCCCATACATTCCTTATACTTACTCTATAAGGTGCCATACATTCATTATACTACCTCATAAGGGTCCATACATTGATTATACTTACCTCTATAAGGTGTCCATACATTCATTATACTTAACCTCTATAAAGTTCCCATACATTCATTATACTTACCTCTATAAGGTGCCCAACATTCATTGGACTTACCTCTATAAGGTGCCCATACATTCATTAGCTTACTTATAAGGTGCTCATAACATTATTAGATACCTCTATAAGGTGCCCATCAATTCATAGACTTACCTCTATAAGGTGCCCAATTCCTTATACTTCCTCTATAAGGTGCCCATTCATTCATTAGACTATCTCTATAAGGTGCCCATACATTCTTATACTTACCTCTATAAGGTGCCCATACATTTATTAGACTTACCTATATAAGCTGCTCATACATTCATTGGACTTACTTCTATAAGGTGTCCATACATTCATTGGACTTACCTCTATAAGGTGCCCATACATTCATTAGACTTACCTCTATAAGGTGCCCATACATTCATAGACTTACCTCTATAAGGTGCCCAACATCTTAACTTACCTCTATAAGGTGCCCATACATTCATTCACGTACCTCTATAAGGTGCCCATACATTCATTAGACTTACCTCTATAAGTGCCCATACATTCATTAGGACTTACTATAAGGTGCCCATACATTCATTATAACTTACCTCTATAAGGTGCCCATACATTCATTATACTTACCTTATAAGGTTCCATACATTATTATAATTATCTCTATAAGGTGCACCATACATTCATTAGACTTACCTGTATAAAGTGCCCATACATTCATTATACTTACCGATATAAGGTGCCCATACATTCATTACTTTACCTCTATAAGGTGCCCTACTTAATTAGACTTATCTCTATAAGGTGTCCATACATTCCTTATACTTACCTCTATAAGGTGCCCATACATCATTATACGAACACCTCTATAAGGTGCCCATAACATTAATTAGATACCTCTATAAGGTGCCCATACATTCATTATACTTACCTCATAAGGTGCCCCATACATTAATTTACCTCTATAAGGTGTCCATACATTCATTAGACTTACCTCTATAAGGTGCCCATCATTCATTAGACTTACCTCTAAAGGTGTCCATACATTCATATACTTACCTTATAAAGTGCCCATACATCATCATACTTACCTCTATAAGGTGCCCATACATTCATTATACTTAATCTATAAGGGTCCATCCATTCATTATACTTACCTCTATAAGGTGCCCATACATTCATTATACTACCTCTATAAGGTGCCCATACATTCATTATACTTACCTCTATAAGGTGCCATACATCATTAGACTTACCTCTATAAGGTGCCCATACATTCATTAGACTACCTCTATAAGGTGCCCATAATCATTATACTACTCTATAAGTGTCCATACATTCATTAGACTTACCTCATAAGGTGTCCATACATCATTATACTTACCTCTATAAAGTTCACCATACATTCTTATTACTTACTTATAAGGGCCCATACATTCATTATACTTACCTCATAAAGTTTCCCATACATTCATTTACTTACCTCTATAAGGTGCCCATACATTCATTATACTTACCTCTATAAGGTGCCCATACATTCATTATCTGACCCTCTATAAGGTGCCATACATTCATTATACTTACCTCTTAAGGTGTCCATACATTCATTATACTTACCTCTATAAAAGTTCCCATACATTAATTATACTTACCTCTATAAGGTGCCCATACCATTCATTATACTACCTCTATAAGGTGTCCCATACCTTCATTATACTTACCTCTATAAGGTGTCCACATACATTCATAGACTTACCTCTATAAGGTGCCCATACATTCATTAGACTTACCTCTATAAGGTGCCCATACATTTATTAGACTTACCTATATAAGCTGCTCATACATTCATTGGACTTACCTCTATAAGGTGTCCATACATTCATTGGACTTACCTCTATAAGGTGCCCATACATTCATTAGACTTACCTCTATACCTTATAGAGGTAAGTCCAATGAATGTATGGACATATAGAGGTAAGTCCAATGAATGTATGAGCAGCTTTATATAGGTTAAGTATCTATAATAAATGTATGGCACCTTATAGAGGTAAGTTAATGAATGTATGGGCACCTTATAGAGGTAAGTCTAATGAATGTATGGGCACCTATAGAGGGTAAGTCTATGAATGTATGGCACCTTATAGAGGTAAGTCTAATGAATGTATGGGCACCTTATAGAGGTAAGTCTAATGAATGTATGGACACCTTATAGAGGTAAGTATAATGAAGTATGGACACTTATAGAGGTAAGTCTAATAATGTATGGGCACCTTATAGAGGTAAGTTAATGAATGTATGGGCACTTATAGAGGTAAGTAATGAATGTATTGGCACCTTATAGAGGTAAGTCTAATGAATGTATGGCACCTTATAGAGGTAAGTATAAGAATGTAGGGCACCTTATAGAGGTAAGTATAATGAATGTATGGGCACCTTATAGAGGTAAGATAATGAAGAGGGGAATGATAGAGGTAAGTATAATGAATGTATGGCAGCCTTAGGAGGTAAGTAAATGAATGTTTGGGAACTTTATAGAGGTAAGTATAATGAATGTATGGACACCTTATGAGGTAAGTATAATGAATGTATGGCACCTTATAGAGGTAGTATAATGAATGTATGGGCACCTTATAGAGGTAGTCTATAATGAATGTATGGGCACCTTATAGAGGTAAGTCTAATGAATGTATGGCACCTTATAGAGGTAAGTATAATGAATGTATGGGCCACCGTTATAGAGGTTAGTATAATGACTGTATGGGCACCTTATAGATGGTAAGTTTAATGAATGTATGGGACACCTTATAGAGGTAAGGACTAATGAATGTATGGGCACCTTATAGAGGTAGTATAATGAATGTATGGGCACTGTATAGAGTATGGGTAAGATGTAATGAATGTAATGGACACCTTATAGAGGTAAGTTAAATGTGATGGGCACTTATAGAGGTAAGTATAATGATGTATGGGACACTTATAGAGGTAAATTAATGTAGGGGCACCTAATGTAGTAGAATGAATGTATGGGCACCTTATAGAGGTAAGTCTAATAATGTATGGGCCACCTTATAGAGGTATCTGAGGTATAGTATGAATAGTGTATGGGCACCTTATAGAGGTAAGTATAGGAATGTATGGACACTTATAGAGATAAGTCTAATTAATTATGGGCACCTTATAGAGGTAGTATAAGTAATGTATGGGCACCTTTATCGGTAAGTATAATGAATGTATGGGCAAATTATACGAGGTAAGGTCGAATAATGTATGAATGTATGGGGACCTTATGAGATAGAATTATAATGAATGTTATGGCACCTTATAGGGTAGTATAATGAATGTATGGGCACCTTATAGAGGTAAGTATAATGAATGTATGGGCACCTTATAGAGGTAAGTCTAATGAATGTATGGGCAGGGCTTATAGAGGTTAAGTCTAATGAATGTATGGGCACCTTATAGAGGTACGGTTGAATGAATGGTGTATGGGCACCTTATAGAGGTAAGTCTAATGAATGTATGGGCACCTTATAGGGTACGTCTAATGAATGGTATGGGCACCTGTAAGAGGTAAGTCTAATGAATGTATGGGCACCTTATAGAGGTAAGTCCAATGAATGTATGGACACCTATAGAAGTAAGTCCAATGAATGAATGAGCAGCTTATATAGGTAAGTCTTAATAATGTATGGGCACCTTATAGGGTAAGTATAATGAATGTATGGGCACCTTATAGAGATAAGTCTAATGAATGAATGGGCACCTTATAGAGGTAAGTATAAGGAATGTATGGGCACCTTATAGAGGTAAGTCTAAGAATGTATGGGCACCTATAGAGGTTAAGTATAATGAATGTTGAGCACTTATAAAGGTTAAGTCTAATGAATGTATGGGCACCTTATAGGGGTAAGTCCAATGAATGTATGGCACCTTATAGAGGTAAGTATAATGAATGTATGGGAACTTTATAGAGGTAAGTATAATGAATGTATGGACACCTTATAGAGGTAAGTATAATCAATGTATGGAACCTTATAGAGGAAGTATAATAATGTATGGGCACCTTATAGAGGTAAGGTATAAGGAATGTATGGGCACCTTATAGAGGTAAGTCTAATGAAGTATGGGCACCTTATAGAGGAGTCTAATGAATGTATGGCACCTTATAGAGGTAAGTATAAGGAAATTATGGACACTTATTGAGGTAAGTCTAATGAATGTATGGGCACCTTATAGAGGTAAGTCTAATGAATGTATGGGCACCTTATGAGGTAAGTTAATGATGTATGGGCACCTTATAGAGGTAGTATAGGAATTTATGGACACCTTATGAGGGAAGTCTAATGAATGTATGGGCACCTTATAGAGGTAAGTCTAATGATGTATGGGCACCTTATAGAGGTAAGTCTAATGAATGTAGCGGCACCCTATAGAGGTAAGTCTAATGAATGTATGGGCACCTAGAGGTAAGTATAATGAATGTATTATGGGCACTTATAGAGGTAAGTATAAGGAATGTAGGGCACCTTATAGAGGTAAGTCTAATGAATGTATGGGCACCTTATAAGGGTAAGGTCTAATGAATGTATGGGCACCTTATAGAGGTAAGTATAAGGAATTTATGGACACCTTATGAGGTAAGTCTAATGAATGTATGGGCACCTATTAGAGGTAAGTCTAATGAATGTATGGGCACCTCATAGAGGTAAGTCTAATGAATGTATGGGCACCTATAGAGGTAAGTTAAGGAATGTATGGGCACCTTATAGGGGTAGTATAAGGAATGTATGGGCACCTTATAGAGGTAAGTCTAATGAATGTATGGGCACCTTATAGAGGTAAGTATAAGGAATGTATGGACACCTTATAGAGGTAGTCTAATGAATGTATGGGCACCTTATAGAGGTAAGTCTAATGAATGTATGGGCACCTTATAGAGGTAGTATAAGGAATGTATGGGCACTTTCAGGCAGACAACATGAAACTCATTATTGGCTTGATTTGGACAAAACTTATCCAAACAGCTGAAGAAAGGAACAATATCCTCTCTGAACTAATGGAATCTGTTGCTGAAAAAATAATTCCATTTGTTAATTCCATTTAAGTATATTGCTTTTTAATGATGGTTGTATGATGTTACAAAGGGAAGCAGTTGCATGGAAGGCTTAGGATGTACAGCCATATCTACAGAGAGTGTTTTAAACAGGGGGTTCTATTCTAATCTAATAATGAATTAGGTACAAGGAAAAAAATTAATTTTCACGTCACAAATGGCTAACCATCGCGTATTTGGGGTTTAAAAAGCAAATAACTGCTCCTGTTATGAAATCCTGGAAAAGGTTTTCAAAGGGGGCAGGGTTTAACCAAAGGGGGTGGGGTGGTGGATTATGAAGAAATGTAACTAAAACCCCACCCCCTTTTTTTAGACCATATACAGTATTGTATAAAGTATAATATTTGAGGTTGAAAAAGATATATGTCCATCTGTCCAATCTACTATCACATATCAAGAGATCAAGAGGAAGGCAAAGAAACTCCACCAGAATTATGAAGGGGAAAAAATCAAGCTCCCCCAGTCCCCGTATTAATTAGTGCCTTTCGCTGAACCCTTTCCATTTCCAAGATGTCCCTTTTGACCAGGATTCCAAATTACATGCATATTCCAAATGAGGCCTTACCAGTGCTTTGAAAAGAGGGAGAATAATGTTTTTCTCCCTTGAATCCATACTCTTTTTATATGTAAATACTACATTTACGGCTAACAATCGTTATTCTATGGAAGGTTTATTCATAGAAATCAAGTGGTAGTAAAATACTGCAATTGTATTCTATGGTGCGATCATAATCAATGATCACAGTGGCAGATTTACGTAAATAACAATCGCCATAACTATAGTTAAGGGTGCGGTAGAAAAAAGAAGCTAAAAAGCAATAAAAAAATACCTCGCCTTTATAATATGGCCCATAGGCAGGGATGGTTTATACTTTTTTCTCCCCTAGACCACCTGGCTCTTGCCCCACCCAATGAATAAGGTCATGTTGGGGGGGATGTGCAAACGTAAGAAGTAGGGACAACTTCCTTAAATTTTTATGTTGCCCCCTCACAGTAATGCCACCCTAAGCTGCGTCTAGGTGGCCTAGTGAGAAATTTGAAGGTCCACATAGGAGCACATCCCTAGGGATGTTAACAAACATTGACCATAACAATCAAACATTTTATAAAGAACAGAAGAAGCCTAACCCATCATTAAAACCAACCAAATTCTGTCCATCTACAGCCCTGGCTTATCAACCTCTTTCCAAACCGGCCGCCCACTGGCTGAGTTGATATTACCGCATTGATGTAAATGAAAGGAAAACCTTAACCACTGTAAGCATTTAGAGAATTAACTAGAGACTTCATCTGGATGAGGAAGCTGGAAGCTTGAATGAACAAGATGATTAATTAGAAAGCAGTGAAGAATATTAAAGGGGATTTGAATCCTCCGGAGGACCTGAAGCATATAGACTCTACGCACTATCGAGATCACTTCTCGCAATGTATACTGCATTTGATTTGTGTTGGAATTTGTAAAGCAGCCCTTGGGTTCTGTCGCGTTAGGCCTCAAGGTGACTAGAAGGATGAGATAAGCTCCTTTTATATTTCAACTGTATTTGTACTGCCTTCTGATTGACTGGGGTGGGGGAGATCATTTAGAAGTTCGGGATGTGCGGTGAGCCTAAGAGAATGAGAGGGGGGGATTTGGGGAAAGCCTGGAAATGATCTGACAATGTAGGGGAGCTTTAGTTCTTAAAAAAAACACACAACTGTGGTTTATAGGACATGGGGGATACTCACCTAGTTTAATTCAGACTTTATTAATAAATGTCATGTTCCACCCGTAAAACAAAAACTCTATTAGATGTATTACTAACCAGATATGTAAGGATACTTATTGCCTCCATTTGGCAGAGGAAGCTGGCTCCTCACTTCTGATGTGGAGGAGGGGGGGGCTTTATGGGGCCCTGTTCAATTTTGTGGCTGTTCTGCATTGTTACCCCTGTTGTGTGTGTGTTAGGAATGTGATCATTGCTCGGGGTGCCTGGTCACCCACTCCTTACTACTCTGTTCTACATGCTCCATGAACCACCAATTAGACCGAACTGTCCAATCAACTGGTTATAAAAAGCAATTAATAAACAATGTGAGCTGGTAAAAGGAGATTATGGGGTTAATTTTCCCCTTATTCATTGTTTCAATGAGCAAAAAAGAAACAAACCAACTGGCCTTAAATTGTTTTGTAAATAGCTGGTGTATGGTTTTAACAATTTGACCATCACAATGGTTCTGCCATAGTGGCTGGATGCAAGGGATTTGTATGCAGATATAATGATACAAATCCTAGAACAAAATGCAAATGTAAGAAATGAGAGGGTGGATATCAGTCAAATACTGTGATGGTGTTTGGTTCTGGTACCATAAAAGGAACATGAGGAATGAAGTTTAGATTTAAACCTACTGAGAAAGATCATAATGTATCAACTGGACTTGTGTGTGGCCAAAGTATTGAGTGTTATCCCAGAATGCACTGAGTTATTGGAAAACAATTGGCTCTCATCCCTAAACCAATTGTCCCTGTGATTGTGAAGGGGTATCTCTATGTAAGCCTTTGTTTACATGTGGCATTAATATTAATGAAGGTCCCCGGTGGGCTTATAGGCCATCCAATTCTTGGAGATGTGTGGACAAGTTCATTGAGATACTACTGAGGTCACTACTCTTGATTCTGTCTGAATTCCTTCCTTATGGACTGTCTGATGGTTTCAGTTATCCCCGAGGAGCAATTTGAAGGGATATGTCCATGTCCATTAAGCTTAGTGACCTGTCCTTTAGCCACACCAAATTTGTCACTAGGCTAACATTTAAATTAAATGACAATGAAAGGTAGCAGCTTGTACAACACTGATACAATAGATAAGTCAATAGCCCGGGGCTATTAATACTGACCTCTGTTACAGAGTCTCCCAAGTGACCTCTGTCTAAGGGATCTAGTTGTCCTCCTACGCAGTCCCCTGCCAATAAAACTGACACCTAATCTTTGTTAAATAGCTTATTAACACTCTAGGACTTTCTCGCGATTTCCCTATCTTTGAACCCATTGCCAATTTTTACTTGCATTGTTTTCCCTCTATAAAGAACATTCAGGGTTCAATTAAAAAGTTCTTATCGTTAAAATGGTGCTAATTTTGCCCCAACCAATCAGATGTTAGCTTCAAATGTTAATAAGATCTGATTGGTTGGGCAAAATTAGCACCATTTTAAACGATAAGAACTTTTATTGAATCTCCCTGTTAGAGTTTCCTGCCCCATTAACATGTTATTTTACAAATCCCTTTTAACCATCAAATCCGTTCTTTCTGCCTTCCCTTACCTAGATTTCTTCTCTCGAGGGTCCAATCGCCTATCTACGATGTTGTCTTCCTGCCGTTACACAATTCTCTCTTAGGCTTGGGTACACACTATCCATTTGCTGGGGCAAACTGACTGATATTTGAGTGTATGGTCGGTTCACGTTGGAAAATCACAGGCAATCTTGGCCCATATGGATATTCCACGTTCGAACACACAAGCTGTCCTACTTTCACCGCGAACATCAGTGATTCTTTCCACCCGACCACTCACTGGTGATGGACAGTCTGTCGGAAAGTATTGTCTGTGTTGGTTAACTAGCTTAATAGGGCAAGTCCAGCCCCACAATGAAAAACTTACATACAGGTAAATCACCCCCCAAACCATAAACGGTAATAGTTTGAAATGTGAAATATATAAGTCTAACCTGAAATCCTGCACAATGTCTGTTGCCCCTGTTTCGCTTCCTGGTTCTTCCAGTTGTAACTGTCAGTTATGGATTTGACAGTTCACATCACAGCCAAAGGTGAATGTTAATCCCCTGTCTGCCTTTTCTGAGCATGCCAGGCTCAGTACAGGCTCAGTACAGGTTTCTAAATGGCTCGAGTTTCCATGACACTTCCAGAACATAGCAGGCATACAGTAATGATTCATAGGACAAAGTATGATATATCAACATATTTTAAAGAGGCCATTCTTTCTAAGATGTTTCTTATTAAGTTGGAGTTGCCCTTTAACTCTAAGCTGCTTGGAATTGTCTCTTTCAGTTTTAACCATATCCTTTTTCTACTTTTCAAAGGACAAACACATTTTACCTCTTTAGGGCCATATTATAAAGGTGGGGTATTGCTTTTTGGCGATATCGTGCCTTTAAGGAGTGTTGGAAATTTCTGATCGCTATAATAGATCTACAACCATTATCGTAAATTACGATTGCTATTGTTAATCTACGAACGCGAACAGTAGTAACAATGTAACCAAAGAAAACCATTGTGGGTATTTTATACTGCTTGGTATTCTACGAACGTTTTAAATGTATGATCGTTGCGTTACATTTGCAGTTGCACTGTAATGATAACCCGTGGTATTGCAAACTTTAAACACTGTATTGTTGTACAGCACTGAGCCCCCAAGTGGACCTTTTATAATTATAATCCCGTTCTCTACTTGCGGTTGGTTACATGCATTAGTCTAAGGGACATAAAGGAGTGTTTTGCATATCTCCACCCCTTACTCTGGGAAACATGGAGTAAGAAATTACTTCTTGTTTCTTAGGTTTTGTGGGCAATGCTATTCATATAGCATGAGACTGCAAGATGCCTTCTGTTATAAGAAGGTGTTTTTCTCCATTTTAATGCTCAGTTATGGGTTTTTTTGCTCCTTTTGGCCCCTCTCTCCCTCAGCTTTCTAGCTGCCTTTTCTACTTTCACGCCCAAGTCCTACCCCATAGAGCCATGATCGTTATCTTGCACTGACAAGATCTAACAAGATCGAAAATGTTGTGTCTGCAGGTCAGTGATTGGCTCTAATATTAGGCAATATTGCATGTTATTAGCCAGTGGTTCTGGACTGGACACATGTATAAGCTAAGGGACATAAGGGTATTTTGCATATCTCGCCCTTACTCTGGGGAATATGGGAGTAAGAAATTACTTTTTTGTTTCTTAGGTTTTGGGCAATGCTATTCATATAGCATAAGACTGCAAGATGCCTTCTGTTATAAGAAGGGTGTTTCTCCATTTTTATTCTCTACTCTCTCTACCCAAACAAGGTCATAATAAAGTTTAGTGCTTTTTTTGTTTGTTGTTCCATGTTTCTAGAAAAATATAAACAGGGAGATTCAATAAAAGTTTCTTATCGTTTAAAATGGTGCTAACTTTGCCCTAACCAATCAGATCTTATTTAACATTTAAAAGCTAACATTGATGGTTGGGGCAAATTTGCACCATTTTAAATGATAAGAACTTTTATTGAATAACCCTGAAGTTTCTACATATGTACAAACTTTATATATAAGCTCTGTTATTTTTTATATACCAATCAGCGTGAATTGCTGACAGTCTAACAGTAGCATACAAAATAGTGAACTGACTCCACATGTACTAGAAAGCTTTGCTTTTAGAAAGACACAGTATAGAAGGTTTGCTGTTCGATTCCCCATACTTACTTTTATTTTTTTCTGAAATGTTAATGTTCTGTTTCTTTCATCCATGCTAGCAAAGACATACACTGCAAGATTACTTTTCTTTTTATGAAAAGCAGAGGAATTTATCATTGTTAGGGACAGGAGCATTTGTAATGTGTTTACAAAAAACTGCACTGAAATCTGTGTTCTGTGTCGAGGGAGGGATCTCTGAGCTGTAACATGATTGGCTGTCAGCTCCAGGAAGCAAGACTGCAGTTTTTTGTAAATGTTCACTTAGCTGGGTGTTCCCAGGTAAGGTGGAATTATGGGAGCGTGACCCCTTGTACTCACAGGTTTATTTTCATAAATCACCCAGCATCCACAGCACAAAGGGAGAGATGAGACTCCAACTTGTTGTGTTTTTGAATGTGCTCGGTCATTGGGACAATGTTGTCTGGGGACTTAGTTCTCCTTTAAATACTCAGAAACATCAATATAGTTTTTTTCTAGGGTTATTAG
Organism: Hymenochirus boettgeri; assembly: GCA_019447015.1. Taxonomy (NCBI): domain Eukaryota; kingdom Metazoa; phylum Chordata; class Amphibia; order Anura; family Pipidae; genus Hymenochirus; species Hymenochirus boettgeri. The sequence goes on from CM033476.1 coordinate 311,945,546, forward strand.
TTTAACTTAATTCCATATGTGATTTATCTTGTGAAAGATGAGAATATTTTGTTTTTTGTGTTTTGCTTCCATTCTTGTTCTCTTCCTTCTTCCTTGCTTCTTCTGGATGTGCTCATTTGGATATTTATCTTTGCTATATTTTCTTATAATTGTCTTTGTATTATCTTTCTCTTCTTCTTTATTTCTCTGTGTTAATTTTTTTTTTAAAGATAAGGTCATTGACATTGTCATGTATAAGAAATGCTTCTACTCTGATGGTCATTGAATGAGTCACTGATGCATGTGACATGCACCTATGCATATGTTTGTACTTAGATAATTACTAATAATAAAAAAGGTCATGTAGAAAGCCATAAAAGTAGAGTAGAATTGGATCTAATGTAAGTGATTGTAAAAAAAATAAAGATTATAATAATCAGTGTACGTGTTTACCCATGAAAGGGATGAATTTTTACAAGGCGGAAAAATCTATTTTCACAAAATATAAAACACATGCTCCGCTTCATTGTATATGAGTTTGCTCTTAACGTCTATCCAAGGCCATGGAAAATAACACAGTCAATATTACCATGTGACTTTGGTTTGAACAAAGATTTTATGGACGCTGCAAGATTTCAGGCTGTTAGAGGGTGTTTGAGTTATTGTTGGTCTAAAACATTTTTAAAATAATCCATTAATTCTTCGTCATTTACTGTTTTCATTCACATGCCATAAAATGGATTCACGGTTTCTTTTGCTTAAGACTTTTTATTTCTTACGATCACAATGGCCGACTGTAATATTAAAACACTTACAAAACTACGGCCTTGGAACTCTGTCCAAACTGACAGTTAAACTGGTAGCCTCAGCCACACACAAAAATATGAACAAATTGTAAAGGGACATTAAAGCTCTAATTGACCTTCCCTTTTATTTGTCGCTACTAAACAAACACACACACATACATTTTAAGGTCACTGTAAGGGCTATGTATGTGGGCCATAATAAAAGACTCTCTCGTTGATAGACTCTCAAGGTTAAAGGCAGTGAAAAGACAGAGGCTTGGAAAGGTCGGAAATAAATGGGGGGGATCTCTTCAGGAGGAAAAAAAAATCAATGCCTGGGAACTAATTTGAAATGAGATTGAAAATCCATTCTAGGTGGGAGTGAATGTGTTATACAATGAGCATGTTGACTGATTTATTTTTCCTTTTTTCTTCCGATATTCTGATAACTGGTGGCTGTGGGTCCATCAAGTGGACATGTTATTTGGACAACTTGCTCCTCATACTTCCCCACTTCCTGTCTGAGTCTGTAGACACAGGGTCCTTTCCAAGATGTTCAGTACAGTCGGATGCCCATGAATCCCTGGGCTCTTATTACGGAATCATTCCACACAAACGGTACTTTTGTTGGCTAAGCTTGTGGCACACCCGCCCTCTGCTTTACCGAACTTCGTTCCCCCCCCCTCATATGTCTTTGTGTATCCAAGCCCATATGTTCCCTTATGTTCATCGAATCATATCTCCACAAAGCGTCGTCCCCACAATACAGGTGTTGTTGAATATGGTTCACACAGAATAATGAAAAGCAGAAAGGAGCTTATCAAAAGGTCTCATTCCCACAGGGACATCTGCTCCACAGGCACTAAGAGAGAGACAATGTCCCCCCCTTTGCCTCATATTTCACTGCCTTAATTATTATCATTATAACAAAAAAAGAGACATTGCACTAAACTATCTAATATCAAATATCACAGTTGGTATTAAATAGGCGAAAGGCAAAGCAGAGCATGGTGCTATAGGACGTGTTATTCTGTTAAAACTGCTGGTCCCCGTCTCCCCATTGTGTTGAGGTACAGCAACATTCAGAATTTCAGATCATTTTTAGCCATTTCTGCTGTTTTCCAAACCTTATCACGTCTTTGTCCTATCAGTGCTGGACGAGCCTCAGTAAGTGTAGGCGGTAAAACCCGTTGTTCTTTTCCCCCGTAATGGGTAAGGCCAAATTGCAATTGGGGTACACAGGCACCCAAATTTGAAGCTTTGTGACAGCATCCTTCCATGGTCAAGGCAGAAAATCAGCCTATACAAACTCTATGGTGACATCCCTTGTCAAGCACTGCGACAGAGTCCTCATCTTGTTTTCTACTAAGGCAAGTTACTTGTCTGTCTTTTAGTGCCTTTTATATTGCGCTTGAACGAGCAAATTGGATAGACTGGTACATATTTTACCCGGTCTTCAAGAGTCATCATTTACATCCACGCGATGATCCGCCCGTGTTTAGGTTATCATTACCTGTATACCTTTTATTCTGATCCTATTGCGTGAATTCTAGATGAGTCCTCTATTTGACCCCCCCCTCCAATACCATCTGCAGCTTGTCAGTTTCTATTATAAACGAGGGTCGCTGTTTAAATTGTGACGATGTGGGCGGTATGACTAAACTATAGTGCTCACAGACCGAGCAATCCCCCCGCGAATACGTGGATGGTCTACAGTCACCACCCCTCACATATACAAACTAACGATTTAGGTATTATATAATCTATCGTCATTTTTCATTGAAGGGGTGAACATTGGCCATTAAAGTCACTGCAATTCGTGTATTGGTTAAACCCATGCCCTGCTCCACCACCCTCACAGCTATCGTCGTGTATGGGATGGCCTAATCAATCCGGTAACACGAATTCAACCCTATTTGCTGTACAATGACCCCAAATCCCATCCGAACAAACGCTATTTAGCCGTAAGGATCAACTGCGCCGTAAAGCTACCTCTGGGGCTGTTTCTGTACCCAGGATAAGAATTAACGGGCAACTATACTGGAAAATAAAAATCAAACCTTTATCTTAATCTGGCCAATGCGGGGAAGTCAGTAATTAATCAACTAGAGTATTAAATTACTATACAGTCTACAGTCAAAATATGATAACCAACCAAGGTTCCAGTTTAATATATACACCACACAGTTACAGTAAATATAAACCAATACACAGTTACAGGCTAAAATATAACCAATTACACAGTCCAGTCACAATTCTATACTCAAACTAGCACAGTCTTACAGTTAAATATCATAGAACCTAATACACAAGTTAACAGTTCATTATATATAACTAACTACGACACGTACCACGGTACTACAGTATATAACACCCAATACCACATCCTAACGCCTGTCCTAAGTAACCCTACAACCACCACCCTATCCAGCTTCTCAGCTCTATAAACAATCTACTACCACTCGCAGTTTAAGTATTAGGTCACCAAGACTTCCACTAGTTTAAGTATTAGGTCACCAAGAACTCCACTAGTTTAAGTATTAGGTCTCCAAGACTTCCACTAGTTTAAGTATTAGGTCTCCAAGACTTCCACTAGTTTAAGTATTAGGTCTCCAAGACTTCCACTAGTTTAAGTATTAGGTCTCCAAGAACTCCACTAGTTTAAGTATTAGGTCTCCAAGACTTCCACTAGTTTAAGTATTAGGTCTCCAAGACTTCCACTA